>FR990061.1:19174626-19691849 GCA_905404095.1 Glaucopsyche alexis | reverse complement strand
ATTCATTAAAATAGTGGAAAAATACAGTCCCATACACTCACAATTTGAGCTAGCCTATTTGTGCCGAAGCATGACTCTCCCTCGGTAAATGACTGTAGCAGGTAGAAAATTGACCGGCTTGAATCTATAGATTGGATGATTCCTAAGCTTCAAATTCGTACTCTTGCAAAGAAACGCGTATGTTCTTGTGTAGTGAATATAGTAAAATAAAAATCAATATTAAATCGATATTTTAACATCCAAACTAAACGTGTATACAAAATTTCAGCTCAATCGGTTGAAGATATCTGGTTCAAAATTGAGTTGCAAAATTCCACCCTGAATAATTAGTAATTACATACAAAGCAAGTTAAAAGCTTTTTAAAATACCGCGCCACGTCGCGTTTCTTGTGTGTACTGACGTTAAACTGCAACTGGGCTATCGGTTGTCATGGAAACCAAACAAAAACCCCCGCCATATTTAAACCACGGAGGCACGGAATATAGGACAGGAACATAAACTAAAAAAATATTGCCTATTTACATATTTTGACGCCGTAAAGGTCCACGTTATAACCAAAACAAAAATAGACTCTATGAGCACTCAATAAGACTGAAAATAGATTGAACTTGAGAATTTTACTGTAGAAGGATCTAAAATGTATAAAGTTTATCCAATCTGAGGAAGTATATTTGTATGTGATATAGCTTCTAATATTAATCTATCGTCCGAATTCTCAAAAGTTGGCACAACCACATAATAGCTGGTACCACCAGAGAATAACTGTTACTATGACATAATTTAGCTAAGTAGTACTTCCACAGAATATCTGATACCACCACAAATAGCTGATACTACCACTGAATAGCTCGTTACCACAGGATAGCTGGAACTACTACAGAGTAGCGGGTACTATTACAGAATAGCTGGTACTACCACAGAATAGCTTGTACTACCACTGAATAGCTCATGCTACCACAGAATATATCATGCTACCACAGAAAAGCTGATACTGCCATAGAATAACTGGTACTACCACAGAATAGCTGGTACTATCACAGAA
The DNA here is from genome assembly GCA_905404095.1 of Glaucopsyche alexis. Classification (NCBI taxonomy): domain Eukaryota; kingdom Metazoa; phylum Arthropoda; class Insecta; order Lepidoptera; family Lycaenidae; genus Glaucopsyche; species Glaucopsyche alexis. The sequence goes on along the minus strand of FR990061.1, from coordinate 19,690,806 downwards.
TAGCTGGTACTGTCACAGAATAGCTGGTACTGTCACAGAATAGCTGGTACTACCATAGAATAGCTGGTACTATTACGGAATAACTGGTACTACCACAGAATAACTGGTACTACAACAGAATAGCTGGTACTACCATAGAATAACTGGTACAACCACAGAATAGCTGGTACTATCACAGAATAGCTGGTGCTACCACAGAATAGCTGATACTGCCATAGAATAACTGGTACAATCACTGAATAGCTGGTACTATCACAGAATAGCTGGTGCTACCACAGAATAGCTGATACTGCCATAGAATAACTGGTACTACCACAGAATAGCTGGTACTACCATAGAATAGCTGGTCCTACCACAGAATAGCTAGTACTATCACAGAATAGCTGGTACTACTACAATCTTCTACAATCTACATACATAAGAAACTAAAAATATTCAACAGATTTGTTTCGTAGATTACCCGGATGTTTTATTCTATTCCCGAATACCAGATGTCTAACTCGAGCTATTTTTCTGTCATTGTGCTACCATTTTACATTCTATATGCTAAATATAAACTTTTTATAAAGTGTTGTATAATTATAAACAATGGAACGACATAAGATAAACAACTAAACACTATATTATATACAAATACACTATATTATTACAAAACTTACCGGATCTCAACGCAATCCAAAATTACAAAATCACACAGAACCACAGAAAAACCGCGAAAACTATTTGGCCGAGGCTACGTTATTTGTCACCGGGACATGACATTGTCACGACGTACGCGTTTATTTTTAAACATTATCCTTAGGGAGCACGGGAATCACGAAAAAAATTATTCACTTCACGTAAAAAAAAAGTTTCGACCTTAGACGAGCGCGGGCTGCGCGCTGGCCGAAAATTTTCAGTTTTATTTTTAAAATAACACTGGCCGGGCGCGTCCGTGGAAAGCGAAGCTCGAAATTCGAATTTAGGTTAGAATCCGCGGGTTATGGCGAAACGCACACATGCGCATTGACGTGCCGTGGACATAGAGTAGATGCGCAGAACGGACATTCCACGTTTAAGGCTGGGACTATATGTACCAGAATCCAGAAGGCTGTAGAAAATTCTGAGCACTGAAAATAGAACTCGGTGCTAATACAATAGAGTTGAAAATGTTAATATAATATATGACATTGACATTCGACTCAACACTGGTGTGTTAAATTTTCAGCTCTATTGTATTATCGCAGAGTTCTATTTTCATTTTCTCTATAATTATTTACGGTCTTCCGGATTCCGGTGCATATAGTCAGTGTCTAAAGTCATTTCTGAAACATAATTGAAAACCAATAAACCGCCACAAGTTTTCCAAATATCAAACATCTTCTTTTTAATTTTAAACATTATTAGCTCAGTCGGTACTCGGTATAACATAAGACTCTTAAATCAAATAAAGCTTAACAATATTAGTTACAAACCTTGTCAGTGGTCAGGATAAAAACTCAACTTTTTTATAAACGTTTTTATTAATAAAAACTTAAAAAGGGAAAAAAATATTATCGTAAAATATATTTAATGAAACTTTAATATTGTGAAATTATCGTCCTCAAAAGTAGTAAACAATATTATAATATTATCTACAATGCAACTAATATTAAACTAAAATCTTGTAGGGGAAAAATATGTACGAGCTGAAAGAATTTTTATTAAGAGCTTAATCAAGTCGTTTTTATTTAAAGTCTCATATTTTCACGGTACTTTAATTTATTAAATCATACGTTTCAAGTATTATATTGTAATTTTATTGTAATAAATTCACTTTTATACTATAAATTGAAGCTTAATAATCATTACAAAACTGTTTATCATCCACATGGAATTTCTTGTCAATAATTTCCAACTGAAATGAAATACCTATAATACGCAAATTACATATAATATATATACGCTGCAAACTATTATTCATCCACAACTAATCATAATTCATCCAAATACAAATCACAATCACTATCATCATTCTATCATCACACTAACACCAACTGTCTCAACTGTTCCGTCAGCTACTCTGTGCCCCGCCCGCCCGAGCACGCGCCCGGCCGGCAGACTCGACGGCATTTACGTAGTTTGTAGTTCGGTCGGCTGCAATATCACTGAAAATACACACTGATGATCCGCACTCACGATAGTCGTAATACGGGCAGTCGACTCGAACTCGAATTGACATGTAGTTTGTAGTTCGGTCGGCTGCAATGTCACTGAAAATACACATGATGTCGACTCCAACTCGTTGGAAAATGGGAATTCGTTTTGAATTTGGATCTTACGAATTCGCAGACATACATCTCGATCTCAATTATCACCATGTAATTTACTTAGCACAAGATTTTGTTTTAAAAATAAATAATAATCTGTAAAAGAACTCTCAATACAAGTAGAGATTTGTAGCCATTGTTTTATAGCACTCTACCGAGTAGGTACCTTTCATATTTTCTTACGAGATTTAGTCAACGACTATAAAAAGGAATAATAATAAGTATTTTATACTCAAACCGAATATTATAACCTAGATGGATTGAAAGTTTATTAAAAATTTATAACTAAATAAATAAAAATTAGAACATTGTTGAATAAATAGAGCACACCCAACAGCCACATTCATCTAACGATTTATATTATAATATACCAAGCCCCAGTTTCATAATCTTCTAAAAATGTCGAATAGCTTATTCGGAAGAGACAGAGACAAAACTATCTGACATAACAGTGAAATGTGCAACAGGCTCTTACTTTATTTTATTTATTATCACATTCGAGTTGAGCACCAGTGGTAGGGGCGTATATCAGTGAGTCAGTAACGAACGTTGATTGTTGAATAAATCTCGATACAAATATCCACTTGTTTTACTCGAACAGACTCCAACAGGAAAATACAAAAGGTTTTAACGAGAAAATACTTTAAGCTTTGGCGCCTTTGGTCGCGTTCTTGAGGAAAAGGTAGTAATTTAGAAAAATCCTCAATTGGATAAGTTTAACCTTTATGAGGTCCTCGGGTCTCATAAAACCCAATTTGGAATTATTAAATATATTTTATTTCACCAAAATAGCGTTTTACGAGATTTAAATTTTAATAAATTCTTGTAATTAATAAAGTAATTTAAACTATTAATTACTGATTTATAGATATGCGTGGTTTTGAAAAAAGTTTGTTTACAAGGTTTTCAGTTTTCATCACATAATTTTTTTTTTCAAAAATAAATATAGATTAAAATAATTAATGAGGACAATATTTTCTTACTTTTTACCATGTTTTTTGATATTATTCTAATACTGGATCTTATATGACCCCAGTAAACGGTAACGTCATTAATTATGAGGACTATATAAATAAGTAGCTCCGTGGCCTAGTGACGTATTGACCAGTTCATTCCTCTGGACTAGGCTGACTATGTTGTGAGAATGCCGTATGTGTTTGGGCAACCATATGACATTTAAAAACCGACTGTCCCAGGCACTACAGTATTTCAATAGTGGTTACTTCGCTCGGAGAATACTGTATAAGGCTGGGACTATATGCAACGGAATCCGGTAGGCCGTAGAGAATTATGATCACTGAAAATAGAACTCTGTGCTAATACAATACAGTTGAAAATGGAAGTTTCGAGTGTCGAGCTGTCATATATGACATTGACATTTGACTCGACACTCGGATGTTTTCAACTCTATTGTATTAGTGCAGAGATCTATTTTCAGTGCTCATAATTCTCTACGGCCTACCGGATTTCGTTGCATATAGTCCCAGCCTAAATCATCCATTAACGGATGTAAAGGCCTAAGTTAGTTATAAATAAATAATATTATTAAACGTTAAATAATAATATTCTAATTAAATATATATTATAATCCTAGTTTTACACTACTTTGTAACATAAATCTGTTAATTGCTATTTACTAAAAGCAGCACAAAGTCTGAGTTTGAATCTTTCACTGAAAAATCTCATTTTAGGGTCAGTCACACCGAAACGAAACGATACGAGACGCATCGCTACATTTTTATGACAGCTATCCAAAATATAGTCGCGTATCGACGCGGTGTAAACCAACCCTTAGTAAAAGATATCGAATCTTGTGACATTCAAATAGCAGTAGTAGCAAGCATCCGTAGTCCAGTGGTTTAGTGCTTGGCTCTCGACTCGGAGGTCGTGGGTTCGATTCCCGCGTTGGACCAATAAAAAATGTTGTTTCCAAGTTTGGTTAGGACAATGCAGTTCACCTGATTGTCTGACAAGAAAGATGATCCATGCGTCGGATGGGCATGTAAAAAGTTAGACCTGCGCCTATCTCTCGGCAGTTGTGTCCGTTATCCGTCCCACAAGGTTTTGAGAGTAAAGGAGAGTGCTCTCGAGAACTGTGCACACACTTGGGCACTATAAAATGACACCCGCGTAGCTGGCCTGGTTTTAATAAAACCAGCCACCGTCGCAGGAGCAATAATTATTAGTAGCAAGTTATGAATCAGTGTTATTGATTATATCTCAGAAACACTGACTTGTTTTGAGAATGCATTCAGCCACAACACGTTTCAGTCATATTTCAAAACATTTTGTAACCTTCACCTTATGGGAGGAAAGAGGCACTTGATCCATAAGGGAGACTAGGTACAATAGGCAAGCGGACTGTTTTTTTTTATTGCATAAATGAATTATAGTACTCTTAAATACTATTAACTTCTCAGAAAAAACCGTATATCAAAAGTCAATATTTTTAAAGGTAGAGCGATTTGTATAAAAAAATTCTCAGTCTCGTAAAAACCCTCTATACTAAACTTATCCTACAAGTGATGTCACTTAATTCGGCCGCAGGAATATATTTGTAAATATCTCCGATATTTGTGCGTTTAGGTTGATACTTACCATAATGAATGTTTTTGTATATGATGTAAGTAAACTAATGATGTAAGGTTTTGTTTACCAATATCGTAAAAAATTTTTTTTTTGGTTCTTTTTAAATGTATTTAATTAGTAACTACACATAAAATAATATATTTTTTTTACATTTACCAAGTTGTAATGCCTCAATATTTCTGAATATAATAATGTATTTAGTTTCATTTCATCAGATGTAGTCCGATCCCCTAGTGATTACAGAGCCCATACAGGGCAATACCTACTTTTACAGTGGCTGTCGGTAGGTACTCGGTATACCAGTAAACTTTTACAAATGAGTAGAAACGTCAGATATGGCACTTTTCTATGGTGGACGAGTGATTTTTGTGGCAATCGAATGAATTTTGTAAGATTTCATTCTGATTTAACAGTTATTTAGAAACTTTATTATAGATGTGTAATAGTATAAAACGAGTCCTATGTGTCTTTCATTTATTTAAATAAAAGTGTTAATCATAATCCACTTTTATGACTAATATTTTATTAGTAGATAAAACTACTCCCGCGTACACATGGTAAAGTTTATCATAGTACCTAATCTCCTAGGGGAGATTTGATTCCCCTGGACCAAATGTCCCTTAAAATATTTTAAATTATTAAATATTTCTATAGTCTTAAGATATAAACATCCCGTTTTTACCCTTTGGGTACGGAACCCTTAAAACAAGAAAGAGTACCAAACCATAAAAAAGGTTACACCAAAAATGTTATGGTGAAATTAGGGCTCAAACACCGCATGCGAATTTAATAAAAGTAATTTTAGCTTTTTGTGGTAGTTATAATAAGGAATAAATTAAGGTTATATCAAAGTTAAAAAAATAGTTAAAATTGTACACTATAGGGCTAAACTTAAAAAAGGGGATCAAGTGTACCCAGTTTCCCCAACAGTAAAACTAAACAGTTTATTTAAAGAAAACTATTCTTACTACCCGAAGGTACCTTACAGAGGTAGGGACGTACCCACTGGGCCGAAAGCTCACCATCAAGCTGGCATTTTAGTAAGTGGATTTCAGCGCCCTAGAAGTCAAAGAAAAACAGATAAAGCCGTCCGAAATACACTGATTAAATCTGTACTAATATAATAAAGAGGAAAAGTTTGTTTGTTTGTTTGCATTGAATAAGCTCCGAAACTTATGGACCGATTTTGATAAAATTTGGTACAGTTATAGACCACGGGGAAGAGCATAGGCTACTTTTACGGGGAAGGGTACGGTTACCGCGAATTTCCTTTTATGTGCACGAAGTCGCGTGCAACATCTAGTAATTAAATAAATAAACAGAATAACGGGGCCAGATTGACGTGATGTGAAGCGCCCATAGATATAACTAGCTGTTGCTCGCGGCTCCGCCCGCGTATCCCTCGAGAACACTGTATTTTTTCGTGATAAAAAGTAGCCTATATTTTAATCCAGAGCCTAAACTACTAAGATACCTACGAAATTTCATCAAAATCCGTTCAGTAGTTTTTGCGTGAAAGAGTATAACAAACATCCATCCATCCTCACAAACTTTCACATTTATAGTATTAGTAGGATTTTTAAATAATAATAGTACTAAAGGAAAACTAGTGGAAATTTACATGGAACGATCGTGACTCACTAAAATTCGTGGATGAAGCCGAGAAAAGCCACATGATAAGTTTTCATTCAGTCGACCACTTGAAAGAGCAACGACCTCAGACAAATACGATAATATGATTGATGTAATTACAGTATTCATAGATGGCCAATGCCACTTTCATAAGAAGTAGTCACTTTGTTATGACCTTGGACCTTCTATAAAACTTTATTTTGAATATTTTGGTACTTGTATTAAGTATAATAATAATAATAATATCTCCCCACGCCGATTTCAGCGACGGTGCCCGGTTTCATTTGAAACCATTTGTTATGTTAGTGCCCAAGTGTCTACGCAATACACAAGAGCACTCTCTTTTCCTTTACTCTCGTTACCCAGTACGTACGTAGGTAACGGATAACCGACACGACTGGTGAGAGATCAAGTGCAGGTCCGACATTTTACATGCCCATCCGACACATGGATCATCTTTCTTGTCAGATAATCAGATGATCAGCCAGCATTGTCCTAATTTGACTAGAAAACAACTTTATTTGTTGTTCCAACGAAAACAAGCGGGTATCGAGCCCGTGACATCCGGTGTGGAGAGACAAGCTCTGAACCACAGGACCACGGAGGCGTATGGTATTATAGTATTCCAGGACGGAAGTTTGATGAAGATGCTTTTTTTTGTTCAACATGGCGCGGGCGGTGCTATAGCAGCCAAGTTACGAGGTGGCAAAGTTGATATTCGAAAAAACACCTAAAAATCTATAAAATGACCAATTCTCCTGTATTCCCGTAAAGCACCCGTATAACTTTCAAGGTAGAGCCACCAAATGGGTTAATAATATTTTAGTTTGAACTATAAAAGCGCCATCTTTAAACAAATTTATGAACTAAAATATAAGACAGCGTGAAATTGTCGACACGCCTTTCCGAGGGTAAGTGTAGTTCTTTAGTTTGACAGCAGATGGCGTTATTAGCTACTTTATACACACGGCTGTGGTCGTAACCCGCGACTACTTTCCGAGCTGGTGTCTCTGACTCTCCCCATATAATGATGACCTGTTAATATAAAGCATAGCAATATGTGACAAGAGTTGGATAATAACAATTTCCTACAAACATTTTATAAATGTGATGTGCCACTACCTAAGTACCTACCTACGTAAAGTTCAAGCCATGACTCATGACCATTGACGACTATGGGCCTGTTTCACTATGGGATCGTCCATTAATCACGTGATGCCTAAAGGGGGACGGGGTTCCGAAAAAAAATCACCAAGTATCACCAAGGGGGGGAGGGAGTATAAGGAGACATCACGTGTATTAATTTTCGAATCTAGTCTATGCATACCGAAATTATTATTGGTTGTAGATTCGTAGTGTTGTTGTTAAATACAAGAATACAAGACAAATGACTCGTAAATTTTTTAATTGCTTAAATTATTCGATTAAATTGTTTTTTAAGTTAAAGTTTTTCTTCAAACATGACCTGCTTACTATGTAAAAAAATACACGTGATCTTAGGTGGGGGAGGGGGGTAGTATAAAACCTCACCACGTATCACCAGGGGGAGGGGAGGGGTCTAAAAAGTTGTTAAAACATCACGTGATTAATGGACGGTCCCTATCTTCTGTGATAGCAAAATCACGAGTTTTTTTTTTTTTTTTTTTCATTTTACTTTATATCGTACGACAGAGACTAAACAGGAGACAAACAGAGGAGACAACGCATACTCTAAGCATAATGCAGTGGATGTCACAATCAACAGAATATCACTAAAAAAAGACTTATTTATCTACCAAAACTAAAGACAGGGAATCGTAACGGACAATGGATTCGTTATACAATTACTAGGGAATTATTTTTTTTAGTTAATATTATCTTCATTTATTCCTTTTTAGACCACCAACACTTTAATTTACTTGTGTTTTAGCACATTTACCATAACATTCTCCACCTCCATTTTTTTGGTTTGAATTTCTTTCTTATGTACCCACCGACAAAGTTCCCGCTCGACCAGTCTAAACATTCACCTTGCACTAGGACGCCTCAAAATATTTAAACGCAAAGGAAGTAACCGCGACGACTGCAGACGAGGTTGAACTACGTATTTACACGTGAGTATGTTTGCGAGCCCACTATTCATCGGCGCTGTTGAGCGATATTCATCTTATGCCTGGTCGAGCGGGAACTTGTTCGGCAGTACCTTCTCTTGCTAGGTATACTAATATAATAAAGAGAAAGGTTTGTTTGCATCAAAATATAGGCTCTGAATTTACCTGACAGATTTTGATGAAAGGCAGATATAGAGTAGACCACGTGAAAGGTCATAGGCTAGTTTTACCGCTGTCAAATGTTAAGTTTCCTGGAGATTTCCTTTTGCGCGTTCAAATCTGGCAATCGCGAGCAACATCTAGTGAATTATAATCTCATTTAGGATTTGTAAAGGAAACCAGATAAGGATGAAGGAAATATATTCTGGCCCCCTTACTAATAAACGCTGTATAAGCTTTGAATAGTTACACAGTGTTTTGTCTTCTTCCATCGAATTAAAAATGTCACTTGTGTGACGGGAACAAAACACTGTATAACTATTCAAAGCTTATACAGCATTTATTAGTAAGGGAGTGGCAGTATTTACCTTTACAAGTACCTATCTCTACCTACACGTTAGCTAAACTTCTTGGAGACATTTTTAATCTGACATAACTTCTTGGCTACTTAAAATCGAATCCACTGCAGTTGTAAATAATTCGCTCCTCGTTGCTGCATTGCGCCAAACTTCGCCATAACGTGTATTTAGGTTAACACAGTATACTTATTTTCCGCTCAAACCTGAATAAGAACGGATTATAACGTGGATTATTATAAATAATAAGTGTTACTACTTACTTATAATATTCGTTTTTATGTGAAAAAGTTTGAGAGACGAGAAAATAAGGGAAGACTAGGGAAACTTGATTCTCTTGTTTTTAAGCCTAGTTTCGCAAACATAGGTCGTATTTAAAAAATAGTGGCACTGGAATACGTAAAAGATCTGCGGACTGCGACAGCCAATATTATATCACTAAAAATACTTATTTACCTACTAAAACTAAAGAGAGGGAACCGTACAAATTTTACAATATATAAGGAACACTTGATCCCCTTGTACAATTACTATGCAAATAAAAGAATGTGTTGTATTTCTGATACTTCTATAACAAAAATACTAAACACAGAATCAAATTATTATCTAAGGGGCTCCCATACAACAAACGTGATTTTTTGCCGTTTACCTTCGTGTGCGAGTTCAATTGGCACTTGGCTGGTTATTATATTATTGTCTACCTCCAGATCCACCTAGAACCCAGCTCTACCTCTAAACATTCTAGTCTAATAGCGAACTCTTTATCTATCTCACTTATACAGAGTTCAAGTTCTGAATAACGCCAAGTAGCGAAACTATTGACAGTGTCTCTCCTTCCCGTCTCGCTTTCGAACAGAGACTTCTCACGAGAGAGGCTAATCGCCGTGAGTTCGAGTGGCGTATAAGAAGTTGAAGATGTTAATTAAGCGATATAGTTACGTAAGCTGCCGTTAGGCGGCGCTGGCGGGCGTTGACCCCGCAGACCGCAGCCTTGAGTCAGCCTGCTCATGCTGAAACTGACAATAAAACACGAGAGCAGGGCTGGCACATAGGATATTTTAATTTATTAATGTGAAATATTAATGGATAGATGTGTTATGTAAAGACCTGGGGGCTTAGTCAAGGTGATTTCTTTAATTACAATCACGATGTTCTACCCCTTAACGAACGTTATGTCAATCCTAAAATATATTTTAATCATCGCCATTGTAACGATGCAATGGCATGTTGGCTAAGCCCTAATCAAATATTTCCGTTTAGAGATATATACAGTAGTGATGTAACGAATGTCTCTTTTTTAGCATTCGCGAATGCGAATGCGAATGCGAATATCTGCTACCGACATTCGCGAATGCGAATGCGAATGCGAATATTCAGTTTTTGTTCATATTTGGCGCCAATTTGTCGCGCAGTCGCGTTCGGACAAGGTTCGTTATGGGTTCGTTACGTTCGTATCTTCCGAGTATTGCCGAGTTCATATGAACTCATCTATGATCTAAATAAAGCGTCATTCATTCCGCTCCGCTCACTCAAACTTAAACTCAAAATTTTTATTTCCATGTAGGTTATGAATTATAATATATATAACGCTTAAATAATTGTCCTAAATGATGCCTACCACCGGTTCGGAAACTAGCCCGGCAAGAAGAACCGGCGTAAGAAACTCGCACATATGCTTTTGTTTTCTGATATTCATATTCGCAAAACATTCGCAAAAATTTTGCGAATGCGAATGCGAATGCGAATATACAAAAATGTGCGAATATTCGCGAATGCGAATGCGAATGCGAATATTCGTTACATCACTAATATACAGTAGGTATAATCCCACCAAAAACATTCTGTAAAAAACTAGCCAAGTCTCGATGGAGCTGCTTGTTTATCTCTAAAAAGTAATGAAATCTAGACAAAGTCGTGCCAAGTCTAAGGATCCTTACTGCGATTTATTTATTATTATAGTTAATGTTGTGTGACTTGGCCGTTGAAAATTCTTTATACGTTACAAGTCAATTTTGTTTACACGTAATGTTATATCAGATTCTGTTGTAACTACCTATGTTTGTTAAGCGAGATAATAGCCCATACTGGTATTGGTAATTGGACGCTAGTGTCTTATTTTAGGCTGTTGTTGATTGTATAACACAGGGTTTCTCAAACTTTTGGCTCCACGAACCCCTGTTAAAGTTTCCAGATGACAGCGAACCTCTTGACTAATCAATTATATCCCCCAAGGTTTTTGAAGAAAAAAAAAGGTTTTTATTTCAATATAAGGTAGCAAAAACAGTGTCAAAAGAAATATTTTTTAATATTAGTTTTAACCTTAATTCTTACTCGGCATCAAGTTGATTTCTGTATTACGTTTGCATCATGACCAGTGTGAAAACTGAAAATCCACTCTTGATTTATCAATCCGCCATTACGTAAACTTGCCGCGAGCCGGGGTATCGACGTATGGTGAACCCCTAGGGGTTCGCGTACCCCACTTTGAGAAACCCTGGTATAACACATGTATTGGGAGCAATGGTGTCATGGAGCCCCTTTTGTACCCTTGTGTACTCTTCAACGGCCAAGTCACACAACATTAACTATAATAATAAATAAATCGCATTAAGGATCCTTAGACTTGGCACGACTTTGTCTAGATTTCATTACTTTTTAGAGATAAACAAGCAGCTCCATCGAGACTTGGCTAGTTTTTTACAGAATGTTTTTGGTGGGATTTCACATCTTTTTGTAGAAATGTAGGAACATTGATTTATTTTACTAGATTTTAGTGTAATTTGTTTATTTAATTTGTGTAATGTTCGAGTAGAATAAAGTTAATTGTTCGACTATTTCTTCTTGTAAACTTGTAAGTATAAGTTTAAAAGCCAGTCCAGTCTTATCCAGAGTTTTCCTTTAATTTTATTTATATGCGTATTAAAAGCAGAAGGGGAGGCATTCGCCCAGCAGTGGGACGCTACGGGCTAGATTAAATTAGAAGATGTGTCCCGCTTCACTGGATTTTTGCAATGACAGTCGATTTTTTTATGTACCAATAGTAGAAGGGGGTGTAGTGTATGCCAAGAGAAATTGTCTCATGCACTTACGTCACGGATGACTTTGACAGATAGAATTGTCAGTTAGTCATGATACAACCATTGGACTGGACGTACGCGTGGCGGGTGCTGCTGAGCCAATTTAGAGATATATCGTACGATTGGCCATATCGTACATCTGGCGACGAGGTCAAAAAGGTCAGTGGATAAAAATTACAGAAATATACAAAAGATTATCGTATCTTACAAATCCGCTTTGAAAATAACAAAGGAGGGAGGTAATGGAGGAATCAGTCAGTTGTAGCCTATAGGTGCAGTCAATCTTGTAGATTGTTTAAAATAAAGAATATCGTATTGCCCATGCAGGCATATAGCAACCTCCGTGGTCTAGTGTTTGGAGGTAGGCTCTTGACCCGAAGGTCGTGGGTTCGATTCCCGCATTGGAGCGACAAAGAATGTTGTTTCCAAGTATGGTTATGACAATGCGGGCTGATCGCCTGATTGTCTGACGGGAAGGATGATCCATGCGTCGGATGCGCCTGATCTGTGTGCTCTTGTATACCGCGCACACACTTGGGCACTGTAAAATTGCCTGCGTAACTGGTTTGGTTTCGGTGGGGCCGGTCATGGTCACCGAAATCGATGTGGAAGTTATATCTTATATATAGCTAAATGTGCCAAGCAGGTGTCGCATCAGTTATTGTTTATACTCACCTAATGTACACAGCCTCTTTGCTTATTCTTGTTACATTTTCTATGCGCGGGTCAAATGACAATGGTCAATTGTTGTGGTATGCTGCTAATATACTAAAAAATTCCATGGCAATAATTTTATTACTTAAACAATCCTAATTTTATAAATTTATTATTATTTACAATGAAAACAAGTTGTTGGTTATGTCAAGAGTTATATTTATAATAATTATTTTACGTTATTATGGTTTATTAAAAGCCAACGACATTAAATAGTGGTAAGTAAGCAGGACTCCAATCCAAAGGCTACTATGATTATTATGTTTAAAATAAAAGCATTATAATATATTATAATATGCTGGTTACATAAGTTATATTACAACTAGAATCTAAATATCACTAGGCATAACTAATCACAGTTTAAGTGCTAGTGAAACTTCCATAATTACTGTAAGTTTTGATACCATGTTTTATATTGACACATGTAGGTAATTGGAAGTGAGGCATTTTGTACTTGATGCATTTTTAATTAATGAGTATGGGCTACTTACAAAACTTAGTGAATTAACAGAATCTATAGTAGCAGATAATTGTTGCAGTTACCTGTAGGTTTTAAAGTGTTGAAGTATATGACCTTATTATATTTTATACTCCAAACTATACTATTCAGTGCAAGAGGTAAAGAATAGTGAAAAGGAATGTAAAATACTATTATCAGGTAAGTTTAGGGTTTCCAAATCATAAAACCAATTGCAAAACAATTGTTTCACTGAGTTAGTGTTACTGTTAAGTAGGCACATCTGTAAGGTTTGTGATCTGTAAGGATTGTGATATAGAAGCGACATGTCGCAGTACCTACAGATATTATTAGATCGGGGGGCACGGGAGTGCCCTCGCCAAGTCGAGTGATTTATATACTAGGTATACTGAAATGGCAATGGAAATAACCTCAGTATTTGCTTACGTATTACTGCATAATAATTATGCAATCATCATGTATTGCTAAAAATAAAGAAAAAGTGGAAAAAAGTAAAGTAATATTATGTTGTTACCGATAACCAAGTAAAATAAGAGTATTCTGCTACTGCAGATGTTTACTATTTAACGTAACGTACCATAATAAATGAGATCTCCGAAATATTACACTATTACACGAGCCCACATAACAACACAAGTTCATTTGTTTTATCAAATAAGAATGCAATATGTAAAGTATATTATGTTTTAACATACCTACCTAATAGTTTTGATGAATAATTGTTGAAAAGTTTAAGCGTTGCATTCGATAGCTATATTAGGTACATTGCTTTACTGTATCATAATATCAATAAGACAGCGCCTCGCGAGTGCAGGCTTTGATGTGTGATGTGACTCTTGACACACGCACTGCAGTGTAACCGGGCAGTTTACTGTTTACGGTTTAAGACTTATTATTTCTCAATAAGAATACATAATTCACTTACTTGAGAATAAGAACAATCGTCATTAACTTACACCAGTACAAAACACAGCTTACAGATTATAATATATAACATTAAAAACTAGGAATTTAAAAGAACACAGCAAACTGTTTCGATACTAATTTATAACTATCAACCTTTTTGCATTCAAAAATATAGGGTAGTTGAAAATATTCGCTATTCATCGAACTCAGTGTTATCTAAAGCTCGCGTACACTGTCAAGCTATACTTTTAAATGCAGTAGATATTATATCCTTGCAGTCTTACTTTAATTTAATATGTTTCTACTTAGATCTTTAGTATCATTTTAGTGTATTAATATAACTGTAATGACGTATATCATTTATTTTGTTGATATTTTAAATAATTGTGGTATTATCTAGTATACTCGTATTAGCTTTAAATTAATAGCCGGGCTTTGTTTATATATCTGAGTCTACTGCTTATGAGCATAGCTAAAGTTGACTTACTAAATAGGTAATGTCACGAATGTAACATATAAGTTTTATGCAGTATAACTGATCATTAAATTGATAATGTCAAGTGATATTATCAATTTAATGATTGATTTATTTCGCTTTTTAATATGGATTTTTATTGTTATATTTTATATGCTGTAAGTTTTCCGAATAAAATAAAATAATAAATAAATAAAATATTTTAGCAGTATAACTGATCATTAAATTGATAATGTTATGAAGGTTACATACTAGCACAGCGCATCATTAAATTGATGACGGTTAAAAAATGTATGAAAGCAGCAAAGCTGATGATGATTGGTTAAAAAGTGTATAAAAATAGCAAAGCTGATGAAAGTGTATAAAAGTACAGCGCATCAATAAATTGATGACGGTTATAAGAATTAATGAAAGCAGCAAAGCTGATCATTAAATGGATAACGTCACGAAAAGTGATATAAAAAGCAGTATTATTGATCATAAATACATACCAGTGCAGCGCATCATTAAATTGATGACGGTTTTTAAAAAGTTAAGAGCAGCATAGCTGACCAGTGCAGCGCATCATTAAATTGATGACGGTTTTTAAAAAGTTAAGAGCAGTATAGCTGACCAGTGCAGCGCATCATTAAATTGATGACGGTTTTTAAAATGTTAAAAGCAGCATAGGCTGATCATTAAATTGATACCGTTATAAAAGTGCAAAAAAAAAGCAGCATAAAAGCTGGTAATTAATTAATATAATGGTAAACTAAATGATAATAATCATTAAATTACGTCATAAATATGACTTGGAAGTGGTGTAGCCAATCATTAAATAATTATGGCCATAAAGGTGACACGAAATTGGCAATGCTAATAAGCGAATTGATAAAGTAAGAAATTACATGACATGTAAGCCGTGGGCTGATTATCGAAATTGACTTGTAAGGCATGTCAGCAATATAGTTGATCATTCAATTGATAAGTATCACTTCTAAGCAACAAAGTTGATCATTTAATAATTGGTAAGGTCATAAGAATTACAGACAAGCAGTATGACTGATTATTAAATTGATGTTACTTTGTTTAAAAACAATAAATGGTTAATACTTTTGGTTGCTACAACTAGCAAGAAGTTTTGTAATATCGCCGGATATAGTTGATTCCTATTTTGCATCAAAGCAGGGTCAGGTTTCCGGTTCGCCTAGTTAGGCAACATAACAAAACATTATGAACACAAATGTTGATTTGAATAGAAGGATGACCAAATGAGGAGTTCACGAGACAAGGGAAAAATGTAAACAAACATTGTGAGGTTCGTCATTTTGTCATATACTTGAATAATAAATCTGCGAAATTTACCTGGAAAAAACGGGTAATGTCGATGGTTGTCAATTCATACTCGAATTATGTCAGACGCTAAATTACAATCGCACGGACTACAGTCCGTCGAGTGAAATTGCTAATCGTCTTCGAATGACAATGATAAGCTACTCTTGGGTCAGTGATTTATATATTTAAATATGTAATTATTTTCATTTTATATTACATTTATACGAGAATTGTGCGAATGGAGGAGTATGAAATTTGCCCAGTAAATAAAGGTTTATGTGGATTAAGGTGGAAAAAATTCAATAGTGTTTTAAATAAATAGTATAATGAAAATAACATCACACACCTTAGTTACTACCGCGCGTTTGATAGATTCAATTTTGTTACACGTTGATGTTTGTGAATCTGCCTGTCTGCCACAAATCCATAGAGAATGTAGATTACTCTATGCACAAGTTACAACATACATATTTTTATTATTTTATATTTATGAGGCAAAATGAACATTATAAAAAAAATTTAAAAAAAAAAAAAAAATGATGATTTATTAGGGGTGAGTTGCGACCATAGGGCGTATGATATGACGTATGACCATAACTGTAGTATGATCATTTCGGGTTTCCTCACGATGTTTTCCTTCACCGTTAGAGCGTCTGTATAATG
The DNA here is from genome assembly GCA_905404095.1 of Glaucopsyche alexis. Classification (NCBI taxonomy): domain Eukaryota; kingdom Metazoa; phylum Arthropoda; class Insecta; order Lepidoptera; family Lycaenidae; genus Glaucopsyche; species Glaucopsyche alexis. Next base: position 19,674,065 of record FR990061.1, on the reverse strand, counting down.
TACTTGAGATCTGAAAAAGTCTCATTGGTACACGCCACAACCTGGGATTTGAACATGCACTCTCTCGAGTATGAACTAAACGGTCTACCCACTAGGCCACGGAGCTCTCCCTTTCGGGGTTATTGCTTCAATAGGCGTATATGAGGCAAGTACGCTTGATGAACTTGATTGTACAGGCGAAAGTCATGACAATGGGAAAGAAACAAACAAGATGGTTTAGAGCATAGATATATAATATTAAAAAGACTAGTTTAGAGTCTAGTTTAGGAAAGTGCAAGGTGAAGGATCATTTCAGATAGTTTTGCGGATGTAAGCTACTTTTTAAGAAAGGAAATGATATAAATAGTTGTGAGATGGAGAACAGAAGAATTATTATTACAACAAAGAAATCCAGAGCCTCTTTTTAATATAATACATCTATATTCAAGAGACAGAAATAAGAGTAAAATTGCAGTTCGACTTTAATCCGGTATTGGAAATTGATGAAAATAGCGAATTGTAATGTGATATAGGCTAGGGGACTCACAGTATAAAAGTGATTTAAATCGATAATAAAGCATGGTATATCCAATATAGGTTTTCTATGTGACAGAAGTTGGAATAAGGCATTCAGGGGGGTAAACATATATCATCAGTATATGGGATTAGAAGACATTGTACACAGTTATTATAAAATATCCAAAATGACATACTAAGCCCAGTTTCACAACCACTACATAATACCTACATAACGACCGAAGCGAGTGTCGGCAACAAGATCAGAGGTTTTAGGAAAAAATATGCACTCTAGTATAAGCTACAACTACACTAAAGTTTAAACATAACACACTCCAAAATCCAAGTACAAATAATTGAGATATAGAAGTTTGGAATGATTCAACAGGGAAAAGTACCAAAACGAAGTATAGTACACTTTATAAGACAATGAAAGTTCTTAAAAGACAAAGAGAGGAAGGTAGAATACACGTTGGTCGGATAAAGGGTGGAGTGTGGAAATAATTAGGAAGGTGAATGTATTGATTTGAATTGATTAAACTTTATTAGTCACTTAATATGATGCTGAATTACTGATAAAATAACGATATCCAATAAAGACGTTACAGCATAAATTTAGGGCATTCTTATCCGTGGTTATTAATTCAATTTTGACAAGATACAAGTAGAATATATACATGCACAAAATAAATTAAAACAAGGAAGGGATGTAGTGTATGCCAAGAGAAATTGTCTCATGCACTTACGTCACGGATGACTTTGACAGATAGAATTGTCAGTTAGTCATGATACAACCATTGGACTGGACGTACGCGTGGCGGGTGCTGCTGAGCCAATTTAGAGATATATCGTACGATTGGCCATATCGTACAGGGGGCATTACCATATCTCTAATCAGCTGAGATCAGCTGAGGGTTCTTCATCAGATACTTCAGACCTTCGATTTTTGACATAAAATGAAGTGGCCCACCAAGTTGAATATTTTTTGTAAAGGCAGTATGTCGATCTCTAATAGTTTGGTTGGGCTCTTGTGTTTTCTAATAAGGGTCACCAGGTACTCCAGATCTTCGATTATCCCAGTTTTTATAGTTTTCCCTTTATGTGGCCATTAAACCCTACCTCTGTACCAAATTTCAGCTCTCTGAGTTTATGGGAAGTACTAGTTCTATTCTGATGATCATGAGTGAGTGACTGGGTGAGTCTTTGAAACTTTGCTTTAATTTAACTTCGGAACTAAATGACCTACAGACTTAAAATTTTGGATTTTAAGTATGTGATTATACTTTACTGGATGACGAAAATTTCTGCGTTCTGGTCTTATCCAGAGGTTCTCAAATAAGGGCCTGAAAATGCGGCGAAATGGTTCCAGTAAATAATGGTACGGCAGTGTTTGCTTCGCGCTCGACTTGGCGGGGGCACTGCCGTGCCCTCAGATCGACGTTCTGGTCTTATCCAGAGGTTCTCAAATAGAGGCCTGAAAATGCGGCGAAATGGTTCCCGTAAATAATGGTACGGCAGTGTTTGCTTCGCGCTTGACTTGGCGGGGGCACTGCCGTGCCCCCAGATCGATTATCCTAGTTTTTATAGTTATCCCTTTATGTGGCCATTAAACCCTAACTCTGTACCAAATTTCAGCTCTCTGAGTTTATGGGAAGTACTAGTTCTATTTTGATGATCATGAGTGAGTGAGTGTCGTAAATGTGAAACTTTGCTTTCGCTTAACTTCGGAACTAAATGACCTACAGACTTGAAATTTTGGATTTTAAGTATGTGATTATAGCTTACTAGATGACGAAAATTTCTGCGTTCTGGTCTTATCCAGAGGTTCTAAAATAGGGGCCTGAAAATGCGGCGAAATGATTCCAGTAAAGGATGGTACGGCAGTGTTTGCTTCGCGCTCGACTTGGCGGGTGCACTGCCGTGCCCCCAGATATAATAATCTCTTACGTAAAGTATTCGAACATAATATTAAAACGATGATATAAAAATAGTACCTACATGATTACAGAAAAAATATTAAGAGAATTCAAGTACAAGAAACTGAATAGGAAGGTATATCTATACTTCTATACTAAATACTAATATCATAAATGTGAAAGTGTGTCTGTCTGTCTGTCTCTTACCTCTTTACGCTTTAATCGCTGAACCGATTTTTATGAAATTTGGTGTAGACCTACTTTGGGTCCCGGGAAAGGACATAATATCACATAGGATATTTTTTATCCCAAAAAAGTACAGTCTTCCCACGGGATAATGTATTTATGCGGGCGGAGCCGCGAGCAACATCTAGTATCACATAATATTAAGCGATACATCCAAATTATTTTATACTTTATGAACAACTAACTAACATACGACTTTTCACATCAAAATGTATAAAGTGCCAAACTACCAACCCTTAAAATAGTTAATACATTTCCACAGATAAGAGTATGGCGGGTCTCCTTATAGTCTCGTATCCAATAAGCAACATTTGCGCGACAACAATTGCGCAACTACTTGAAAACTATCGCGAAACTTTTGTTTTATAACGTTGTCTGTCTACGCATCTACTACTAATCATGTTGCACTAGCTGGCAACATCATGCGTGTTTTTAAACGTTGCCAAACATATTGAGCGTCACGTGTAGCAGCGCGCTTCAATTGATGTCAAGTTGATAGTTATTAACTAGGGTCTAGGACACATTTTTCCTTACCCCTAATTAATAATCTTCATCTACTTTTCTATATAGATTTATAAGAAAAAGTAATATTCCCATTAATCTTTCCCTAAAACAAAAATAACAAATATCACGGTTAAGTAGTTGTGTTAACAGTTTTAAAATTATTTTGTTGTAGTTGACAACCCTAAAATATAATCTATTGATAAAGTTTTCATATAAAAAGTTTGAAGAGTTAACTATAAGGCTCTTACATTTTTTTACCCAACAGCCTTTATCTTTTGAGCCGACATCTAAAGTTTAGTAGTAATCGCTTTTTAGTTCGGCCAAATTTCCACTGCATAGGCGTTACATGTCATGACAGACACGTCAAAATTATAACACCTCTCCTTTTTGTCGGAGACTAAAATACTATGTAAAATTAATTATCATTTTAATAAATTTAATTGCGCATAAAATTAACTAATAGCTTAATTATAGAAACAAAATATATTATAACCCGTAACTTTTGTAACACGCAAGGTTATCGATTTTATTCGCATCAATAAAGCAAATACGAAACGTCTAATTTGACAGACAACGTCAAATTTCGCGGCGAAACGTCAGTTCGCCATGTTGGTATCTTATTGGTGTAAGGGTTGTTCGTGGAGTGTACAGGAGACGTATGCTTATCTCTTTCTATCATCATTACATAATACGGAAACGGGCGGTGTGTGTTCCGCATGCGGCGAGGGTAGCTATTGATTTTCCGCGGGACCTGCGGCAGTCGCGACTAGCCGGTGCCGAGCGCGAAAAACACAGCTGTGAGCGCCCGCGATACCATTCCATTTTTAAATTATATCAAATTCGAAAATCGGTTTTTTTATTGTGTGCCAATTGTGCTGGGATACAGATTTCGTAAGTTTTTTTTTATACCTATTTGCTTGTTACTAATTTGCCAATCGAGTGATCGGTGTAATTTCATTTCAATGGTAAAAAGTAATTAAATAATATGTATTATAACGATCATAGTTATGATATTGGCGCAGTATGACACGGCAAATCAGCTGATCATATTATGTCAAAAATATATCTCTCGATTGCTCGATTGAAGATCACTTACCAGTTTCTCGAGCTGAATGTTGACCCTCGCGGGCTTGCTGCGGACGATGTGATGCACGTTCATAATGATTTCTCACGGCGCGTTTTACATCGAAGGTTTTTTAAATATGAATTAAACGAAGCGAGAATCGATACAGCAATGTACAGCGGATCACTTGAGACTAAGCCCGAGATGTGGGGTGACGTCACTTAGCACCATGTGACGTCATCAACCCCATGTCCTGAATTAATATAAGCAATTACTCAGCCTCAAGAATCCAGTGGATGGGAGTATTATACGGGACACGACCTTGCTTACACCCCGACTATATAATATGATATCTAAGTATATTATGTTCTGTATGTAGTACGTTTTGTTCAGTTGTAGCTTTGTTCCTTCTACAGTAACGTAATGAGTGATAGCTGTACCATACAAGTTCTCTGTTTTAGCATGTGAGTAGCATTCTATTCACATATTCAATCCAATGTTTTCTATACTTCCTAGACTAACATTATAAAGAGAAAAAGTTTGTTTGCTTGTTTGTTTGTTTGCATTCAATAGGCTACGGCTACTGGACCGATTTTGATGAAATTTGCCACAGATGTGGAGTAGACCACGGGGAAAGACATATATTACTTTTTATCGCGAAAAAAATAATTTGCTAAATTAACATTTACGCGCACGAAGTCGCGGGCAAAATCTGATATTATAACTCAATAGTATTTCTTAGGGTCAGCCCACGCCGAAACGAGACGAGACGCGGCTTTGCATTTTTAAGGTAGCGATTCAAAATTGAACTTTATTCACTACATAAGAAGATACACGTTTAATTTCAAGAGCGGCGCCTCGCTACAAGATGCAGCTCGAAATTCAAACTTGCAATATTAAAAATACAGAGCCGCGTCTCTTCGCGTCACGTCTCGGTGTGAACTGACGCTAAGCTTTTGATAACTAAAATGATAGTATGTGAGGAACAAATATTTTTTGCAAAGAACACGGCGATAGTAAAAACCCGGTAAATTGTAAACAATTTTCAGTCTTGTGTTTGCCGAAGAAATATATTTTTGCCTTTACTCGCGGGTCCACCCAGGTAAATACCCCAAGGGAACACTGTACTTTATCGGGACAAAAAGTATCATATTGTGTGCTAATACAGAGCCTAAATTACTACCATACCCATTGCCTTCTAAGTCCGTTCAGAAGTTTTTGCGTGAAAGAGTTTGCGTCCATCCACCCATCCACATTATCTTTCTTATTAAATTATAACAGTAGTGGGATTATTCCAAAGGAGGAAGGAACTAAGGAGGACCATGATTGAACCATAAAGTCTTACCTTGAATAGGCTCCCAAATATAAGATTGTTATCTAACCTTTAGTATAGATTAAACTATATTATAAAGCTGAAGAGTTTGTTTGTTTGAACGCGCTAATCTCTGGAACTACTGGTTCGAATTGAAAAGTTATTTTTGTGTTGGATAGTCCATTTATCGAGGAAGGCTTTAGGCTATATTTAACATCATGCTGCGGCCAATAGGAGCGAAGAATCAGTGGAAAATGTTGCAAAAACGGGGAAAATTATTCATCTTTGAGCGCTTCCGTTATTTGTTTGAACGCGCTGATCTCTGGAACTGCTAGATCGAAATAAAAAAATATTTTTGTATTGGATAGTCCATTTGTTGAGGTAGGCTTTGAGCTATATAACATTAGGCCGCAACCAATAGGAGCGAAGCATTAGTGAAAAATGTTGCGAAAACGGGGAAAATGATTCATATTTAAGGGCTTCCGTTGCGTGCGCTGCGTAAACGGTTCAAGTTACCCAAAAAAATATGTATGAAAGAATTATTCCTCTTTAAATGATCTAAGAAAAGGTCTGTGACAGTATATATCTATCTTTTAAGATTGACTTACTATAACCTTTTTTATGGTAGTCAAATTTGGTCAAAATTAATGCATTATTGCGCCATCAGTTGACGCGGACGAAATCGCGGACAACAACTAGTAGATAGATAATGTTTATTTGCTCAAATAAGGTACAATACATGTGCTATAAAATGTGTTTCTTCATTTCCTATTTTGTTTACCTCAAATGAAGACAAAAACAACACATTACCTCACAGTACCCCACAGAACCCTCACAGTACCTCACAGTACCCCACTGTGCCCCACAGCACCCCACAGCGACGGCACGACGTCACGATGTCAAGTAAACCTGATACCTGATACTTTAGTTAAATGGATCAGAGTGCCTCTTACTGTATCGATTTCCCAATATCGGTTTACTACCCAAAACTATCCATACAAATTCGTTACTATATTATAGTAAGTAAATAGTATATAATTACTATATAGTCACAAATATATGCAACAATTAATTACAGAACTTAGGGTAGCGGACAGACAAACAGACAGACGGACGGACAGAGCGAAACTATAAGGGTTCCTTGAGTTCTACGAAACCTTAAAAATGTAGAAAAGTAATAAGTATAAGTATAGTTTTTTTTATGTAATGAACCAGGAAATAATCAGACGGATCTCCTGATGGTAAGCAATTAGGTCCTCTTTTGGTGTTGCGAGCCCTTGGAAACTCGCAACACCAGAGGAGTTACGCTTGTAACTCCCCTGGTCCTTAAAATCCCTAATTCCCTTGGGCCTCCGATAACCTCACTCACTCGGCGAAACACAACGCAAACGTTATTTCACGCCGGTTTTAAGGGTCCTAACCCCTAATGCCCTAGCGCTCTACAGACCCTAGCCCTAACCATAGCCGAAACGACAAGGACGGCATGTGACTTGAGCGTCACTTAATTTAACTAACGTTCCAGTATTCGGCGGTGAAATGGTTAAATGTTACTTTATTTAAAATGTATGCAATCAGCAAATATTGTCTCGCATGTTCTATCTGTATTATAAAGAGGAAAGGTTTATTTTTGTAATTTGCATTGAATAGCCTCTGAAACTAATGAACACATTTTGATGAAATTTGACACAGATATAGATTAGAACACGAGGAAATACATAGGCTGCTTTTTATTGCTGCAAAATGTACCGTTCCTGCGGTATTTTGTTTCGCGTGTAAGAAGTCACAGGAAACATCTAGTTTAGTATGAAATTGCTTACGGGGTCGTTATTTCCTGGCAGCCATTTTTGGGAGTGCGGCCAACTCGCCACTGCATCGACGTTACGTGTCTGTAAAACAAAATAGTTTCGTGTGTAAAATCGTGTGCTTCAAAGAAATGTTGTAATAAACAAAATAGAAATTAAGTTAACCTCGAATAGCGAATATGCATAGAGCAAAAAATTTACATAAAACATTAATATTTATGATACTAGACTGAGAAATAAAAGAAATGGCGAGAAAATCACCAATTTCTGTTAAAAATGAGGAAGACATGAGCGGTTACATATTAAAGTTCATCTCTCTTCTATCAAAACGAAAGGTATGAACTTTTTATGCAATTCATGTGACATCACGCTACATTGGATCTCTCTGTTTAATTGACTACTTCTACTATTAATTGACTACTTTGACTATTTTTCATTTCTCTAAGCCTTGGTGTTTCCTCTTAACAGACAGAAAAACCGGACCAGAGCGAGTCGGACAAATGGATCCGTACAAAATAGCAAAAAAAAACACGTTTGTTATATGGAAGTCTCCCATGAATATATTTTATTTTATTCTGTCCTTAACTATTTGTTGTTATATCTGAAACAGAAGTACATTATTTGTAAAAATTCAACGGTCTTTAAAATATGTGTTTTTCCTATTTTTTACGAAGTATTAGATACAATATTAGTACGATAAGTAGTATACGATAGACAGGTAGTAGATATTAAGGTCAGCTAATAAAAAGCTATTATTTTACCATTACCAACGACCACTTCAATTTAGTTATCGTTCAATCAATGTTTTTGTTTGTGTCTATGTATTCAGTATAAATAAAACACATTTTCATACATTTTATCACCATGCAAAATGTTTTTCTTTGCATACAGACATTTTTACCTTGCGTAGCATTAATACGATTTTCTTTGCGTAGCGTTTATAAGATTTTTCTTTTCGTAGCATTCATACAATTTTCTTTGTGTAGCATTTATAAGATTTTCTTTTCGTAGCATTTTTAAGATTTTCTTTGCGTAGCAATCATACGATTTACTTTGCGTAGCGTTCATACGATTTTCTCTGCGTAGCATACAAAAAAATCTGTGCTTAACGTTCATAATAGCGTAGCGTTCGTCGCATTGTATTTTTGTTTACAAAAAGATTAAATTGAGTCAACAGTGTATAGTGTGTGTGAACTGTAACTGTTAACGTAATATTGCAGACGTCGCGGCCCGCGAGATTTGTTTAGTGCTCCATTTAAATTCATACTAAGTAATGGGTCGCGCGACCCGTTCTCGGTCACGAGTCGCGTTTGTGCGTCGCGGTCGCATATACCGGAAGGCTACCTTTAGAGTACGACCGAAGAATATCCATTCATCAAAATCAACATCCTAATACAACATTTAAAGCTTTTAAATTTTGTTTCTAAAAGTATTTGGACTTTTAAAACTAATCCTCAAGTTTGTCCACTGCTACAATGCTGGTAGGAAAACTTTGAAATCGCTTCGAATTGCAAATCGAAATTGCTCTTTGTGCTGTTCTTTATGTCCGTTCATTGCACACATAGAATTAACGGCAATATTGAAAGTTTTAAATCGCGCTTAATATATTATTATCTAATAATTAAATCGTAATAATAGATAAGACATGTAGAGCGTTCTCACCATAGGCCTATATATAATTATAGACGAGTATTAATATCGAGGCAAAAAAAACGGGTTGCACTCCGGGGTGCCGGCATAAGTGAAAACTTGAACATTAACATTGTGCATTTTTTAATATTTTGGAATGCTTAAGAAATAATTTCGCACGAGTTGCTTTACCTATTGATCAGTATAAAAGTACTATCATTTATGTGGTTAAGTACAATATTAATTTATTGCGCTATTATACATAAATGATAAACATGACAATTTAGCATATCACATAAAAAAATATTATTTATTACTTCCTCTCCTACGCCGCGCCCGCGCCGGCGGCGGTCTACTCTCCCTCCGTCTTACGAATTTTCGATCAGTGTGCTTAGTGCGAGTTTTTATCACTACTCGACATGAAAAAGTAAACTACAATTTGTATGGTATCGAAACAACGCCCCTAGTGGCAAAAATAGGAAACATAATAAGCGAGTGTGAGTTTTGTGGATTTTAACTAATCGAGCGTCGTCTCACACTCACGTTTCGATTCGATTTGCGCTAACTCGATTTACAAGGTAGTAAAGTATCGAAAAAATTTGTGGGACTCGCACTCAGCACACAGGTCACGTGTCCTGACGCGAGTTTTTTACCCATCCCAAAAAATCCCAAAAAATACACGTGGTAGAGCCATGCTTCGGCACGAATGGGCCGGCTCGACCGGAGAAATACCACGGGCTCACAGAAAACCGGCGTGAAACAGCGTTTGCGCTGTGTTTCGCCGAGTGAGTGAGTTTACCGGAGGCCCAATCCCCTACCCTATTCCCTTCCCTACCCTCCCCTATTACCCTATTCCCTCTTAAAAGGCCGGCAACGCACTTGCAGCTCTTCTGATGCTGCGAGTGTCCATGGGCGACGGAAGTTGCTTTCCATCAGGTGACCCGTTTGCTCGTTTGCCCCCTTATTTCATAAAAAAAAAAAAAAAAAAAGCCATACCATTAAGAAAACCGCCATGCAGGTTAAAAAATACGAACTAAAATAGTTTCTTGCTAGCGTAAGGGAACTAAGAAAAACCACCATCTAGGTTAAATGATACGAACTGAAATAGTTTCATGCTCGTATAAGTGAACTAAGACGGCAAACAGTTACAAGTTGCATCTTACGAATTTTTGATCACGTGTCCTGACGCGAGTTTAACATTTTACCCATCCCAAGAAAAGTGCACAACGCCGCTAAAGCAGTTTTCGACAACAGAGGGGTTTGAGATTTGTCATCTTGACACTTCGAAATTTGCTTCCCACAGTTCAGAACGCATTTTGGTATACGTTGATTGTGCACACTAAATATAATATTATAATTTTTTTTGATACCAGTAAGAATATAAGGGTAGTCTGGCGGGCCTGCAGGGATCACAGTCATGAGATCATCAGACGAGTGCCATAAAGTGCTAATTCCAACTTCATAAAAATTCACTCCAAAGGATCACCAACGCAGAGGCAACCTTAGAAAATACATGTTTGCTTTCTCTTTCACTCTTATGAGTTTTCGCCATTGATGTTTTGTGAGACATACCGGTTACGGCTTCGATTTCAGTACTATCCCCTATGTTTTATTTCTCTTCCTAGTCCAGGACTTACACGAGTGTAAAGTGACCGCAACCGTAACCGCATTATCACACACAATGTAGCTGAGCCGATTAGCACATTGCACAGCTACAGTGTAAGGTGTACGGTTACATGCTCAACTGCACAGCGCACAGGTCGTTGGGAATGTGCTTACAATTATAAAAAACAGTGAAGTCTAGGGACGCCCGAAAGAAGCTAAGCTTAGAGAATTGTCCAACGTATTTATGAAAAAAGTTCATTTCCGAATAGAAGAACCATGAAATAAACACAACAAAAATTTTGTTGCTGAATTGAAAAGTTGTTGTATCTTGTATTATCATTTTGAAACCAACACTACTCACGTAAGCCTACGATACGCCCACAGTGTTAGTTTGAGAGCCAGTACTGCAATGTAGTACGATATTTGAGGCATGTTTATTCCCATGTCTTCATTACTAGCTTTTTGACATTTATGAGAATACCGTTTTGCTGTTTTATTAACACATCCAGTCTGCATCAAGACTGTGTCATTTAATAGAATTTCTGTTTTCTTCTTATGCTTCTGTCCTCTTATTTAAATTCTTCTTTAAATCAGATTTAATAGAGTCAGATTTAATTATCATATTTGACGTACTGACATGATCGAGAGATTTCTTACTTCTTAGCTATAATTCATTATCATCAACTCGTTCACTGTTCGATTCGGCCCTCACTTTTTTTTAACTTTGTTTAATACATAGTATCAAAAAGTATTTTAATTAAATGCCAGCTTATATTTTATGAGGCGATAATGCCGTCTTTGTGTATATAATCACTCGAGTTAACCGTTTCTTTGAGCGCGACGCTTTGGCGGCGATGAGTGTTTCTAAGTGCACTGTATATGAAATATTAAATAGTTAGCAGCTTTATGAGTTTCATATGAGACACTTTTCATTGCGAAATATTTAATTGAAGGTTGATTCTTAAAAAGTTAATAATATATTAATACGTGAAGCAAAATCTATCAGTAGAGTTTAACGAGAATTGTGCGAACGTAGGAGTATGTTACTTGGCATTTTTTTTTTTAAATAATCATTTAAAAGGAATACATAAAATAATTTAAAATACGAACAACATACTGGCTCAGATTAACGCGTTTCGATAGCCTAATAAATATACCAATAACTATTTGTTAAAAATTTTATATTTGATATCGCCGTCAGCGATCTGCTGTCACATACAAAGATGCCTCTATCTAAAGTTACTTTATTGAAACGCAAAAAAACCGGTAGTGGTACCAAATGTGTAGACGTTTTTAGGTTACTGAAACCGGCCGTTAGGCGTCATAACTCATCTATACTAATATTATAAAGAGGAAAACTTTGTTTGTATGTTTGTTTGTTTGTTTGTTTGTTTGTTTGTTTGTAATGAATAGGCTCAAAAAGTACTGGACCGATTTCAAAAATTCTTTCACCATTCGAAAGCTACATTATCCACGGGCTACGCTACATAGGCTAAACTTTATTTTGGAAAAAAATAGGGTTCCGTAAGATATTTGGGTTTTTCGGACACAAGGTGTAAAAAATCAACCAGAAAAGTTACTTATTTTGCGTACGCTGCCTAAACTATAAAAGATAGAACCATATAATGTTCTAATTAATTGTAGATCTTATAAATATCTACAAAAAAGTCCGCGACACACTATACCTATCTATGTCGAGTGAGGCCCAACAACCATTTTTTTATTTAGAAATTTTGAATTTTTTTTGGACTACATTTAAACGCGTTTATTTTACTCATGCTATTAATCTTTATCAAAATAAATAATTTCATCACTAAGTACAGTTTATGTAGATAATATTTGGTCTTCGAATAATTAAAATTGGACGTTTGGTTTTGAAGTTATGGCGAAATTAAAATATTACGATTTCTGCTGCACGGCCCGTTGCGAAGTGGGTGACATTCTGTAGTATTAGTATCAGTATTGTACCCGTGCGAAGCCGGGGCGGGTCGCTAGTAATTCATAAAGTTATAACCATAAGTCATTGATATTTTTTTTTATATTCAAGTCGCAAATATTATAGTCGCAGCGGAGGTAACGGAAGCAACAGAGGAAGGCGGTTCTGAGTCGCCACTGCCTTGAATACAGGAGGAAGATGAAGGTTTAACTTATTCTTCTCTTGTTCCAGCAGCATCACATGCCCCACCGGCAGCAGCTCCAGTAGACCGCGGCCGCGGGTAGACCAGTAGACCGCGCCGGCCGCGGGTATACCGATAGACCGCGCCGGCCGCGGGTAGACCAGTAGACCGCCAGGAGGCTGCGCCCAGATGATCGGCTCCTTCTGGAATCTGTGCCGAGCGTGCCCTTCCATGCCCGTGGATAAGGTCAGTGACACCATATTTTCACCAGCAAAGTATAGTGTAGGTACTAGGTACTAGATATCCCATGGGAACACTGTACTTTTTCGGGATACAAAGTAGCCTATGTGTTAATCCAGAATTTAAACTACCACCAAATTTCATCTAAATCAGTTGATTTTTATGAAAATTTTTAGGATTTTTAAGTTAAATGCAAAAGTTTGTATGTATGGATGTGTGGATGATTTTAACGAGATTTGGTATACCTAGTAGTAGTTCATACTCCGGATTAACACATATGCTACTTTTGATCACAGCAAAATATACCGCATATTACCGTATATCCTGCGGGATTTCTTTTGGCGCGTACGAAATTGTTTATTAAATCATCAACTTTATTGTGGGCTTTGGCACACAAACGTTCTTTGCATACTTAATACTTTAAATATATTTCGCCATCAACAGAAACAGCATAAAAAGACGTGGGAAAAACATACACAACAAAGGGAATAATTCTTATCCTGCGGATAATTTTCAAGTTCGAAGTTGAATTAAAATCGAAAATCACTCTCGATAGAATCTATTTCAGTGCGGCCGTTGCGGAAAGGTTGCTGGAATTTACCACACAAACATTCTGTTGGGTTAACCCTCAACGACAACCCTTATTGACACAAATCGCTGTTGTACCTACACTATTACCTGTCGTGACTATTATATAGCCATCATCATTATCATTCCGGCAGTTTTCTGCAGTCTATGATACTTTTAGTTGCTTTAACATTACCTTATGTTACGAGTATGTAACTAGATCAATTTCAAATACTTAATCAAGAGTTAAGACCTATAGCCTGTGTTACCCGGGCTACTGTTACGAATCTATTGACACCTTATTTAATATAATCGGATCAGTAGTTTAGGCGCTACGATGGAACATACATACACACTAATATACCTTCATATATATATGTCACCGTAAAATTGTAAAAACCGTTAAGATTGTAATATTACTAGAGATATTATAAAAAGTCGACAGATTGTCAAATAAACATTTCTCCTTACAATTGTACCTACGCATTATTTTTCGTTATATTGTAATATTTACCGTGCCGATTGGTTAAGCGGCAAGTGCCCCGCGCCGCCATATTTGTTTGTTTTTCATAATAATAATAATAACCAAATAGTAATTTATTATGAAACTTTCATTTCATAATGAACTATTTGGTCACTACATTGTGAAATTTTATAGAAAGTTCCGATGTTGACCGTATAACTGATTTATTAAGTAAAAGCTTTCACAAACTCTGACTAAAGTTTAACTGTTCATATGTGACACAATTGGGAAGTTAGCTAAAGTGCGGTCGCGGAGGACGTAGAATTTCGTACATTGACTCAACGCTACTTATCTCTTTTACTCGTGTACGAATATATTGCATCACGTTTTATATAGGTGCCCACACCAATTTGTTTTTATCTATACTAAATACTAATATAATAAAGCGGAAAGATTTGTTTGTTTGGATTGGTTAGGCTCCGAAACTCTGGACCGATTTTGATGTTTGGCAAAATACGTACGTTTCTACGCGATTTCCTATTGTGCGCACGAAGTCGCGGGCAATATTTACTTTGTTATAATATGTGCAAGCTTGAAGGATCAGACGGCATACAATCATAACCCGCGAATTCGCTAACCACTGAGCCATGAGCCCATGATTTTTTTTATTGCATAAATGAATAGTACTCTTAAATATGAGTAAGTTCTCAGAGGTTCTCAGTATATCAAAAGTCAATATTTTCAAAGGTACAGCGATTTGTATGTCACCGTAAAATTGTAAAAACCGTTTGATTGTAATATTACTAGAGATATTGTAATATGTCGATAGATTGTCAAATAAAAACTTCTCCTTACAATTTTACACGTTATTTTTTTATATTGTAATATTTACCGTGCCGATTGGTCAAACGGCAAGTGCCCCACGCCACCATATTTGTTTGCTTTTTCATAATAATAATTATAACGAAAAATAATGCGTACAATTGTAAGGAGAAGTTTTATTTGACAATCTGTCGACATATTACAATATGTCTAGTAATATTACAATCAAACGGTTTTTACAATTTTACGGTGACGTATACAAAATTTAGTAAGTCTCGTAAAAACGCTCCATACCAAAGTCGACCTACAAATGACGTCATTTTTAGATTAAAGTGTATGAAGTAGGTATAAAGTATACGGCCGCAGGAACGTATTTGTAAATATCTCCGATATTTGTGCGTTTAAGTTCATACTTACCATAAAATTAATGTTTTTGTATATGATGTAAGTAAACTAATGATGTAGGTTTTATTTACCAATTTCGCAAAAACAATTTTTGGTACTTTTTAAATGTACATAATATTTAATTAAGTACTAAACTACACATAAAATAATATTTTTTTTTACATTTACCAAGTAGTAACGCCTTAATACTTCTGAATATATTCATGAAACTAAATATTTTAGATGTTGTCCGATCCCCTATTTTTTTATTAAAGCCTTGAAAAATGCGGATGATGATTAGAATTTAGAACGTTCCAATAACATTTTCCCTTGAAATTCGAATAGACATTTTCCAACAGCCCCGGGCGAATGGCGCGCGTAAGTCTTTCCAAATTAAAGTGTTCATACTTTCTGTGAAAATCATTTTTAAATCCAGCACTAGATTTGAAGAGAAATATTTTTAAGCATCTAAAATGGAAGTAATATTTATTTTAACGAAACTATTATTGATTTTCTTTTTAGTTTTTCCTTTCGCTGTCCAAGTGGTGATGTGAGTTATCGGTGATAATGATGATGTTCTTTTTCTTAGACTTTTCATATATTTGACCTACACAGTACACACATCAAAAGTGTCTCATTTTATTCCAAAGAGTATTTTTAACATTATTAAATAATTTATTTTATTACCCAGAAAAAATCGTTAAAATGCATTTGAATATAAAAAAAGAAATTGTATGTTAAATTTGCAAACACTATATTATAGACGAGGCAAGTTAAAGCAAAAACTCTCCCAACCTAAATGTTCCCACTTTTGGGGTTGCCATTTTAACATTTAAGGTATGGTAAAATCAAGATGGCTGACATTTGAGGTATGGTGAATTCAATATGGCGTAACTTTTTCTTGTTTAAAGATTTTTTCTGTCATAATATGTACTTCTATAATATGTATTATGTTGCCTTTATCAAACGTATATTGACAACGTATTAACAGTTTTGCCAGGCGCCAGCTTCTCAATTCAAAAACAGATCTGTCAAAACTAACGAGAATGGAGTGACAATGACAATTTCATTAGGTTTGGGCTTTGAAGTCTCTTAAAATAGGCGACGTGTGGAGTACATGTCTGTCTGACGATATATATTCAATTTTTCCATAATAATTTTGTGAGATTTAAAGAAAAATGCTGTTAAACAAATTGCGTTTAAATAATAAATTAATAATCGCGATAATCAAATGACCTTATTGCCCCAGTAATCAAATCCTTTAGCCAATCGCCGTCACATAGCGATGCACCACATTTTTGTTTTCGAATTTCATCATCGTATTTAGCGTTGCCAACTTGTCTAAAGGCTCAATACCTCATCTGTTCAGGTCCATATTTTATTTTATGATATTTTAATCTTTTTGGTTTTTTTAATATGTAAACAGTTAATACGTTACTAGAGTAATAATAATTATTATCTACTTAAGACGGCGTTTTTACGAGAGTATTAGTAAGTCTTCTAGTCTAGAATCTAGATTAAACAACTCATTAGTCATTGTTGGCTGTTATACGTCTTTAGCGGCACTAAAAATAGTCACATCTGGTCATTACATAGTTAAAGCCTAGTAAAACGGTTTAATGAGCTTTCTAGAATAGAGGGCAAACGAGCAGATGGATCGCCTGATGGAAAAGTTAGTATGAACATTTTATTGACGTTTTATTATTTTCCACGCACTTTTCCCAATATTTCTCATCGTTTAAACATTTTCTCAATTTTCACGATTATTTCAAGATCATAATTAGCCACATCGGTTCAGCTGTTGTCATTTTAGCGAGACAAAGAAACTGCAATCCATGTTTTTATAAATAAGAGATATGCAGTGAATAGTGATTCAGTGTTTCTATTATTAAAAATAACAATAACATAATCCCAGGGGTGCGAAGGTCTTAGCGGATTGTCAGCCCACCCCGAATAACTTGCATTTTTAATGTGGGCCACACTGAATATGGGAATGAAATAACGCAGTGTGGGATTTACTTAAAGATAAATTATTCAAAATAGAAATATGAGTAGGATATAATAATTTTATTTTTAGGGATCCGTACACAAAAGGTATTACTTAATATAAAGGTATAAAAGGTATTACTGATACTTCGCTATCTGTCTGTCTATCCGTCTATTTGTCGCCAGTATGTAACCGTGATAGCTAGAAATTTGAAAGTTTCACAGGTTTTGGTTGCCCCTATAACAATAAATACCTACTAGAAACAGAATAAAATAAAGTCAGTGTAGGTTATAGGTGTAGATGTTGGTGACTGATGTAGGTTGTAGGTTTTTCTTGTGGTTATTTATTTATTCCAGTTCATATCTGAGACAGGATATGTGTCGGGACAACTACTTTGAGATGATTATTATTTTTAAAATAACGTTTTTTTTTTCGGATAAAGATAGCGCTATAAGCATTATACGTTATCTTATTATAATAATCCAATTAAATAATTTCACCTAAACTAAAATATAGGATCAACAGCTCAGACTCGCCGAAAGACCTAATTTAATCAGTTCTACGGCTTCTAGTCTAGAAATATATAATATACAACCTGACAAATATTCCGTGACCTTTGACTCAATAAGAGTAAGGTTGCTATAAAAAACCTCTTATGATCTACACTGAAAACCGACACTGGATATTTTATAACTTCGTTTCAAAGATTAGCGACAAACAAACAGACGGACGGACGAAAAGACTATAATTTTAAATTTTAACTTTTTGTTAGTATTGTATATGCTTTCATTATTCATATGCATTAGTGAAAAGATGTTAATTTAAAAATACAAACAGACACTTCAATTTGATTTATCTGTAATGTAGTATTTGTATAGATACGCTACGCAATGGATTTTAACGCTTTTTACAATGCTATTAAAAATTTACTTAATCCCGCTTACTAATAAAAATATTTATCCAGTAGATAAGCCTTTCTTCCTTTTTTCTTCCTTTCCTTTTGCACTGCGATATTATGGAGAATGTTTTTTTTTTTTGTTTAATTAACCCTATTTTGTTTTATATTTTTACTATTGTTTTCTTTTGTTGTATATATTTTATTTATGGTTATGTAATTATTGTAGAAGAGAGGAATAAATGATAATAATTATTATTATTATTATAAGCAATACTACAATGTTTTATCCTTGTCTTATTACGTTACGTTAAAAAAATTCGCTTGACAGACAAGGACAAAACATTGTATTTCTTATCTACTGGATAAATATTTTTATTAGTAAGGGGGAATAAGTATAGACAGTGAATAGTGATTCGAAGGGAAGTTTATTACGAACTAGCTTTTGACCGCGGCTCCGCCTGCGTAATTCGGTATCCCACGGGAACACTGTACTTTTTGGAAATAAACAGTGGCATATGTGGTAATCCAGATCTTAAACTACTACCATTCAAAATTTTACCAAAATCCGTTCAGAAGTTTTTGCGAGAAAGAGTAACAAACATCTACCATCCTCACAAACTTTTACTTTTATAAAAGTATAACACGAACAGAGTCACAGGCAAAGCTAACTACATCTGTACTTCTACGTACTAAGTAATATTATAAAGAGGCAAAGTTTGTTT
Organism: Glaucopsyche alexis; assembly: GCA_905404095.1. Classification (NCBI taxonomy): domain Eukaryota; kingdom Metazoa; phylum Arthropoda; class Insecta; order Lepidoptera; family Lycaenidae; genus Glaucopsyche; species Glaucopsyche alexis. The sequence goes on along the minus strand of FR990061.1, from coordinate 19,655,293 downwards.
GTTTGCATCGAATAGGCTCCGAAACTACTGGGCAGATTTTAATGAAATTTGTCAGAGACTTAAAGTAGTCCACGAGAAAGAACATAGGCTACTTTTTATTGCGACAAAATGTACGCTTCCTGCGGGATTTCCTTTTGCACGCACAAAGTCGCGAGCAACATCTAGTATAAAATATTCCGGCATAATAGCGTCTGAGCTGATAACAATTCAGTAGAGTTATGAGTACGTCGCGTAGGCCTCGAGCCCCGCAGTAGAGCAGGTGTAGGGTGACCATAGCTGCAAGAAAATACGGGACAGCTTTTAAAGATTGTGAAATAAAAACGCAGCGGGTAGTATGCGGGCTTGGGACGTGACGTCCAAAAATCGCTACGATAATGTCCTAACTATTACTCTTGATAATTTCTAAAATAATTATTTACGTCGAGTAGCTCACAATAGCATTATTTGTAGAAGTAATGTAACAGGTATCCTAGTGTAATGTGAAAATTTTGGAGGATGGATAGATGTTTGTTACACAAAAACTACTTAACGCATTTTGATGACATATGTAATGTAAGTAGTTTAAGTTCTGGATTAACACATGGGCTTTTAATATTATCCCGAAAAATTACACGCGGGTGGAGCCGCAGGCAAAAGCTAGTACTATTATAATATTAAAAAAGCAATATTTAAATACAACGACAATTAATGACTGCTTTTTTATAATAAAAGTAAATAATATTATGAGCTTTTATAATAAGTTATTTAGACTTTAATCTATTCTTCTCCAATTATAATGCGTATACGTACATATGGCGAAATGCTTACTTTAATTGGTTTTTTTTTTTTATTTAGAAGCTTTATCAAGCATCTTTAATTAAACCAATTGGTTTAGTGGACATTTCGCTGTCTTCTTAACGCGAGTAGACTATATGATTATAGACGAATACAAATTGATTATATTCAATTACTTTTACGACCATAGCATTTATTTTCACAAGAGTAAGCTCAATGAGCGCAGTGTCTTTAATTAAATGAGAAACTTAACAAAGATCAAGTAAACTATTTTAATTATACTTGTAGTTCAATGTCCAAGACAATATTTCTGTATTTAAATGTATTTTAATAACAGAAGGAAAATTGCACGGGTACAAAAAGAAAATAATTATGTCATTACTTAAGGCGCTTTAAATTTCTTAAAGGAATTTGATGCTCCTAGTCATTTTCTACTGTAGGAACTGTTGAGTATGTCATAATTTTAAATATATTAGTACCAGTACTTAGAACTTCTTTTCTTAAATTTAATTAAATCGGACACGATACTCATTTTCGTTATTCCATATAGTTTCGGATTTCGCCTTTCACGCACACATGAAAAATCAAAACGTCTCGAAATTTCTAATATCATGGTTACTGCTTTAACGCGATTGGTCCATTTTTAATATCACGTCATATATCATGCCCGCCATTGGCTGCGGGCGTTCACCTTTGCCTTGAACTGTGGGGTTTCCATGAAAATAGTCGCGAAAATTTAATCATGCGCCATACAAATTCCTTTGGTATTTTCGAGGAAATCTTTTGGTGCAAAGTTTTTCTTTAGGGGTTAGTTGCCAAGTACCAACATAATACGGATATTAAAGTGCCGCCGCGGCAAAATCTATACAAAATGCGCGTGTGTAAGAGCGTTTAGCTTGTTAATGTAGCTTAAAAAATTAATTTGTGAATTTCATTGCATAACTAGTTAATTAGATACTTGATTAATAAAACTAAGGAGCTCCGTGGCCTAGTGGGTAGACCGTTTGGTTCGCAATCGAGAGAGTGCAGGTTCGAATCCCAGGTTGTGGCGTGTACCAATGCGACTTTTTCAGATCTCAAGTATATTATACGGACGCTCCTACGGTAAATGAAAATATCGTGATACCGCACATGTTTGGCCCCAGACGTATTGACCAGTCATTCCTCTGGACTAGGCTATGTTGTGAGAAGGCCGTATGTGCTTGAGCAACCATACGATATTTAAAAACCGCCTGTCCCAGGCACTACAGTATTTCAGAGAGATTTCAGTATACTTCATTCGGAGAATTCTGTATAAATCATCCATTAACGGATGAAAAGGCCTAAGTTTTTTTTTTTAATAAAACTAATACTACTGGTATGATACGTAGGTATCTATCTATAACTGTACATTTTCTACCTATCTAGGATACATAGTACTAATGTAAATTCCGTAAGCGTTGCTTAGCCTCCTATCTTATCTTATATCTTCTTCTAATATATAAAATTTCCATGTCACAATGTTGGTTACCGTACTCCTCCGAAACGGCATTACCGATTTTTACCAAATTTTATATGCGTATTCAGTAGGTCTGAGAATCGGCTACTATCTATTTTCCATACCCCTAAGTGATAAGGGTTGTTCACCCTTAAATTTTTTTTTTAATTTTTGGACGAAAAATTTTGTTTAATTTTATTTTTTTATAATGTAACATTAAAAAATACATACAACCCTAAATTTTTACTTTTTTATCACCAACCCCTATTTTTTTATAGCCATTTTAGTAATTTAATCATTTTTTATCCCGCTCGATAACTGATCAATTATAGTGATTTAACTTTTTATAAGGCAAAACAACGTTTGCCAGGTCAGCTAGTCTACACTAATATTATAAAGAGGAAAACTTTGTTTGTATGTTTGTTTGTTTGTTTGTTTGTTTGTTTGTTTGTTTGTTTGGTTGTAATGAATAGGCTCAAAAAGTACTGGACCGATTTCAAAAATTCTTTCACCATTCGAAAGCTACATTATCCACGAGTAACATAGGCTAAATTTTATTTTGGAAAAAATAGGGTTCCGTAAAATATTTGGGGTTTTCGGACACAAGGTGTAAAAAATCAACCAGAAAAGTTACTTATTTTGCGTACGCTGCCTAAGCTATAAAATATAGAACCATAAAATGTTATTATAAATATCTACAAAAAAGTCCGCGACACACTATACCTATCTATGTCGAGTGAGGCACAACAACTATTTATTATTTAGAAATCTTGAATTTTTTTTTGGACTATATTTAAACGCGTTTATTTTACTCATGCTATTAATCCTCATCAAAATAAATTATTTCATCACTAAGTACAGTTTATGTAGATAATATTTGGTCTTTGAATGATTAAAATTGGACGTTTGGTTTTGAAGTTATGGCGAAATTAAAATATTACGATTTCTGCTGCACGGCCCGTTGCGAAGTGGCCGTCACCAAGGCGGGGCGGGATGCGCGTGCGTGGGGAGTTTAGATCTATGGTATTTCATACGTTAAAACTATACCCACCTACTTATTTCATTGAGTTTTAGTAGGTAATTTGTTTCTGTTTGTTTTGACTAGATTTCGCCCGTTTTGTTAGAGGTTTATAGACATTCTGTAGTATTAGTATCAGTATTGTACCCGTGCGAAGCTGGGGCGGGTCGCTAGTATTATATAAAATGTTATATTGGTTTGTGTACGCTTCAAAAACTCAAAAAGTTCTGCACCGATCGAGCTGAAATTTTAGCATGATATATAATCCGCATCTCCTTGTTTTTATCTATTTTTTGCATCAGTCACATATCCGCGACCGCCAAAAAACTATATTTACGCGGGCGGAGCCGCGGGCAACAGCTAGTGTGGAAATAAACTTTTTTTATTTTGATTTTAACTTTTTATTACAAAGCGAAGACTCTTTCTGTGTCTAAAAAGAAAGTATAAACAATAAGTACCTACTAATATTTTTCTCGTTCCGACAAGAATAGTTTAACAGAAAAACAGTCGGTGAATGTTTCACCTTACGCCCAAGCAAATGTAGCGTAATGGCCAGGTCACATAACTTGAGTAGTGTAGAGTTTGTGAAGTTAGGCTTCTAGATTTCAGGCGTGTAGAGTCAGAAGCTTCGTTTTACATGAGATCTGAGGGGCAATTCTGCTAAATAAAGCCTGCATTAATACAATTACAATCAAGTCCCGATACGCTTATACTCCCGAACGGTGTTTTATGAACGTTAAACCAACGTGAAACGCGCTCTGATTGGTCGAAACGTCATAAAATCCGTTCACGGTAACATGACGATAAATCCAAACAAAGTGAAATTGACTGTTTAAATTGTCTACTTTAAATACGAGAATTGAGGTTCTGATAACTTTTTAACAGTGTGACAGATGGGATTTCATACTGTTGTTGAATGTTTCACAATCTTCCAAATGTCAAATAGCTTATTCACATGTCTTGTCGCTGCCGCTCAGTATAAAGTTAACAGCGACAAAACTTCCGAATAAACTATCTGATACTTATTTAAATACTATCTATTTCCTCCGCCCGCGTAAATATACCATCGAGTATCCCGCGGGAACACTGTACTTTTCCGGGATAAAAATTAGCCTATGTTTAGTCCAGAGCCTAAACTACTTGCATATACAATTTCAATTAAATCTGTTCAGTAGTATTTGCGTAAAAGAGTAATAAACATCCATCAATCCTTTCACATTTATAATATTATTAGAATTGTGAAACAGCCCCTAAAATATATTGCCCCGGCTTCGCACGGGTACAATGTTTTATGAAACACTAGATGTTGCGCGACAAAAGGAAATCTCGTGGAACCGTACATTTTGCCGCTATAAGAAGTAACCTATGTCCTTCCCCGTAGTCTATTCTATATCTGTGCCAAATTTCATCAAACTCAGTTCAGTAGTTTCGGAGCCTATTCGATGCGAACAAACAAACTTTTCCTCTTTATTATATTAGTACTAATTATAGACATTATAAAAATTCCTCTTGAATCACTCAATCTATTGCTGAAAACTACATCAATATCCATTGAGTGGTTCTCTAGCGAACAGACGACGGGATCGACTTCATTTCGTACTGTGTAGAGATAAATATTTATGTAATGAAAAAACCGGCCAAGTGCGAGCCGGACTCGAGCACCTAGGGTTCCAAACAAAGTTGTAATAAAAATAATGGTTCACGCTTTATGCACAAGTTTTATGTTTATGATTTTTTTTTTTTTATATTTCAGTTGATTGAATGAAAGGTAAATTGCGGTTTACGATTTATAACGTATTATAAAAACTACTTACTAGGTCTCGTTCAAACCAATTTTCGGTGGAAGTTTGCAGTAATTTATAAATAATAATATAAATATATTTTTTTGTTTTATCATTCTCTTATTTTAGAAGTTACAGGGACACACATTTTATCACTTTGGAAGTGTCTCTCGCGCATACTATTCAGTTTAGAAAAAATATATATTAGAAACCTCAATATCATTTTTGAAGACCTATCCATAGATACTCCACACGTATTGGGTTTGATGAAAAAAAATTTTTTTTAGTTTCAGTTTAGTTAGTTTAGTATGGGGCTCCCAAAATTAATTGGTTTTTTTTTTCTATTTTTGTGTGAAAATCTTAATGCGGGTCACAGAATACATCAACTTACCAAGTTTCAACAGTATAGTTCTTATAGTATCGGAAAAAAGTGACTACGACATACGGACGGACAGACAGACCGACCAACATGACGAATCTATAAGGGTTTCGTTTTCTGCCGTTTGGCTACGGAACCCTAAAAAGGTGAACCATATATTTTGTTAATAAATAAAATATAATCATCTCTCGGGATCTCGTACTTATCATACAAACGACCATTTGGCACAATAATGGCCAAAGTTTAATCAAAATGCGTTCGGCCCAGGATAATGACCTCTTTATATTATAAGTAATTGCTTTATAAAGACTTATTGCCATTTTGGTTTGCTGGGCAAACTTTTTTCTGTGTCACCGACCGCAGCTAACCTAACAAGTGCGGTCGCGGAGCACGTAAAATTCCATACATTGAATCGCTACTTGTCTCTTTCACTCGTGCACAAATACATTGCTATCGCGTTTAAGCAAGTAAGAGTAAAAGAGACAAGTAGCGATGATTGAATATACGAATATAATATCGCACCGCACTTTACAACAACTCGAGTCTCAACTTGAAGTGGATTTAGCTGCTACTCAACTGCGCTAGCCTACTGTTGACAGTCGACACCAGTTGACATCGTGTTTAACGATGTGTTTAAAGCTGATTACATATACATATAATAACGCCTCTTTCCCGTAGGGGTAGGCACTAGGCAGATACCACTTCTTTCCACTTGCTACAATCCTGACATACTTGTTTCGCTTTGTCCACTTTCATACTTACCATCCATTCCTCCTCTTACATTCAACGACGCGAAGCGGCTCTCCATGGGCCACTTTTCGCCTCCGCGAGAACGAGAGAGTGGCGAACCACATCGCCGCCATTTTGGATAATTAAATTATTTTTATGATTATCCATTGAGTTCCCATGGATTGGTGGAGAGAATAGGGAAAGGGAAGGATATGTGGTGTGGAAAGGAAGATTGGTAAGTTAGAGTGAGAAATAGGAATGAACGATATTACCGCCCAGGAGGGCAAGGGGTAGGACAGTAATAGCTAGGGAAACCGGGGTCGCATACCCGTATACTATACCACAACTACCGGACAGGTAAGTTGTGATGAGTATCCCATGACTAGCTTAAGTTGATTTATCCATTAATTATTATAACTATATCTGTACGAAGCTGTTCAATTCAATCCATCTAAGTATCTATATAAAGGGCAAACCTGATAGACTGATATATCGACTAACAGGCCAAACTGTACAAGGCTATAAATTTAGAATTTTGCACACGAATTTCTTATAATTATGACTTAGGCATCCACTAAGGAAGAATTTTTAAAAAATCATACCTACTCCCAAAGGGGTAAAAATATATCTTATCGTAAAATAGGCGACAAAAGTTTGTATGAAACTTTTTACTCTTTGAACATATTTTCATGATATTTCATATAAATTGAGTAGGTACTAAAAATAATTAATTCCGTATTTCAGTGTATTCTAAAAAAATCAGCTCCTAGGTGGGTAAAATAGGGGATGAAAGTTTAAAACCTAATTTCACGCGGAATATTATAATTGTCATCTATTAGAGTGATAAGTAATTCAGCGATTCTCGTTTACATGTTCCCTGAATAACAGCATACTATATAACCTTACTATCTCCAAGCTATTTCATTGTCAAATTAGACAAACGGTCGTATATATCTGTTTAACGACCTCAGTCAAATCTAATAGGGTTACAGCACACCGACTTTACGCTGCGATTTTGATTTACTACTAAATATGATCTGTTTTTGAGTTTATTCATTACAAACATACACACACACAAAAATACAAATCTTTCCTCTTTATAATATTAGTGTAGAAGAATGTTGTGCTAAAATGTTGTTTCCAAGTTTGGTTAGGACAACCCTAACCAAACTTGGAAACAACATTTTTTTTGTTGTTCCAATGCTGGTATCGAACCCACGACCTCCGAGTCGAGAGCCAATGCTCTAACCACTAGACCACGGAGGCTGTTAATTTTAATAATAATAATAAGATTTTATATATATAAAATCTTATTATTATTATTATTATAACAGACCTATTAATAAACTAATTGCAATTTGATTTTACAATAAACTTTTTTTACCTCATCTTCGTCTTTCATTTTCTTCGTTTTAAAACAAATTCTTATACTTGAAAAGTGTTTCATTAAATACACAAAGCTATAGTTAAATATTATAATTCTAAGTTTAATTCCAAGTTGTATTTATTTTCCCATTACTCCTATTGTGTAGTGACAATAAAGTTTCTATTATACTGTTCGAAATATTATTTTTTATAATTACAGCCTACAAAGTAGACAACTACTTTGAAAAGTTAAACTCAATCCATTGTTTAAAAATGTAAAAATTGTTTAAACATTAAATAACTTCTATTGTATTTGAACATATTTATTTGAAATAAGCTGGCGTTAATAATAAACGACAATACTGTGATAGCATAATTATTAATTATGTAGAAACATCTTATGCGTCGCCAAACTGTTGATTATTTATGAATAATGTTCCCACTTAGTGTTTGCGATACCGCAGCGAACATAAAATAAGTCAACGCGCACCCTTATGTAACGTAAAATATGTATAATGTGTTATCTATACATATAAAATCCTTTGTCCTGAATGACTGACGGATCAACGCACAGCCTAAACCGCTGATCGTAGAGACCTGAAACTTGCAGGGCTTGCTCTTTGTAATGCGTAGGGATCCGATAAGAAGGGATTTTTCGAAATTCGATTCCTAAGGGGGTGAAAAGGGGGAAAACAGTTTGTATGGGACAACGTGATTCCTTGGTCCAATCTACTTCATATTTTGCACAAACATTATGTAACAGAATTGATGGAATTCGTGTATAGTTAATTGAAATTCGTCCCCTAACGGGAATAAAAAGGGAAAGAAAGTTGTTTGGGAGCGACTTGCTTTAAAGTTGATATAAATACTCCTTAGTGCTTTTGATTTAAAGCTCCCACTCACAAGCGATCGATCGATTTAGTCTTTACAATTTAAACATTTACTGGATTCGTAGTTGCAAGTAAATCGGTTTAGATAAAAATTGAATATAGTCTGAGATCCTAGGACCACCTTACTATATTTTTTATATGAAATTCGTATATATACGCGTAAATTTTGTTCCAACTTTTGACTCCCACCGCAAAAACTAGCTGGTAGGTCTTACACTAATCATTTTATATAATAGTTTGTCGTTAGCAATTTACTTTCAAATACGAATTAATTTCCAATTTGATCGAAGCAATCGATAGCCCGTGAATGGGGAGCTTTATTTTTATTTTGACATAATATATTGTCATCATGTTGAAAAATAAATCTGACAAGAATGCGAAATTTAAATTTGATGAAAATGTCTTTGAAAAACTAGGCACCTAAATATTTGCGATTGCTGAATTAAAATATATTCATGAAACTTATTATATAACATACTATTTCAGTCAGTGATAACTATGATTTCAGTAGAATATTTTGAGTGTAGGTATAATTAAATTTCTTTCTCATTTGTTGTTATATGTAATGCTTGATTAATGAGTGTTTAAGTTTAATACATAGGTTTTTAGTTTTTAACCCAAAACAATGACTTTTAAGATTTTCTTAATTTCTTAAGTTAAATTCTTCTTAAAAGATTTTTGATCTGTACGTTTGTGCGCGCTAATCTCAGAAACTACGGAACGGATTTTTATAAAATTTGTTACCGTAGTAGTTTAGCCCTTGGATAAACACGTGATAAACCATATATATGTTATAAACGCGTAAAAATGAAGACTCGAATTGGTCCGAGTCGGGTCAATTTTGGTTAGTATGCGACCAGCTGGTCGACGCGTAGTACGTACTACGCGTCCCGTGCGCCTTGCACAAAATTCCATCGTGTATCTATAAAAGCTGTAAAAACCATGACAAAAAAATGAATAAAAGTCAAAGAATTTTATTCCCCATGTAACTTTACAACATTTATTACTATCAGTCAAGTATTTTGTTAAAAATATATTTTTCAACAATAAATAATTTCATGAAAATACTGACAGTTTATGTCATAAGAAAAATGGAAAGTAATGTCAATATTTACTTTTTTGTGAATCTAATAAGGATGCATGCATTTCTGACATAGAGTAAATAGTACAGAAGCGAATATCGTTATCTTGTACAGAATTTCAGACCGTTCACTTTAATTTTATATTGTATCTAGCTCGAAGGATATTTTGATAAGATTGACGAAAATAATGTTATTATATTGTTCAATCATTTAAATTAATCCCACCAAAAACATTTCCATGTAAAAAAAATATGCCAAGACGATACCATATGACTAGCACTGTCAAAAAATTATGAAATCTCATGTAAAACCAAGCTTCTTACCCTACACGCCTTAACTCTACAAGCGTAACTTCACAAACTCTACACCTTAGTCAATATATGTGGCCTGGCCATTTCGCTTCATTCACTTGGCCGTAAGGAGAAAAATTTATAACCGACTGTTTTTCTATTATACTCTCTTATAATAACGAAATGGCCAAGCCACATATAATGACTAAGGTGTAGAGTTTGTGAAGTTACGCTTGTAGAGTTAAGGCGTGTAGGGTAAGAAGCTTGGTTTTACATGAGATTTCATAACTTTTTGACAGTGCTAGTCATATGGTATCGTCTTGGCATAATTTTTTTACATGGAAATGTTTTTGGTGGGATTTCACTTCTTTTTGTAAGTTTTTATAACAATATTATCAAATAATTGAAAAGTGAATGGATAAAGAGCTGCTGCAGCCATGAGTTCCGGAATTATCATAAGTGTCCTCATTGTCAGCACAAGTATACAATTATTGTAGTTCATCCCAGTGAACTACGACATATTTGCACGATAGCAGTTCTGACTTCGAACGCCACCTCAGAGTCAATTTTTTCAAACATTAAATATGTCAAGGAATGGAAGAAATATTCTTTAGTACTTTAAACGGAAAAACATAAAGGTAACATTAACAACAGTTTTTGTAAAAACTATCTTACTACACAGGCACGCATAATATCACAAACATACACTTCACACTCATGTACACGAACCCTAGTGGAACTAGTTTCTGAACCCAAGACTTGTCGTAGGGCTAGGGTTCTAAACAGACACACACACTACACACCACTTAATACACACCTCACACATAACAACTAACACCTAATCCTTTGCTTTATTATGAATGTAATAAGTATATAATAGCATATATCTGTACCTTAAAATTTTTGTGATTTTCTAAAATTTCACACACATAATATTGTTATGTATATTTAAGACACAAACTTGTATAAGTCAAAAATGTTATACATACTTAACTAATTAATTTTTGTATGCTTAATTTTGTGATTTGTAAACCTTACTTTCACATACGTTTATAATATTGTTATGTACAACAAAAAATTATACTATGTTTACGATTAAAATGTATTGTAACAATTATCTTACAACACGGATACATACATCACAAACACTTACACACCTCATGTTCATTAACACGAACCCTAGTGGAACTAGTTTCTGAACCCAAGACTAATGCCCATTTGCACTAAACTTAAGGATCGCCTAAGTTCTTTCCTAACTTGTTTAGGCTGTTCCTAGCAAAAAATACTATTGCACTAACCTTAGGCCATTCCTAAGTCCACTTAGGATATTCTTAACTTTATGAGCCCGATTAGGAAGTGCGTAAGCGTAGGCAACACATAAGTCGGGTGTTTTATCAAGTTGTCTGTAGATTATTTGTAACTATATCAATTATCTTTATTCGTCGTGCCTTCGTGAGAAGACTTTCGATAGGATGCACGGGCCTTCGTCGCACAACAATCGCACAAAATTAATTTTTTCCTCCGCCGTAAAATTTTGCGGTTTTTACTTTTTAATTTAATTTATTTTCCATAAGAGGTATATCAATAACTATTCCAAATCAATCGTAATATATTAATCGTAAATCGTAATGTATAATTATAATAAACAGTAAACACGTATATTAAATATCTGTTTGACGTCTTGTAATGACAAGACAATTGACAGCCTTTTGGTGAATTTACGTTACCAAACAAAATAAACCAAGGTCTTATCTTTTGTCACTTTTTAACACACGACGGAATCAATGTAAAGAGAAGGCCAAAATATTTTAAATGGACTACATTACTTAGCCGGTTTATAAAACCATAAACAACCAATCTTTACATTCGTTCAATCATTCGCTTAGCTAGGCAATGCCTAAGCTACGACATAATTAAGTTATATCTGTTAGTGCAAACAAAATGTTTAGCTAGGCTGTTCTTATGTTTAAGTGTGTCTTAACTAGGACAGGCCTAACTTACGTTTAGTGCAAATGGGTATAACTGTCGTAGGGCTAGGGTTCTAAACAGACACACACAATATGCACCACATGCTACACACCACACACGAACACTATACACCACACACCAAACTGGGATTCGCGCTCATCCAACTACATAAATGTATTTTATAACTTAGGTATGAACCTTTAGGTCTGTTATTAACTAAATGTTTTTGTATATGTAATACTGATAAAGACTGTATGTGTTCTGAATAAATAAAAATAAAAAAAAAAAAAAAATTAACAAGTACAATAAAATATGTCGATATTAGATTAAAAGTACTTATTGTGTTTTTTATTGTTAATAATGGGTTAGGTACATGGTTATATTATTAAATTTTATTTTTATTATCAAATCCCTAATAATAATAATACAATTTTCTTTTCTCAAACAATTTTCAGACCTCTAGCTTGTGGACGTGTTATACAATTTTCCTTCCTGTAGTTTAAGGGTTTGAATGATAAAAGTTTATATGAGACTTCTTAACCTAATAATTCTTATCAATAAAAATAGAATGTTACCTTTGTATGTTCAATTTTCCGTTGAAATTACTACAGAATATTCGGGAAACAATTATTTTAATATTACGTCAATTAGTTTATAATCCAAGCGATAAATGACGATATATAACTTACATATTTCATAATAACGCGATAGATGGCGCTAATAATTCTTCACATAATAAAATAGAATGTTACCTTTATGTTAAATTTTCCGTTGAAATTACTACAGAATATTTGGGAAACAATTATTTCAATATTACGTCAATTAGTTTATAATCCAAGCGATAAATGACGATATATAACTTACATATTTCATAATAACGCGATAGATGGCGCTAATAATTCTTAACATAATAAAATAGAATGTTACCTTTATGTTAAATTTTCCGTTGAAATTACTACAGAATATTTGGGAAACAATTATTTCAATATTACGTCAATTAGTTTACAATCCAAGCGATAAATGACGATATATAACTTACATAGTTCATAATAACGCGATAGATGGCGCTTTCACAAATAATTAACTTTAACTCCCTTGTTTCAGGGGTTGGAAGATGAAAGTTTCAATTTTGAGAATTTTTATGTTGGTTGTGTACAATCTTACGTAACAAATTTCAGCTTTCGAGAACATCCGGAAGTACGATATAATTTTGTTGATCATCAGTGAGTCAGTGACGGAATCAGGGGTTTTTAGATATCAATAAAATCTAAAGTATAAGACGTAGGTAATCGAAACTTTACATGTTTGATGAGACCGCTGATGGGAACAAATCCTGAAAGTTTCATTTATCTGGTACAATCCAAACCCAAGTTATGAGGGTTCAAAAAATCGACGAAACGCTTCGAGAAAATGTGGTTTGGTAGTGCCCTTGCGCTTCGCTTGGCGTCTTGGCATGGGGGCACTACCGTGCCCCCAGATATCATTAACTTTTTAAAATTGTAAAATATAGAAAAAATAGTGAGATGTTAACGAAGTAACTTAGAACGATTTGAGGGCCTAACAGTAAAGTAACTGCTGCTTTTATTTGATTTAAATTCATCAATCTTGAATTTTAAGAGATACAGGTTAGTTTTTTTTTTCTTTTGCTTTTTATTGAGCGACAGGGACAGAACTACGCTATTGGATGCGCTATTCGTCACTTAATAGGCGATTGTGAATAGTGAAACAGATCCATAATATAAAAATTCCTATCACATTTCTGGCTTAGTGAAACGGTTTACAACAAAGATATATTTATTATACATTAGCTGTATGTACTTAACAGACGTTGTTTGATGGAAATATGAATTGAAATAATTATTCCTCCTACATAAAACTATATATATAGCCTATACCCTATAGTCTGTATCTTAATAATTTTCACTTTAATAATTTCGAACTTAGTATTCCATTGTTCATAATACTTACAGATTGAGTCGTAGTGAACTTTTTTTTGACGTTTTGTCTACTTTCCACACATCGTACACACACGAAACAATCCGTAAGTGTTTAAAACAATGAACATATTCGCGTAAAAATCAGAAATCAATATTAGTATTTTTTTAAATAATAATAAAATTGTTTAATTTTTTTTCCAGGAAGACATAATATATACAGCAGAAGACATTTACATTTAGTACTCCCAAACTAAAAAAGGGATTATAATTAAAAAAAATGTTTTTTTTTTTCTATTATTCGAAAAGTGCCCATAAAAACACCGAATACCTATTCGAATGTAAAAAATGTCGATTAAATATTTGCAAGCTCTACTTCTTATCCTTTACCTTTTCTCAAGGCTGGGAATATAAGATCCGGAATCAGGAAGGCCGTAGAAAATTCTGAGCATTGAAAATAGAATTCCGCGCCAATACAATAGAGTTGAAAATTTCAACATATGAGTGTCGAGTTTCAATGTCTTAAATGACAACTCGACGACCAAAACTTCCATTTTCAACTCTATTGTAGTTAGGTATTAGCGCAGAGTTTTATTTTTAATTTTCTAAATTTTCACCGGCGTTCCGGATTTCGAAGCATAGTTCCAGCTTAATGACGAACAAATTCTTGAAAATAAGCTAACTTTTAACAAACTACTTTTTTGACGTAAAGGTCAAGGAGTATTTTTATAAAAAATAAGCTTTTTCTTCATCTGTACCGTTCTTTGCAGAATTTGTGCCCCAACATCGCACTATAATAGAAACATGTTTTTAAATATCAAGTTTCAATTCCTTTTTGACAGTGATAGAAAAAACTAAATAATATGTTTTATGTCAATAATAGTAGGCGTTCATGCCATTATCATAGTTACTAATGAGAGGTTATTTTAAAAAATAACCTCTTAATAGTACCTATGAACGAAATAGAATTTATACGCATTTTGTACCTTTTGCGTCATTAAATAATCTATGTCAGAGATTTCAAACTTTAAATGTGGAATCGTATGTAATTGGTAGTGACAAACACTAGTCATCTTTTTCTTTGCTATTGAATTAGGAATGCCATCCTTGTCATGAATTTTTACTGTGAGTGAAATGTCACAATAATTAAAAGTGTCAATGTGTGACGCGGCACAAAAATTTTGTCAGTTTTGTAAGGGTATAACGTATCCTTAGTTATCACTGTGATAAACACATAGGACTCGCTTTTTATCGCGGAAAATTTTTGGGTACCTACGGGTTCCACGCGGTTAGCAATTAGGATAGCTCTGCTTATAATTTTATGTAGGTATTTCAATTCAATCGGTTCATACCTTCAAAAAGTTTTATCAATCTAAAAAATAACATAGTATAAAATGCTATAAAATAACTAGATATTTGAATTGGTTAAAACTTTACCTAGGTTAATCCTAATCATTAATGTGTATGATTATTATATGAGGAATATGTGAGAAGCTAGATGGCTTCGTGGTCGTACTCCTAACTCATCTCTCTCTCAAACTCTGTCGTGGTCCCGACTAGGATGGGCGATCACAATTCAAATTATTTTTATTAAGTTCAAAGTCCACAACGTCTTCCCATTCAAAAGATTTTCGAAATCGTTAAAATACTAATTATCGGCTACAAAGAAATCCTTACTTAATATTATACCTAAACGCGAAAGTTTGTATGTACATAATAATATGTTTTGTTTTTCATGCAATAAAGTAAAGTAAAGAAAACACGTAAATAATTTTGATGAAATCAAGTATGGTAGTAGGTTAAGCAGAATTAACACAGAATACTTTTTGCAGCTTATTAAATTTTATTTATGATACAGTTTTCGGTAGATTTCTTGAGTGTACTTGAGATTCAAATAAATACAACTGATACGGCTGTGCAGTGCCTACACCATTATGTATTCACTTTTCGTATTGGTATTTTCCCGAACAAGCTTTCCCTCTGACGCGAGCGAAGCTGCGGGCAAAAGCTAGTTATATTATAATAGTAATATTTACAAATAAAAAACTGACGTAAGGTCTGTAAATTGAGGTTTGGTCAGAAATTCATCTTATTATGAAAATACTGAGGTACTTTCGTACCGAGTATCCTACCTAGTACCGATTGATCGCCTCGGTCGTTGTAGACTATGGTTGCGATAATATAAAAAGTGCAGGCCGCTGGTTGCGTCAAAACGCGCGTATACCGCAACACCTGTGGGCCTAGCAGGAACATTTGACTGCGGTGTAAACGTGACGTTAAAAAGGTGGCCTCCTGCAAGGCTACTTATATACTAGGCTCATTATACTATTGTACTCTTGTTATGTAGTTTTAGTCATAACATTGTTATGTACTTTTTTATTCTAAATGAACAATTTTCCATCTTTTTGGTAAAAGGTGGTCCCGTGCGAGTTTCTTACGCCGGTTCTCGCCGGGTTAGTTCCCGAACCGGTGGTAGGCATCAATAAGCATCATGTAGGACAATTCTATATGACAATTATATGTGTTAAATTATAACCTATCTATACTTCTCTACTATACTTTACTAATATTATAAATGCGAAAGTGTGTCTCCCTGTCTGTCTTTCTGTCTGTCTGTCTGTTACCTCTTCACGCTTTAACCGCTGAACCGATTTTTATGATATTTGGTATAGACACACTTTGGGTCCCGGGAAAGGACATAGGATATTTTTATCCCGAAAAAGTAGTGTTCCCGCGGGATAATGTATTTACGAGGGCGGAGCCGCGCGCATAAGCTAGTATGGAAATAAAAGTTTTAAGTTTGAGTTTGAGTTCGAACGAGAATTGTATGAAACTCATGACAGCGCCTATACAAAATTTCACTCGACAAAGTTACGAATACGTTGCTGTCGATGTGTTCGTGCTAACCCCGCAGTGGTCACGGTGGCCGCGCCTGACCTTGGCGAATTGGACATAAAACCACTTCACCATTACGTCAGCGTTCATGTTATCTTATTAAGTACAGTTACGTGCAAAATGCCTTATGATTTCATTATTCAGAAAATATTATTTCATCTAATTATAAAAAAAGACTACTTTTATATTATGTATATTATATTTTACTATTATATTATATAATTTATGTTTGAATTTTACGAAATATTTAGCGTTTTAATTGCGATACATAATAATATGTTATGTGAGTAAATCTCTCTATGTAAACATGTACCAAATCAAATTAAAAAAAAAAAGGTAAATCATCTTTTAAATAAGGCGAAATTTGAAAAAGTCTTATTTTACTATCGTACAGAATGACGAACAAACTTATATATTGTACGTTTGTGCGCCAATTCGAGACAACCTGAAGTGAAAGTCAATTCAACAATTAACAGGACAATCACGTAGACACTTATAGACATAGAATTTGAATCGTGTTTGAATATTACACAATTCGATTTTCGATTTTATCGCTTACAGCAACATTAAACTAAATTAAACAGCCCACAATTTAAATGTAAAATAGCGAGATTTCTAATACTGAGACCACACTCATGAATTTTGCCATCATATTTTGCAATGGTAGATTGATCTATCGCAGTAATTGTAGCTACTAGCTACATCGACTTTTGAGCTATAAATATGTGTGGTCAAACAATAAAATTACAGTTAATTTGTAATGAACTGCAAAATGTTATATATGTAGAAGATAAACATGCCTCAAACATCGTACTATATTAAAGTACTGGCTCTCAAATTAACACTGTGGGCTTAACGTGGGTAATGTTGGTATCAAAACGAGAAGACAAGATACAACATTACTTCACCTTTAATAAAATAGTAATAAAACTAATCACTTCGCACTGTTTTAATCACTTTTAACTGTCTATTAAAATAATAACGACTCTGCACTTATTTCACTACTTTGCACTTGTTTTCACTTTCACTTCTTAACAAGAACGACGATAGTTCCTGAGCCGAACCTCTCGCCACGACGGCTGGTAGCTTAATGTTCCGTGACCATTCCTTGGAGGGAAAACGTGATCACAACTCCCACCACACCGAACGCGCAAACTGGTCGACCGGACTCTATCAACGCCAAATAACATGGCGCTAGTGTTCCCGTCGAATATACTTCCGTACTATTGACTTGCTTGTCAATTCAGCAACAAAATATTAACCTCTTCGACGTATAAATAAATTTGTGGCGGATCAACTAACGCCACAATCCTGAATCGCGCTATCGAAGTTTTTAGTTCGGCTTACATGGTAACTATTTAGTAATCTGTGGGTCGGCGCTAAATAAACAACAGTCAGCATCTGAAATACAAGCAGGTTTCAGTCTGAACGAGCGTACCAACCGCTCGGTCGGAGATCTCCCTTTGGGGCTTCCACTATTCCAACAAAATCATTAATATTATAATATAATTTTAACACTTTTGATTGTGACTATCCACGATTGTGCAAAGAAACAATTTGCCACAGCAAATTTTCCGAGTACCAACCGACTGAAATTTTAAGAAACAGGTACAATTACAATGTTATAAAGTACTCTAAAATAATTTAATGGTTGGTTGGTAAATATTTTAATTTACAACTCCACTACGTACTGCAATAATTACTTTGTTGTGTTGTTTATATATTTTAAAACCGTGTATCTACGGTAGTGACTGTACTGATGTAGATATCAAGATAATGTTATCGCTTTCATAAAATTATAATTGTTTTCACTTGACTATTACAATGTGATTATAGTATTTTATGATGGATTCTAATTTCTATACAACGCTTCCGGTAGTTTTCGTGGACACAATAAATACTTAGCTTTTGCCCGCAACATCATTCGCGTAGAAAG
This sequence comes from Glaucopsyche alexis, assembly GCA_905404095.1. Lineage (NCBI taxonomy): Eukaryota > Metazoa > Arthropoda > Insecta > Lepidoptera > Lycaenidae > Glaucopsyche > Glaucopsyche alexis. The sequence goes on along the minus strand of FR990061.1, from coordinate 19,636,775 downwards.
AAACTCAGTTTTTCATACAAAGGGCTACAAGTTACAACTCCTAGGGAGAATTGATAGTTGTAAACTATTAAGCAATAAATCTGCTCCTTTGCCAAAAAAAGGTTCCATGGGCGAAGCCAAAGATATGTTAATTTTTAATGTAAAAGAGGATAATATTGCCAATCTTAAGTTCTAGTAGATATTTCTTACTTCTTTCATTCCGATTTCGGTGCGGGGGACAGTTTCATTGAAACCAGAACCTCAATTCTCGTATTTAAAGTAGACAATCATTTTACTTTGTTTGGATTGTAAACGAAGCGACTTGTTACCATGGAGGGATTTTATGACGTTTCGACCAATCAGAGCGCGTTTCACGTTGGTTTAACGTTCATAAAAACGCAATTTGAGAGTGTAAGCGTATCGGGACTTGATTGTAATTGTATTAATGCAGGTTTTATTTAGCAGAATTGCCCCTCTGGCCAGTTACGCAGGAGTGTTTTATAGTGCTAAACTGTCTGCGCAGTACACAAGAGCGCTCTCTCTTCCTTTAGCCTTACACTCAAAACTCAGTGGGACGGATGACCGGTCTTGACGATCATCCGTCGCGCTGGGTTACTACTTACGATAGTAAAGGAAGAGAGAGTACTTTTGTGTATTGCGCACACACACACTTACTATAAATAACACCTTCGAAGCTGATCTGGTTTCAATTAAAATGGGCCACCGTTAACGAAATCGGTTTGGGGAATTATTTTAAGTAGGTAGTTGTGTAAAAAAGTTATATCCATAATTTATGCTGCAATTTTCCACAAATCATAACAGGTTCTTATTTCAAATTAGTTTCCCAGATTATTATATTATTAATAATTATTATTTACGTTTATTCTCAAGGTTTTCCTCACCTAGAGTATGTCGGTTGAAGTTTGAACACATATCGTGCTCGAAAGTGAGCTTGAGTTGTGCAAAATTAAAAGATGGTTAAATTAGACCAGCTCGCGTAAAACGGATGATTATGAAATTTGGCACAGATACAATTTATGTGGAGCAAGGTGTGCATGTATACAGTATACCTGATAAAATCGTACATATATGTAAAATATACAGGTGTTAAATAGCTTTCCGTTATCTGGTCCCCGTAACACAAGCTCTTCGGATACTTAGCACGGGGCCAGATTGACGTGGTGAAAATCCATAGATATTATTATTAACATTTAAATACATATTTCTATTGCATATAAAAGGCAAAATAACCGTAATAAACTTAAAATATGAATTATGACTTATTTTATAGTCGAATTTTAACATGGTTTCTACCAAAACTTGTTACATATTTATACATTAACTAATAGTTGCCCGTAACTTCAATATAGTTATTTCCCAACGGAACCCGATATCTTAACTTCAGGGGCAGAAGAAAAATAGGCATACTTAATGGGTTGTTGAGGAAGTGATTATGAGGAAGAGGAGGGGGAAGAGGATATTTTTTGAGGAAGAGGATGCGGAGGAGGATGTCCATATACTACTACACTTTGGTCTCATTTCGATTTTCGATAAAAGAAATCAAATTATTAGATTATTCGCATGCGTAGCTGCATACGCGCGTAAACAAAACAACGCTTGCTATTATCAATAAAATTTGAAAAGAGGGGTGGTCTGAGGTCTCGCTCGCCCGTTCGGTCCGGCATAGCGCGCTTAAATTTAAATTCCTTAAATAAATAAATAAATAATCCTCTTAAATTTTGAGGAAGCGATAGCGGAAGAGGATTTTTTTATTTTTATTTATGAGGATGCGGTAACGGTTGAGGAACCCAAAATATTGCGGAACTTCCACATTATGAGGAAACGGAAGAGGAATCCTCAGCAACCCTAACTTATACATTACTTTGAACTCTGTAGGGATTTCAGGGCTCAGAATTATTTTGAACTAGTCGAAAGAATGTTGCCCGAAAATTAGCTCGCGTAGACAACCGTATATCGTGCGGGAACCGTACATTTTACTGTAATAGAATGTAGTAATTGAATTAATCCAAAGCCTAAACAACTACCTTATCTACTTTCATTCAAATCCGTTCAGTAGTTTTTACGTGAAAGCGTCACAAACATCCATCCATTCATCCACCCTCACAAACTTTCACATTTATAATTATTATAGTATTATAGTCTATACATATAAAATCCTTTGTCCTGAATGACTGACGGATCAACGCACAGCCTAAACCGCTGATCGTCGAGACCTGAAACTTGCAGGGCTTGCTCTTTGTAATGCGTAGGGATCCGATAAGAAGGGATTTTTCGAAATTCGACTCCTAAGGGGGTGAAAAGGGGGAAAACAGTTTGTATGGGGCAACGTGATTCCTTGGTCCAATCTACTTCATATTTTGCACAAACATTATGTAACAGAATTGATGGAATTCGTGTATCATAGTTTATTGAAATTCATCCCCTAACGGGGATAAAAAAGGAAAGAAAGTTGTTTGGGAGCGATTTTCATTAAAGTTGATATAAATACTCCTTAGTGCTTTTGATTTAAAGCTCCCACTCACAAGCGATCGATCGATATAGTCTTTACAATTTACACATTTACTAGATTCGTAGTTGCAAGTAAATCGGTTTAGATAAAAATTAAATATAGTCTGAGATCCTAGGACCACCTTACTATACTTTTTATATAAAACTCGTATATATTCGCGTAAATTTTGTTCCAACTTTTGACCCCCACCGCAAAAACTAGCTGGTAGGTCTTACACTAATAATTTTGTGTAATAGTTTGTCGTTAGCAATTTACTTTCAAATACGAATTAATTTCGATCGAAGTGATCGAAGCAATCGATAGCCCGTGAGTGGGGAGCTTTATTTTTATTTTGACATAATATATTGTCATCATGTTGAAAAATAAATCTGACAAGAATGCGAAAGTTAAATTTAATGAAAATTCTGTGAAAAACTAGGCACCTAAATATTTGCGATTGCTGCTTTAATTATATTATTCATAATACTTATTATATTACATACTATTTCAGTAGAATATTTTGAGTGTATCATTAAACTTCTTTCTCTTTTGTTGTTATATGTAATATTTAATATATTTTTTTGATCTGTACGTTTGTGCGCGCTAATTTCAGAAACTACTGAACGGATTTTTATAAAATTTGTTACCGTAGTAGTTTAGCCCTTGGATAAACACATAGGACTCGCTTTTTATCGCGGAAAATTTTTGGGTACCTAACTACATACGGGTTCCACGCGGATAGGAATTAGGATAGCTCTGCTTATAATTTTGTATTTCATAGATATATAATATTAAAAAAACTAAGGTATTTCAATTCAATCGGTTCATACCTACAAAAATTTTTATTAATCTAAAAAATAACTTAGTATAAAATGCTATAAAATAACCAGATATTTGAATTGATTAAAACTTTACCTAGGTTAATCCTAATCATTAATGTATATGAGGAATAAGTGAGAAGCTAGATGGCTTCGTGGTCGTACTGCTAACTCATCTCTCTCAAACTCTGTCGTGGTCCCAACTAGGATGGGCGCTCACAATCCAAATTATTTTTATTAAGTTCAAAGTCCGCAACGTTTTCCCATTCAAAATATTTTAGAAATCGTTAAAATACTATCGGCTAAAAAGAAATCCTTACTTAATATTATACATAAACGCGAAAGTTTGTATGTACATAATAATATTATGTTTAGTTTTTCATGCAATAAAGTAAAGTAAAAAAAAACACGTAAAGAATTTTGATGAAATCAGGTACCTATGCAGAAATAACACAGAATACTTTTTGCAGCTTATTAAATTTTATTTATGATACAGTTCTCGGTAGATTTTTTGAGTGTACCTACGAAGTCGCAGGTAACATTCAAATAAAATACAACTGATTAAGCCTACACCATTATGTATTCAATTTTGGTATTGGTATTTTCCCGAACAAGCTTTCCCTCTGACGCGAGCGAAGCTGCGGGCAAAAGCTAGTATAGTATAAAAAATTACAGAGTGTTTAGTGTTGTAACTATAGTAAGTACATGTTTATTATATCCATCTATTAAATTATTGAAACTTATTATATTATTATTAAAGGAACAAATAATTTATTATGCTCAGATTATTACAGGTTATCGTTATATTCATCTGACGTTCCAAAAACTTCCTAACTAATGTTCAGCTCAATCGGTTGAAAATATCTGCTTCAAAATTGAGTTACAAGATTCTACCCAAACTGACATACATTGCAATTTAAATAAAAGCTTTTTAAAACGCCGTATGCTTGTTATAGTCGTGCAATCAAATCAAAAACAAACTATGAAGCTGTTTATCTGTTCCTATTTGTGGTAACTATAACGTAAGCAATACTTTCATGGTATTCGGACTCAAGCTAGTCATGTGTGAATTCGCGGAAGTATGCGTAAACTACATAGGAAAATGTTAAATTATCCAACCTGATAGTTAAAAGTTACAATAATTAATCACGCTAAATTGGGACTGTAGCGCATCGCGTGCGTTAAATATGCCGGCGCTCACTACCATAAAAATAATAACTCCCCACACCGATTTCGGTGACGATGGCCGGTTTCATTAAAACTTGAGCACTCTCTCTTCTTTTAGTCTCATAATCCAGTGGGACGGATAACCGACACGACTTACGAGAGACCAGGCGCAGGTTCGACTTTTTACATGCCCATCCGACGCATGGATCTTCTTTCTTGTCAGGCGATCAGGTGATCAGCCCGCATTGTCTTAACCGAACTTGGAAACAACATTTTTTATTGTTCCAATGGGGGATTCGAACCCACGACCTCCGAGTCGAGAGCCAATGCTTTAACCACTAGACCACGGAGGCTGTTCACACTAATAACTAATCAAGCATGAATTCGCGGAATTGCTGTGTAAACTAGGTAGGAATAAATTAAATTACAGACGTACGCCAGCCGGCGCGGCGGCGAGTGGCCTACTCTTAAGCCTCGTTCGCAGTAAATAATAACTTGTTATGAATATAATAAGCTAACGCTGGTCTAGGGGTAGGGAGTAGTGGGTAGGGTAGGCAGAGAGTAAATAAAAGACCCCATTAGGAACGATAACTTCTTTTGCCGGATAATATATTTTAAAATTTTCCCCGTAAATTACAAGAGCAAAAGCTTATTTAGACCCTTTTATTGCATTTCTAATAACCGCAAACGCTTCTCTAAAAATAATCCCCTCACCTGACACCTGCTAATGTATATTAATAATGTATTTTCCAGCCTCTAGAAAATTGTGTAATTTTATTCTTATCTTTTTTAATTTTGGTTTAGGACAAATCGTATCACTTGTAGCTAGCGTGACGTGCAACCTAAAATATTTGAACTTACATCCTTACAAATAATATAAACCCTAAATTTTGTATGGATATGTGGATGTTTGTTAATCTTTCACGCAATAACAACTGAAAGGATTTTGACAAAATTTTGTATGGTAATTGGTAGTAGTTTAGACTCTAGATTAACACATATGCTACTTTTTCATAGCAAAATGTACAGTTCCTCTGTGATTTCCTTCTGTGCATTCGAGGCCGCGGGCAACGTCTAGTAAACCATATTCAAAGTTAATTGCTGTATAAACGGATCGATTTCGTTTGATATATGACTTCGGTAGCCGTGACTGACTGTCAAGGCCGTTGGAATGGTGAATAAGTCTGGCCCGTTTTTCCAGGCCAGTCGAGAAGGTGTACACAGACTTTGGTGTTGTGTCAAGTGTGTCGTTTCTTGACACCTTTTCGAATTATGCTAGGGCCATGGGGCTTAAAGGACATTATTGTCCCCTACGAAACCCTAAAAAAATCTCTTTACCTTAATGTTATCATTAAGGTAAAGAGATTTTTTTGGGTTTCGTAACCGAAGGGGTAGTAAAAACGGGACCCTATTAGGTACTGAGACTTCGCTGTCTGTCTGTACGTCTGTCACCAGGCTGTATCTCCTTAATGTATTTGATGTATTTCTGTTGCAGCTATATCAACAAATACTTAAAAAAGACAAAATAAATATTTCATGGGCTCCAATACAAAAAATCCATTTTTTTAGTAATAGTTGTATTATTAGATAATGGTACAGAACACTTCATGCGCGAGTCCGACTCGCACTTGGCTGGTTTTTGACTAGTATGGACTGAAATTTTAAACCAAAACAATATAGGTAAAGTTGAAACTTTACACGCATACATACCAAGTTGCAACAGTGGATTTCCCTGAAAGACTAAAGACCTATAGGTCTTGAACTATAGAATTTTTTTACAATTATGAATATTTTAACACGATAAACGTCTATCCTGCCTAAATATAGACTAGGGGCCGTGCGGTCAGTGCGTGCGCCCCACCGTGGTATCGATCCCACCACCACTTACCACTCCCTCGCCTTAGTCGGCCATCGCCCCGCGGCAAGAAACCACTTAAAACACTGGCCGTTATAAAATAAATTTAAAAAATATATGATCTGTCAATCTGCAAAAAAATAAAAAGTTTATCCGTCAAACAAATTTCGAATTCGCGTGTTTGCTGCCAGCGACAAGTGCTACCAGTGAGTGTTCCTAATTACACGGGTGATGACTCACGCTGACCTGGTTTATCCATTACATCAATTTACAGCATCATCTCTATTTGACGCTGAATGGACTACATAAGGAATATTTAGCAAATTGTGTGTTCAAGAAGGATCTAGAAGCAGAAACGTTGGACTAAATCATTGTTTTGTAGACGTAGAGTGCAAACGTTTTCTCCTCGTTAATCTATTGCAAAAAAGGAACTTATCAGTCTATCGGATGCAAATCGCAGTTATCTAGTCCCCTACGTGTGAGAGGGACGCGAGATATCTCTCTCGCTCGACACACTAACCCGCCGGACCGTAGACATTTCTTCTATCAGCTGATAGCCATCAGTGAAGAAATGTTTTGCATAACATCACATTTACCTGTGTAGAGTCAGACAGCGGAGAGCGCAGTCGCGCCATTTTGTTTTTTTTTTTTTAAACGAACGACATTTTCTAAGCAGTTTTTTTTTAATCGAACGACAATTTCGAAGTTTTTGTGTTTGTGCGAGTGAGATGGTGCTAGTGTGATGGAGAGGAGCGTTTTGGCTGACACGAGGCACGTCCAGTGGGCTTCAGAGGTGAGTAAACATTGACCTTCAAGGGCGTTAAGACCTTTTCAAAGTAACCCAAATAATTATGTACTAAAGGATTGGTGGTCCCAACTCGTTTGTTGGTATAGAAGAAGGAAGGTAAAATTAAATATTTGAACGAAATATAATATAGTAGGAAAGAAATACTTATCAACATAATAATATTGACAACAACAGACTTTAATAACTCTAAGGGCCTGTTTCACAATATTTAATGAAGTATTGGATAACTTATTCCGTATTCGGAAGTTTTGTCGCTGCTTACTTTATACTGAGCGACAGAGACGAAATATGCAAATAAATATCTGACACTTATTAGAAGATTGTAACAGGCCCTAAAGTAATGGTAATACTTAGTACCTACTTACTAAGTATTATCATTACTTTAGGGCCTGTTTTACAATCTTCTAATAAGTGTACTTCTAATAGGTAAGTACCTAAATAAATAAATAAAAATTATTTGTATGTATGCAGCGAATCTATATTATCAAATACAAATACAAATTCATCAACCATCATTATTAATAGTCACCTGGCGGCTGGCACATTCATAAATAAGTAAATGAACATCATTAAGATATTATATCAATTTTATATTATCGCTAGCTGTTTCCTGCGGCTCCACCCGCGACAATATACTAACGAGTATCCCGCGGGAACACAGTATTTTTCCGGGATAAAAAGTAGCGTATGTTTCAATCCAGAGCCTGTACTATCACTATACCAAATTTCATCAAAATCCATTCAGTAGTTTTTGCGTGAAAGAGTAACAAACATCCATCCATCCATACATCCATCCATCCATCTATTAAAGGAACGCATCAGAGTACCAAGAGCTAGTTTGAACTACAGTTTATCGGGATATTTTGCTAGTATGTATTTAACAAAGGAGTCTGTTATATAATTCGTAAATGGACATTTTGTTAAAAAAAAAATTTATACATTCTACGAATACAATTGATGTTTGTCTTAAGGCTCATAAAATGTGTAATAAAGACTGGATTAAAACTCTTTGTTATCATAATGTTGGCAACACTCCAGCTACAAGTCTTTAATCCACTGGAATAAAAATTGTGACCTCATAAGTCATAATGCACTCACTGCGGGATTAGACTGAAAGTTTATTGAGAAACTTCGATGTTGCGTCTACGTGCACAGAAAAGAAAATCCCACGTGAAACGTACAATTTACGGCAGTTAAAAGTAGCCTATGTTCTTCCCTGTGGTCTACTCTATATCAGTGACAAATTTCATCAAAATCGGTCTAGTAGTTTCAGCGCCTATTGAATACAAAAAAAAAACATAAAAATCTTCTTTATGATACGTCTTATAATAATATATTAGTGTAGAAGAGAAAAGATGAAATGTTGACACAATATGTTCGTTCATTTAATATGTAAATATTTTTTTACGGTTATACTTAAACTATTTAGTTTTGCGAATTAGTATGATTAATAATTCTCCTATCAAACATACAAAGAGAAAATTGGCAAACACAAGCCTGATGAAATCACGTGCTATATAGATAATGAACTGTATTGATTTCCGATGCTCCCATTCATAAATGATAATATGAAATGTCTCAGTCATCAACATGCATAGCATTTTTTATTGTATTTTAGAAAAATACATAATAAGCCAGGAAATATTGTCTTTACAATGGCATATCTACGATCAACCGTTGACCAAATACAGTCATCACAAAAGTGAGATCGTTAGAGAGCATCAAAAACGGATCTATACAAAAAATGTAGCAGGAGTAACGCCATAGCTATTGTGTTACAACGAAAATGTATGAAGATAAATACAAAATTGAATTTATTAGCTTAAATACTGCGTTTATGTATATCATTGTAATGACAAAATGTCACAAATAAGTTATGGATTTGATCCTTTTTAATCCTGTACCTTTTTAATAAAGCACTAGTAACGGCACTTTTGCAATTTTGTTAAACTTAATTTTTACTATACTATACACGTTTAATTATACGTACGAATACATTCACAGACTACTAAGGGGATACTACGTTACATTACAAAACTATTCGAAAACGAAAAGCAGTAAAAAACGTTACGGCAAGGATAAGAAAACTCGAGTGCTAATGGACAGGTATATGACCTATTACCTAATAGGTAAGAGTAGAGATGGCCGTTATAACGTAAAGCGTTTAAAAAAGCGTGCTTTTATAAATAAGTTGTAAAGTCGTTTAAAAATTTAAGCGTTTATCACTTATACTTATCGTTCATATCGTTTATAGTCATAAAGCCATAAGTGTGGTATGAGCAAAGAAAAATAGTTCTTATGACAGCGCAATAAGAGTGAAAATTCTTTAATGTAGCTCATCACTTATTTAAACGGGTTATTTTTTGTACTTATAACTATTAAGCTTTTTCGTGTTTATTCACTTTTTGTTAGTTGCGCTTTGCGGGTTGACGAAAACACGTTATATTACGTTACGCAATAATTCGTATTTTAATCGTAATAGTGGTGCTTTGGTGGCTTACCGTGAAGTTTTAATGTAAATAATAAATATAATAATGGTCCATATGGACGTAATATAAACTTTTCGTGTAGTGTTTTAGTATTAAGTTTATTAAGTTTTTGTCGTAAGATGACGAATAAACGACGTGAATTGGAACAGTAATTTATGGAACTACTTTGAAAGAAATGAGGTGGAAAAAGTGGCGATGTTTGTTATCCTATAAATCAACTATTACTAATGATAAGCAACATTTAAGATTAATGCATATTATCAACATGTAAAAACATTTTTATGAGTTCATATTATTATATTAATAATTATTCAGATTTCAGACAGTCCTAAGCCTGCAAAGTACGAAGGAAAGTTAATTTAAATCAGTTTAAGCGATCGAAAAACGTAACATAAGCGCAAAAAATATTATAACTTATAAGTGGCAATAAGTAGATAATCAAATAAGCAACTAAGCAACTAAGCAGTTAAAAAAAGTTGCTATTGAATATTTAATAACGGATAAGTTAACTTTTAATTTTAAGCCGTTTATCACATCTCTAGGTAAGAGGCACTGATAAGTGGAATAAAAACATAATATTGTGGCATCCAAGAAATAGAAAAGAAAGTAAGGGGTCGTCCGTTAATCACGTGATGCCTAAAGGGGGAGGGGGGTCCGAAAAAAATCACCTAGTATCAACAAAGGTTACCCTTTGGTGATACTAGGTGATTTTTTTTTTCGGGGGTATAAGGAGACATCACGTGTATTAATTTTCGAATCTAGTCTATGCATACCGAAATTATTATCGGTTGTAGATTCGTAGTCGTTGTAGATGTTTAAAGACTTACAAGACAAATGACTCGTATAGTTTTTAATTGCTTAAATTATTCGATTAAATTGTTTTTAAGTTAGTTTTTCTGCAAACATGACCTGCTTACTATGTAAAAAAAAATACATGTGATCTTAGGTGGGGGAGGGGGGTAGTATAAAACCTCACCACGTATCACCAGGGGGAGGGGAGGGGTCTAAAAAGTTGTTAAAAACATCACGTGATTAATGGACGGCCCCTTAGGTAGACAGTTTCGAAGGTGGGAAGACGAAATAAAGTGTAGCTGGTAAATTACAAGGAAAGCGCAAAGCAGAGCAGAGTGGAAAAAATGGAGGAGGCCTTTGCCAAATCTGGGCAAACAGACGAAGTTGTTATTGTCATCTACTCAGAAGAGTCATAATTTAAATTTATATTCATAAAAATGTATTTTCTGTCTGAATAAAGGCTATTATTATTATTACACGCTTCATTGCAAGGCTTGCACGCTTGTTTCTTATTAGTTAGTGAATAAAGTTCAATTTTGAATCGCTATCTTAAAAAATAAAAATGCCGCGTCGAGTCACGGAACGGAATAGTTTCTGCGGGATATATATTTTTTTACACGTAAGAAATCTCGGGGAACATCTAGAATACCTATGTATTGTTTGACCAGACTTGATGTATATGTCACCGTAAAATTGTAAAAACCGTTAGATTGTAATATAATTAGTGAAATTGTAAAATGTTGATAGACTTCGGACGCGAATATGCTGCCTATAATTTATTATATTATATTTTTTCCTTAGATTTTAGATATATATAGTTAGATATTAATCTTTTAACATTTATTATTTTTACAATCTCGTTAGTTACGTATATTTTACAATTTTACGGTGACATATACAAGTTACTCGTAATGAAGAGAGGCTTGCACTGATGATGATGATAGAAATGATACAGCTAATAACGAAATAGATTACGAAACCGATGAACTAGTAAATAATGCACTATATGACTGGAAGCCGTAAATCATTAAAAAAACCTATTAAAAACTAGCAACGGATGCTCTAAATACCAATTTTAATGTCAAATATTAAATGAATATTAGTGCAAGCTATCAAAGTACCAACATAAGAAACTAAAGGTTGCCCGCAAATTCGTTCACGTAAAACTATCTATCCCACAGGTACCGTGTATCCTGTAGACCCCCGTAGGTCCTTGTAGGGAACCATCCACAAACTCCATCATTTATGAGCTAAACATTCAAATCGATCTAGTTATTTCTGACACCAGTCTGAGAAACTTACAAATACTGAAAATCAGTAATTTTTCTATGACTGTAATTAATTCTTCGACTTACTTTTACCAGACTCTAGCCTACAGTTGGTTGGCAAAAACCTTTAATAACTCCTTCGCAGTCGGCTAACAGTTATTTTTGTAGTTAATTACTTTAAAAATGTTTCTTGCGTTAGTTAGTAGTTGGCCAGACTGTTATGTTGCGTGCTTGTAATTGCTTGCAGCAGACAACCTTGGTTTAATAAATAAATTGTTATAAAAATATAATTAAAACGAATCAGACTTGAGGTGACAGGGTAACGCTGAACCTCAATTCTCGTATTTAAAGTAGACTTTCATTTTACTTTGATTGTATTAGAAGTGAAGCGATATGTTATCATAAACTGATTTTAGTTCATACGGAAAAAACCAGCCAAGTGCGAGTTGAACGTAGGGTTCCATACAAAACGGCTAAAAGTTCATTGTATGGGAGCCACCCTTAATATTATTTGTTGTTATAGCGGCAACAGAAATACTTGCATCGTATTATTGTGTGAAAATTTCATTTCTCTAACTATCACGGTTCATGAAATATAGTCTGGTGAGTGGTGACAGACGGACAGACAGACGGACGGTAGGGTATAACGGAATCTGTTACTAAGACTCCCCTGGAGTCTAAGTAAAATGAATTTTGGCACGGAACCCTAAAACGGATTGTAATACATAGGTACGTCTAAATTATTGTATCAATTAAATTAAATCGTTTTAGAAATTTCGCTTAACCTGTTTCTGATTTAGTTCTTAAAGATATTACAAACCCTATAAGTAAATATTTTTATGATGATTATTAAAAAAATAAAAACGATCACAAAAATATTCATCTGACCGGGATTCAAACCCGAGAAAACAACGCAAAAGTTAAATAAACGCAATCCAAATCCAAACCGATTTTGATATAGCTTTTAGTTTGAGAGGTGACTCAATCGAGAGTGTTCTATTATTCATCATCATCGCCTTACTTATTATAAAGAGGAAAGGTTTGTTTGCATTTTTGCTCCGAAACTAATGGACCGATTTTTAATGAAATTTTGCACAAGTATAGATTAGACAACGGGGACGGACATAGGCTAATTTTTATCGCAGCAAATGTACAATTCCTGTAAAATATCTAGTATGTTATTATAATATTAATATGATGTTGTAAAACATACACGGTTATACCAACTAATAGCAGCAGAACTAAAAGTAAATATTATACAATGTTGTAATGTAATGTTATCTAAGTTTGTTATCTAACATATTTTATTATAAAGCACCAAAACGAACTCATTAACATACCAAAACATGGGACTCGGGTGGTTTAATAACAATTACTAGACCGTGCAGTGTAGACGCTATTTTGAATTTGAAATAACACAAACTTAAATAACCATAATTATTTAAAAAAAACCCTGATATTTCTGAGCATAGTCTATGTATTTATGGTCTAGAAAAATCAATTACGGACATTTCGGGCACATGCTTTACTGTTTATGTGACGACGTTTAGGCAGAAAAATAATTGTCCTACTCGAAAAAATTATATGGACCAGTTTGCGGAGATTCACCCATACATGACATGATTCTTTTACTTTGAGTATGACAAATATGTTTTTGCCCAAACGTCTTTGATTTTCGGAGACGATATAGACGAGACATGTCGAGACAAAAAGGCTTTTGGTGTTGTTTGGGGCTATTTTGACTTTTGGGGTAGGTATGGTGAAATCAAGATGGCGCGGGCGTAACTTTTTCTTGTATAAATATTTGTTGTGTCAAATGTACGTCATCTTTAGTTTTGAAATCTTTGTTTCTGAGTATAGCAATTAAACTAAATATTTCACATGTCGTCTTACCAATTCCTACAACAAACTAACCTAGTTCCGTGCTAATAGATGACTCACACCGGAACCTCCAGATCATCCGAAAATACAGGAAATGACGTCACTCACCAAACTGTTGTACTCAACAGTTTGGTCAAATAAGGTACTTTTTTAACGATGTTAGGATTATCGAACTTATGGCTGAATACTTAGACGTCACTCAAATATTAACGGCTACTTTACTTGAGTCGCTCCTAAACAAAAAAATCGTATGTCAAGTTTGGTGTTTGGACACTACGCAAAATTAAAGTACAAAGGAGACTCATATATTTACGATATGCTTTGAAATAATCTATGTTATAATCAAAAGAGGTGTTTGATTTTGGGCCAGCTCTACGTACACCACATAGGTAAATAGGAAAAAAATGGGAAATTCTTAAAAATATTAAAAAAATAATTTGAAGAAGAGAAAATACGTACAAAAATGATTATTTGCAAAGTTTTTAATGCGATAACCCTATTTTTAGGTCGGCCATGGCAGTTGCTTTGACATGACTTTTGACGTAGTTGATAATTTTAGGTAGAGACGTCTTCTTGATTAGGACATTTAAGAAGACGTCTCTCTTTGCCAAAAATCATGCCATTATCAAAATGACATTCTTTGGTTAATTCTGATCATTATACGTTATGGTGCTCTCCTTGGCGAAGTTAATTGAAATGTACATTGAAACGAAGTGAAATTAAAATATTTTTAAATAAAAAATTAAACCGACGTCCAAAGTAAAAATACACAAAAAAGTATGAAATAAAACTTATTTTCTAAATAAGTCCCCTTTCAAATTCGGCTTAAATTTTAACTATTTCTCTACTAATCTTCTTAATTTTGAAGTCGATACCAGCCCAAACAATATTTTATATATCTTAGAACTCACGTTCAAATTTGCTGGTACCGACTTCAAAATTAAGAAGATTGAGTAGAGAAATAGTTAAAATTTAAGCCGAATTTGAAAGGGGACTTATTTAAAAAATAAGTTTTATTTCATACTTTTTTGTGTATTTTTACTTTGGAAGTCGGTTTAATTTTTTATTTAAAAATAATAATTTCACACTTTTTAGTGATATATTTTGTTAAATTATTATTAATAAATCTTATGAACGTTTAAAATAAACGAACGAATGTATAATTGTATAGGCGCTAAGATTCTATTAGGTATTGTAAATAAGACGATGATGATGATTACTGTAAGTTAGTGGCATATGCTTGTAGTTCTTTGAACAATGCCGAAATTTCCAAACGCGTATCTTTAAAGACTGAGGAGTTCTGTTCAGTGCTTTTGGATCCGGTGTATACTTTGGTGCAAAATCTTATTTTTTGGTAGCATATGCTTAATTATTACTTCAGGAAAAGTCTAAATCACTATATGTGTCCATAAAAATTTCGAGGAATTCCCTCGATTCCTCATGGATCCCATCATCAAGTTTCCACTTTAGTGACTAAAAGACCAATTTCGAATTACACCCTTTACAACAACAAAAAAAATGCAAATAAACGGCAGAGTAATGTTCAAAAATCTCCATTTTGGTGTAAAATACTATGAGAAGTATCTTTTATATCTCATGATGTATGGTGTGATGTTGGTGGTGATGATGATGAGTACTCTAATTGACATGGTGGCATATGCTTGCAGTTCTATAAACAACGTCGAAATCCCCAAACATGTATCCATAAGGAGTCAGGAGTTCTCTTCTGTACTTTTGGATCTAGGGTATGCCTTGGAGCAAAATCTTACTTTTTGGTAGCATATGCTTGGACTACTTCAAAAAAAGTTAAAATCACCATATGTTTCCATATAAATTTCGAGGAGTTCCCTCGATTCCTTATGGATCCCATCATCAGGTCACCACTTTTTTCAAAATGGGACCAAGTTGGGATTATACCCTTTACATCAAAAAAAGAATTTTGAAAATCGTTCCACAGACGGCGAAATTGTGGTCTAACATACAAAAAAAATAAAAAAAATAAAAATATATACAGCCGAACGTATAACCGCCTCCTTTTTTTGAAGTCGGTTAATAATAAAATAAAGAATAGGAAACAGTTACTATGCTATGTAGCTACATTTACATATAGTGTACATGCTGGCCCACGTCTCATACATTTCTAAAACATCTCTTTTAATTTTTCTGTAAACAAAAGGACAATAGTACACTATCCAGTATCTATCCAGGATTTTCATGCAATTGTGTATGTTATACAGTTTAGGCTCTGGTTTAACTGTAACAAAATATGTGTTGGGGAAACTCTGATAATAATTTATACTAAAGAACTTCTAATAAAGAAGATTCTAATAAGAGCTTAATGAACAAAACTATAATTATAACTGTTTATTTAAATCAACAAGTTAACAAGACTATTAAGTTCCCTATTCAATGTCCAAAAGAAAAAAGAGCGCAGAACAGTATTACTCATTGCAAAAGAGGCCCCTCCCGTCGCGTCGTGGACAGCCATTTTATATCATCAGTCGCTGACAAGTGTCATCCTTGCTGATGACAGTTCGTCCTTCGCGCCTCGACGGAGGGTT
The DNA here is from genome assembly GCA_905404095.1 of Glaucopsyche alexis. Taxonomy (NCBI): domain Eukaryota; kingdom Metazoa; phylum Arthropoda; class Insecta; order Lepidoptera; family Lycaenidae; genus Glaucopsyche; species Glaucopsyche alexis. The sequence goes on along the minus strand of FR990061.1, from coordinate 19,620,648 downwards.
GTCAACATATGCTACTTTTAATGTACGGTTTCCGCGAAAAATCTTTTGCGTGTACGAAGTCGCGGGAAACATGTAGTCAATTATAATGCTTTAAGCCACCAATAATGCCACTTATTTACGACCTTTGATTAATTATTACATAGATACGTTATATCCTTACAAAACTGACAATATTTCTGTGCCACGACACACATTGACATGGGACGCGTGTCAATGTGTCAACGTCGCATAGTAACACAAAACACGCTATTACTCGCGGAGCACACTAACCAAAATTGGCCCGACTCGGGCCAATTCGAGTCTTCATTTTTACGCGTTTATAACATATCTACCTCTTTTTAATATTATATATCTATGTTTACGACGCAATAGAGAAATGCAATGTTTTTTTTTTAATTCATCAAATCGCGTTAATTTGTTCACATATTGTAATCTTTTTGTTTACGTTCAGATTGGATCTGAGGGTCAATTCTGTTTAGTTAATAAAACCTGCAATTACACAATTACAAACAAGTCCCGATACGTTAAAACTGCCGAACTGATATTCACAAGCGTAAAATGCGTCATGAATGGTCCAAACTTCACAAAATCAGTTTATTATATCAAGTATCTTCACTTATAATACGATCAAGGTAAAATAAAAGTCTACTTAAATACGAGAATTGAGGATATTAGGTATGATTGTAATGCTCACTTAATTGTTGAAAGATTATTTATCAACGCCGTAAAATCTTTTGTCCGAAACCTTAGCATAAATCAATGTCAAATGCCGGGTGTAAATGTCGATTGGAAATGTCCTCGAAAGCCTGAAAACAAACTCGAATGTCATAAAACCACTAGGGATTAGATCAAACGTAAAATAACTGAGTAGCAGTGGCGTAGGGTTCCTATCCTATAACTCCATTCCTATCGGCTTCCCTTGTCACTTACCTTTTGCAAACCTTCATAGAAATCCCTACCTATTATACAGGATTCCTTCATAGGGAAGCCTTCCGGCTTCCCTATGAAGGAGAAGCAGCCTTCGCCACTGCTGAGTAGGCTTAACTAAACGTACAGAGTAGAAAATATCCTACTATCCTACTAAGTTTGTGTGGATGTATGGATGGATGTTTGTTACCCTTTCACGCAAAAACTACTGAACGGATTTTGATGAAATTTGGTATGGTAGTAGTTTAGGCTTAAAACATAGGCTACTTTTTATCCCAAAAAAATACATTATTCCCGAGGGATAGTATATTTATGCGGGCGGAGACGCGGGCAACAGCTAGTATTATATACCTACGTCCTACGTAAAGAGAATTCATAGAATCTTTTTCATTTTTTTTTCTCTTTCTTTCATTAAATTTGAAAATTTCGAAGTCCCCTTCAACGGCCCACAATTTTTCCCCACGATCGTGGACAAACCGTATGCTTGTAATAGTACAAGCGATAGCTAACTGTGTAGCTGTTTATCTGTTTCTCTTTATTCTGTGTTAAACGGAATACCTACGGTTCTTAAATCTTAACTAAGTAATTCTATGTTAAGAATGACTACTAGATTAATAATTATTAATTAAATGAAAATTATGAAAAACTATAATATTTTACCATTGAGTATGTAGTGAAATCGACATTCATTCGGTTTCCCCACACAATTTAAAATTTTTAAACTAGCCAAATTAATGAAACGACTATACCTAAGTATCCTCTGAAGATCGATTCTGCTAATAAAATCCTGCAATAACACAGTTACGATCCAATTTCGTTATGTTAAAACTGCGAAACGGTATTCTCATAAACGTCAAACCAACGTCAAAGCCGTTTTAATCAGTCCAAACTCTACAAATCAGTTTATAATATCAAGACGATTCATTAAGAATTCAATAAAGTTAAAATAAAACTGTAAGTTAGTTACGAGAATTAGGGTACTAATCTCTGATGCAGGCATACTAAGTCCTTAAACTACACAGTACACATATAATATCGAAGTACTGATCCATATATATTATCTATACTAATATAATAAAGAGGAAAAGTTTTTTTTTCTTTGTTTGTTTGCATTGAATAGGCTCCGAAACTACTGGACCGATTTTAATGAAATTTGGCACAGATGTAGAGTAGACCACGGGGAAGGACATAGGCTACTTTTTATCGCGGAGAAATATACGGTTTCTGCGAAATAACCTTTTGCGCACACGAAGTCGCGGGCAACATCAAATTTTTAATGAAATGAGTTCATCGACCGCTAAACCTAGATTCCCCACAATCAGAATTTATAGGCTGAAGCCCTTATGCCAGCCACTGGGACTATAAAAAGAAGTACTTTATTATTTAAAAAGGTTTCAGAGCTTTATATATAAAATATTTTCTCAACCGAATTTCGCGAAGCGTAGCGTAATTTAATAATGAAATAGTAGCCGCTTTTTCATTTAATCTAATCAAATATACAAAAGGCAAACACCTGACTGACTCATCTATCAACACATAGACGAAACTACTGAACGGATTACGCTGAAATTTGGCATACATATAGTTGTAATCACGTAGACATACGCTTAGAAAGGATTTTTGAAAAATCACCCCCTTATTGGGTGAAAAAGGGGTTAAAATTTTGTATGAAAACCGAACTCCATGCGGACGAAGTCGTGGGCAAAAGCTATTTTAACTATAGAAGTTGTCGATATTTTTAAAATCTGCGTTGCATTATTGCGTGTTCTGCCCCTTGATTTTCAACCCCCGGCCCCATCACTATATACGTAATGTATTTTTAACGTCGTTTAAGTGATCCGGTTTGTGAAACTGCTTTAGCGGCGTTGAGATTGAAATTTTAAGGTCGCGTCATGTCTCGATAAGCGTCACGCGCGTTTTGGTAATAACGCCACTAGTCATAAGCTACTAATACTCCTTACATAATAACTTAACAATCTAAAGTGCGGCTCGATAGACAGATGGAGTACACATTTTTATTTTTCTATTATTTTTAAGTGTTGTGATTTAGGCAGGATGAGAGTATTTTTGCATTTAAATGTCGAATGCATTTTCACTTCTGCAATGTCATCATGTTTTTTTTGCTGTTCAGTTTCCTTTATTCTCGACCGCTTCTCTTTTATCTCTCTCTCTCTCTTTTTTACTAGCTCTCTTTCCTTTTAACTCTTACCATACTCCATGTCCCATCTACCAGGTCACCATAGGTCAGTAGCAGGTTCCCATAACTTTCTCCAAGGAGAATGGTGATTGGTAGTTCCCATGATTGTCTATTGTCACAGTGGTACAGTGAAAGAGGTTTAAGATATTATTTGTAAATAATGTACCTGGATAACCGAACTTTGCTCCGAGCTCTAATAGAATATAATCACAGAATTTATCAGTTTTCGAACACACTACATTCCGAATTTCCGAACAACGCAAAAATCCATACCAACCTATGCTAATCGGACTGACGTATGAGTCCCGCTTTTTAATAATATAATCTCTGTATGAGTCAAAATATTTATTGATACATTGTTGTACGACGAAAGAAATAATATACAACTTAAAAATACGCAGTTTCCCAGATCTATTTAGCTAAATCGATTTTTCCTCCCCCCAAATTCCCTGCATACTCGCCGTAAAATTATAAAAACCGTTAGATTGTAAAATAACTAGCGAGATTGTTAAAATATGTCAAAAGATAAATAACTATATATTTATAATCTAACGAAAAATAATGTATTAAATTATAGGCAGCATATTCGAGTCCGAAGTCTATCAACATTTTACAATTTCACTAATTATATTACAATCTAACTGTTTTTACAATTTTACGGTGGCATATTATATATAATTTCATGGTAATACTCAGAGCCATTTTCGAGAAACCGATTATATATATACAAGATTGTCTCGTTTAAAGTATAAGATAAATTAATGATAAATCAAAATACAACAGGTAAACAACATAAACAAGCAAGCTCTTATAACTGCGCCGAGTATAGGACGATGATTATCAGGCGATTCGTAGCTCGTTTGCCGATTTGCTTACTTTTTCGTTAATTAAAAAAGCGGAAGTATTAATCAAATAGAAACTATATGGAACTCTAAAACCTTCCTACATTCAGGTAATCTGCAGGGTAAGCTTTAGTTAAAGCGAATAAGTTACTTACATACATGGTGATGATGATGATTACCAGCCCTCACCCTTCCGCAGACAATATTTGCGCCAAGTATTTCCGTATACAAAGGGCAGTAGAGCCCTCGCAGCCGGGAGAACGAAATTCGCGGAAGTACAGTCAGTGACCTTGTATAATATAGATAACCTCGTTTACGTCACAAATGTTTCTCTATTTGACGACCTCGGTAGCTCAGTGGTTGAGCGCGTTGGTTCTCAAGCCGGGGGTCGCGGGTTCGAATCCCGCCGAAGGAACAAAAAGTTCTTCCGTGTTCCTAGGTTGTAGATGTGTATTTAATATGTGTTTAATATAATAAAAATCTTAAATATGTGTATATTATAAAAGTTGCTATTAAATATTATATTATATTACCGTTGTCTAGTACCCGTAACACAGGTTCTTCGAGAACTTACCACGGGACCAGATTGACGTGGTGTGAAGCGTCCATAGATGTTATAATTTCTTTTATATAAGTTTCTGTAACATAGAGAATAAGATTTACATGATAGCAAACGAACGGATAATCTTCTACGCGAGATAAAGTCGCCATTTCGGTCGTGATAGCAAGTATTGCGGTCTATCTGTAAGAAAATCCTACTTTAAAGCAGTAAATCTTGTGTGTATAATATAATCGGAATCTCAGAAACGGCTGCAAGTATTTCCATGAAATTTAGTATGTAGGGAGTTTGGTGGGAGACAAATCAAACGATACGCGACATGGCGCAGCATTTTAAGATTGCTATGCAAAATTGACCTTTATTCATTACACAGGAAGATACGTTTCATTAGTAAAAATATTACTATTCCAACACAGCGGTTAACGATTCATAGCAAGAACGCATATTGCATGACTATTAAAATATACAATAATATACCGAATACAATTAAAAATAATATTACATACAATAAATTTAAAAACGAACTATTTACATGGTTATTAGATAAATGTTACTACACAACGCAAGAGTTCTTTAATGATGTTATAGTTACCAAAAATTCAAAAATATGTTTTAAATATTTATTTTATTCTGCTTGACATTCTTTTATTTTATTTTCTATATCTACTTATTACAAATAAAATGACATAAATTATAATAATTGATTTGACATTGCTTTAATAATTATTACTTAATTAATATAACTTATTAAATATGATGATTTTGACATATTATAAATATTATTTTGATTTTATGGTGCTTATGACGGATTTTAACTTTTGACTTATGGAAGGTTTTGGTGATATGATATTATTTTTATAATTATTGTATAAAAGTTTTTAATTTGCATGATCTTTATTAATTATATTGTAAATATTTCCACGCCCTAGAGGCGGAAATTGTGACCTATATTGTATAACAACATCCTTGTATTACCAATTTCTTGGAAAATAAATAATTCTATTCTATTCTATTCTATTCATTAAGTGGCAGCTCACTGCACAGCTGCACATGTGCAGTGTATGACTGATGCCATATGATGTGTATCTACAAGATATACACCATATGGCATCTATTGGTGGTGTAATATGTATTGAATAAACAGTCGTGTCGGTTATTACTGGATTACGAGAGTAAAGGAAGAGAGAGTGCTCTTGTGTACTGCGCACACGCTTGGGCACTATAAAATTACTCCTGCGTAACTGGCCTGTACCCCAAGCAGGAACATTTTGTGGTTTCGTGACGTGTACGTAAGCGAGAAATATGAGGAATATTGTATGAAAATTTTAGTTACTTTTACGTCCGCTAGAGGCGCTTTCATGGTTTTCATACAATAGTTCTCACTTACGTACACGTAACGATGCCGCAAAATGTTCCTGCTTGGGGTACTGGTTTCAATGAAACCGGCCACCGTCACCGAAATCGGTGTGGAAAATCCGGAATCGGAAGTCATTGAATAATGTACAATTTTGAATAGCTATCATAAATATGCACCGCTGCGTAGCGTTTCGTATGACCCTATGCTATATGCTGCTATACTTGACGCCTATCAATGACGTAGGGTTTCTATAACTCCATTCCTATCGGCTTCCCTTACCGCTTACCTTTTGAAGACCCTCGTCCAAATCCCTACCTATTATACAGGCTAGGGCTTCCCTATGAAGGAGAACCAGCCTTCGCCATTAATGTCTATACATCTAACCTTAAAACATAAACATGAACCTTGGATAAACCAATGAAAAGGGGTGGGCTGAGCATAACGAGTTGTTGATAGCTCTTACAGAACTAGCGGGGAAAAGTTTTCGTAGAATACGCGTTTGCAATGTCGATGCCCTTAGATAAGTAACCTCATTTTCTTTCTTTTTATTGTAATAGAATTTTCGGCATCTTATTCTGCCCCGGGGCAGGGCAGGCGAATGCGTACGAAAACAGCCGACTATCAATGTTATTGTCTAACGGCCGTTTTCAATATTCTATCTATCCAAAATCCTTGCTACTAACGGTAGGCAAATCTATCTTTTTGTCCTTACTTGCGTTTCAATAACCTACTGGCAGTAGGCATTTCCTGTCGAAGCAGCACATCCTATCTACGGATGTAGAAGAAGACGAAGACGTATAGCCTACTAGAGATGGGTAAGCTCATACAAATGAAATGCAGATAGCTTTATCTGCATTTCAATATAAGTTTCAACTTAATCTCCGGTAGGCCGAGCTTACCGAGATACGTCATTTGCTTATCTGACAAAATCGGGCGTTTTGCCGAGGATAGCAATGTGTACCATGTTGTTCATGTATTATTTTTATGATATTTCGGTTTTTAATGTGTATGTAATTATTATTTTAATATTTGCGCGACAAAATGTTGCCAGCATTTTTATGGCAGTGTTAGAATACCTTGATGCTACTGTTCTTCTTCACAAAACTGCTTTAACTTGAGTATCATATATTATGTATCGGGCAGCACATTTTACAACCTCAAGCATTGTACAAATAACAATTTTCCAAATTTTGTTTCACTAATAACTGTGAATTTGGAGACATCTTCGACTTCTACTAGGTATCGACTATTGACCACTGTTTAAAGATTTCAAAACTCAAGTTAAGCTATCACGCAGTAACATTTGAGAGAACAAATCTTGCATTAGAAAGTTAAGGACATTTGAAGTACGGTTTTCACCATACTTCATGTCGACATCGTTCGCGTGAAAGTTAATTTCTTAGAAACCTTACATTTTTCCTCAATAAAAAATAGCCTATATCCTTCCCCGTGGTCTACTCTACGTCTATGCCAAATTTCATCAAAATAGGTCCAGTAGTTTCGGAGCCTATTCAATGCAACAAACAAACAAACAAGCTTTTCCTCTTTTTTATAAACTATATGTTGCGCGCGACTTCGTGCGCGACAAAAAAAATCCCGCGGTAACCGTACACTTTGCCGCGTTAAAGGTAGCCTGTCCTTCCCCGTGGTCTATTCTGTATCTGTACCAAATTTCATTAAAATCGGTCTAGTAGATTCAGAGCCTATTCGATACAAACAAACAAACAAACAAACTGTTCTTCTTTATTATATTAGTAAAGATTGAGTATAGATTTCACCAGGGTGTCGCAAGTCGCAACTGGCGATCGTAGCTCGTAAGTGTTGGCGTTCGAAATTCAAAATTATACCCGATATTATTCGTCTGTGCAAACCACATACTTTGCTCGCTCTTTTATTGTGTGTACTCTTTCACACATCGCCTGTGTTTGGTTAAGCAGAAATAGCAGATTAATTTTAAATTTCAAACTACGAAATACTATTCTATTTAATTTGAAAAATTATTTTCAACTTTTACAGAATTTGTTAACTCATGTTTTGTTATTTGCAAAAAACTAATTTTTAGCGAAGTGAACCAACATCGTAGGTGTTGAGTGAATTCGAAATCATATTTATTATGATGAAACAGTGATTTTGATAAAAACTTCATGTATATTAACCACTGTTTATACATGCTTTAACTCAAAGAATATCGGTGAGTATTTGTATAAAAATTTACCATATTTTAACTTCTCGTTTTATTGAAAAAACATAAGATTATATTTGTTTGACGACCTTTGTGGCTCAATGGTTCAGCGTTTTGGTGCTCAAGCCTGGGGTCGCAGGTTCGAATCCTGCAGAAGGAACAAAAAGTTTTTCTGTGTTCCTGGGTCATGGATGTGTATTAAATATGTGTATAATATAACAAAAATCTTAATAATAAAATGTAATATAATTTCATAATTTGCAAGTATTGGATTCCAATTTCAAGGCCACGCAATATTAATTATGACACATATTTCAAGATTCTCATTAGTATAACATTACTTTACGCCACTGTCAATTAATGGCCTGCTAGGCCTACAAAAGTGTACCTACCTACCTATTTTGCACCAAAGAATAACCGCTGAAGTTAATCAGGATATGTTGTTTAATAATGTGGTAATCTGAAATATTTTGGTTACCAACCTTCAGCCTTCGTATCCACGAGAGTTTTTTGTGGTCGCGACTCGCGACAGGAAAAACTGCACTGTAAATAGAACTCCGCACCTACAATAGAGCTGAAAATCGAAGTGTCAAGTGTACACGATTTTCAGTTAATATAGTGTAGTTTTTTCAGTCGCGATCACATAAAAACGCTCGTGGGAATGTAGCCTTACTTTTGTATTTTTTTAATGCAATAAAAACGATCGAATTATAGTTGTTTTGTTGTTTATTGTTTTATTTACCTTTTTAACCTAATAATTGGGACCTAAAATATAAAATTGAAAACAATAACCTACGTACAGTTTTTTTTTTATTCTAGGCTTGAATCTTTTGCACTTTAGAAGATAATACGTAAAAAAGCTAAAAGAACAGCTTTTTTTATTCCGAGTGCCACCTAAGTTACGTAGTGTAGTTACATTCTCTCTGGATTTTTATAACAACTGATATTAAGGCTACGTTCCCTCGAGCAGTTTTCAAAAAACAAAAAAGAAACACTCTGTAGCCTTACTTATGTATTTCACTTTCTTTAAAATGCAATAAAATGATTGCATTATAGGTAGTTATTTTGTTGTTTTATTTAACTTTTTAATAGGTACAATAAAATCGACAAAAATATGTACCCAACGTATTTTTTCATTTCAGACTTGAATCTATTGCACTTTTATTTATTGGTAATTTTCTACGTAAAAAAGCTATGTTATAATTTTGAAGTTCGAACACATTTTTTAAATTCGGAGTGCCATTTCTTATTACGTAGGTAGGTACCTAGTGTAAAGTTGCTCTCTTTGCTTCGAAATTTGATTTCATTTAAAAATTTACATTCCTTTCCACGCGACTCCTAGCATCAATCTGTTATATTTCACTATTGTATTTAATAAAAAAAAACATGATAACTATAGTAAAAAATCATCCCGAGTTTTGATTCTCAATTTTAAGACAATATTTATGGTCTTAACTAATAAATATATTAATTGCAAAATAAATATATAATGTTTTCAAACATGAATCGTTATGTAGTTAGCATGGAATGAAACATTTCAAAAGGCTTGCATAGGCGAGAGAGACGGATGCTATTCTTCAATGGTGATTGGACAAGAATAAATAGGTCCTATCTTTGATTGTGAAACGCATTTCCTATCTATTTTTAATCATAGATTGGCTATCTATTTTTAACTGTAGATACGATATTGAAAACGGCCGTAAGTCAGTGCTATTAATTTGACACATTGACGACCTCTGTGGTCCATTTCGTTTCATATTTATGTTGCTTTTTTGAAAACATTAAAAAAATCGGTGATTAAAACAAATGTTTTCTATTATTCCGGCTAAGTGGTAGATCGTGTTAGTGCTAGCTGGGGGTCGCGGGTTTTAATCCCGCCGAAGGAACAAAAAGTTTTTCCGCGTTCCTGGGTCATGGATGTGTATTAAATATGTGTATAATATAATAAAATTCTTAAATATGTGTATAGTATAAAAGTATTAAATATATTTCCGTTGTCTGGTACCCGTAACACAAGTTCTTCGAGAACTTACCATGAGACTAGATTGACGTGTTGTGAACTTGCTCCTTTTGTTTGTAAACGCTCGTGCGCCTCGATTTATTTAGTAGTTTTAAAAAATCATATAAAATTCGTCAAACTAATTTAGTTAGAAATTTAAATAGCATATTAAAGATAAAAGGTTCTTCTCATAGATTATGTAAGTAAGAAACAAAAGGAGCAAGTAAAATACATCCCACCAAAAACATTCTGTAAAAAACTAGCCAAGTCTCGATAGAGCTGCTTGTTTATCTCTAAAAAGTAGTGAAATCTAGACAAAGTCGTGCCAAGTCTAAGGTTCCTTACTGCGATTTCTTTATTATTATAGTTAATGTTGTGTGACTTGGCCGTTGAAGGGTACACAATGGTACAAAAGGGGCTCCATGACACCATTGCTCCAATACATGTGTTCTACAATCAACAACAGCCTAAAATGAGACACTACTCACTAGCGTCCAATTACCAATACCAGTGTGGGCTATTATCTCGCTTAACAAACATACAGGTAGTTACAACAGATATACATTACGTGTAAACAAAATTGACTTGTACCCACTTGTAACGTATAAAGAATGTTCAAGGGCCAAGTCACACAACATTAACTATAATAATAAAGAAATCGCAGTAAGGAACCTTAGACTTGGCACGACTTTGTCTAGATTTCACTACTTTTTAGAGATAAACAAGCAGCTCTATCGAGACTTGGCTAGTTTTTTACAGAATGTTTTTGGTGGGATTTCACTTCTTTTTGTAGAAACGTGGGCATATTGATTTATTTTACTAGATTTCAGTGTAATTTGTTTATTTAATTTGTGTAATGATCGAGTACAATAAAGTTAATCGTTCGACTATTTCTTCTTGTAAACTTGTAAATATAAGTATAAAAGCCAGTCTAGTCTTATCCAGAGTTTTCTTTTAATTTTATTTATATGCGTATCAAAAGCAGAAAAGGAGGCATTCGCCCAGCAGTGGAATGCTACGGACTAGATTAAATTAGAAGATGTGTCCCACTTCGCTAGGTTTTTGCAATGACAGTCGATTTTTTTATGTACCAATAGTAGAAGGGGGGCATTACCATATCTCTAATTAGCTGAAACCAGCTGAGGATTCTTCATCAGATACTTCAGACCTTCGATTTTTGACATCAAATGAAGCGGCCCACCAAGTTGAATATTTTTTGTTAAGGCGGTATGTCGATCTCTAATAGTTTGGTTGGGCTCTTGTGTTTTCTAATCAGGGTCACCAGGTACTCCAGATGTTCGATTATCCTAGTTTTTATAGTTTTCCCTTTATGTGGCCATTAAACCCTAATTCTGTACCAAATTTCAGCTCTCTGAGTTCATGACAAGTACTAGGTCTATTCTGATGAGTGAGTGAGTGACTGAGTGAGTGAGTGTCATAAATTCAAAACTTTGCTTTCGCTTAACTTCGGAACTAAATGACCTACAGACTTAAAATTTTGGATTTTAAGTATGTGATTATAGCTTACTAGATGACGAAAATTTCTGCGTTCTGGTCTTATCCAGAGCTCCTCAAATAGGGGCCTGAAAATGCGGCGAAATGGTTCCAGTAAAGAATGGTACGACAGTGTTTGCTTCGCGCTCGACTTGACGGGGGCACTGCCGTGCCCCCAGATCGACGTTCTGGTCTTATCCAGAGGTTCTCAAATAGGGGCCTGAAATGCGGCGAAATGGTTCCGGTAAATAATGGTACGGCAGTGTTTGCTTCGCGCTCGACTTGGCGGGGGCACTGCTGTGCCCCCAGATCAACGTTCTGGTCTTATCCAAAGATTCTCAAATAGGGGCCTGAAAATGCGGCGAAATGGTTCCAGTAAAGAATGGTACGACAGTGTTTGCTTCGCGCTTGACTTGGCGGGGGCACTGCCGTGCCCCCAGATCGACGTTCTGGTCTTATCCAGAGGTTCTCAAATAGGGGCCTGAAAATGCGGCGAAATGGTTCCAGTAAATAATGGTACGGCAGTGTTTGCTTCGCGCTCGACTTAGCGGGGGCACTGCAGTGCCCCCAGATTGACGTTCTGGTCTAATCCAGAGGTTCTCAAATAGGGGCCTGAAAATGCGGCGAAATGGTTCCAGTAAAGAATGGTTCGGCAGTGTTTGCTTCGCGCTCGACTTGGCGGGGGCACTGCCGTGCCCCCAGATCGACGTTCTGGTCTTATCCAGAGGTTCTCAAATAGGGGCCTGAAAATGCGGCGAAATGGTTCCAGTAAAGAATGGTACGGCAGTGTTTGCTTCGCGCTCGACTTGGCGGGGGCACTGCCGTGCCCCCAGATCGATTATCCTAGTTTTTATAGTTTTCCCTTTATGTGGCCATTAAACGCTAACTCTGTACCAAATTTCAGCTCTCTGAGTTTATGGGAAGTACTAGTTCTATTTTGATGATCATGAGTGAGTGTATAAGTGAGTGAGTGAGTGTCATAAATGCGAAACTTTGCTTTCGCTTAACTTCGGAACTAAATGACCTACAGACTTGAAATTTTGGATTTTAAGTATGTGATTATAGCTTATTGGATGACGAAAATTTCTGCGTTCTGGTCTTATCCAGAGGTTCTGAAATAGGGGCCTGAAAATGCGGCGAAATGGTTCCAGTAAAGGATGGTACGGCAGTGTTTGCTTCGCGCTCGACTTGGCGGGGGCACTGCCGTGCCCCCAGATAAATATCATCATTTTAAATAACTATAATTCCTGATAATTTCGCATTCTTTAAATTTTATTTTTATGAGATAGAAACGTATATAAAAATAATCTGACAAATAGATAATCTAGAAGAGGATCCAACAAGTTTGTAAAGATTTTTTGTTTTTAAAAAATGTAAGCGGTTTTAGCTATTATATGTTTTGAAATTGCCCCTGAACCTAAAGTTGTAAAAACTTCTGGTTAGTTTTGTCAGTTTTATTCAAAAGTTTGAAATTATTTTAAAATAAATGATAAGTGAAAAATTAGAATACAATATTTTCTAGTGTTTTTCTATATGTAAAAATCAGAATAACCAGTTTTTGTTAGATATAGACGCATTTGAAAAGTAGCGTTTTTCGTGAAATCTGAGTCGCGCACCGATCAACGCTCTTAATAATATGAGGTGGTGTATGTTATTATTATTTTAATTATTTTTTACCCGACTACGGTGAAGCCAGAAGGAAGGGTAATGATTTCCGCAGTCTATATATGTATATTTGTTCCAACGTGGCGCCTAAACTACTGGTCCAATTTTAATAAATCAGGTATCAATAGATTCGTAATAATAGCCCGGGTAACATAGGATAATTTACGAAGTCGTGTTATAGTTTTTTATAAAAGTTATAGTTACATTTATTTCTAAGCGTTAATTAAAAATATCGAAAAACCGGAGTAGTCGTAAAACACAGAATAAAAGTACGTTGCCGGAAAAATAAAAAAACAAAATCGAGCCGTGAGCAAAATTTACTATTAAAAAGGCAATTTTAAAAGTAACAACCTACTTGAAGGTACATCATCGTCTGGGAGCGATCACGGTCGGGTTGGTTTTCTCGTATCTGTCGTCTGCCGTCTGCCGGCTCGGTTCGGTGGCATTTCACCCTTCACTTGGTAAAGGGATAGACAAATTACAGGGGTATGTAACATGATAATATATAGTGAAGACGTTACTCGTTACCTTGTATATGTCACCATAAAATTGTAAAAACCGTTATATTGTAATAAAACTAGTGAAATTGTAAAATGTTTATAGACTTCCGACGCGAATATGCTGCCTATAATTTAACACATTATTTTTCGTTAGATTATTAATTATTTTTAAGTAGCTTTTAGTCTTTGGACATATTTTTACAATCTAACAGTTTTTACAATTTTACGGTGACATATATTATATGTCGCAGTACGATAGAAAAAGCCAATATATTTGTATGTTCATTATATATACGATTATGAATATTATGTCGTAATACATGGGCGTAGCCAGGGGGGTGGTTTAGGGGGTTCAACCCCCCCCGAAATGGGCCGGCTGATATACAGAGATCTGACCCATATACAGAGGAGTAGTTAGAAATGTTGTTATTAGTTTTAGTACGGGAGGTAGCGCTACATTTTTTTTAGTAATTTTATACCGAATGAATTTTACTTCAAACAGTTGTTTAGTGTTCGGAAATTACTAAAGTGAGCGTCAGTTGTCGCACCAGCGGTGGAGCTAAAGGAGACAGCATGACAAAGTCATTGGAAAAAAATCTGCTCCGAGGAATTTTATACCACGCGAAAGTTGTATTAAATCATTGTTTCAATCATATTATTTACAAAAGTTATCGTCAGCTGTAAAGACGAGGGGGGGTTCAATGTCAGTCACGTGCATAAACCTCATTTAAAATTTAAAAAATAAAGTTATTTTATACCTTATGAAATTTATATATCTCAATTTTCATACTTTTAAAATAATAAAAAAAATAATCAGCTGTACGTTTGACGGGGGAAACACCGTCAGTCAGCGTGTTAAACATGTCGCGCGCTCAATAGAGGTGGGACGTATAAATTTAACGTAACAGTTAAAAAATAACAGGTATTTGGAAATAACACATAACAGTCAATATCCAGTTATTAAAATAACAGTTATTAAATAATATAACAGAATACGTCACTATAGGCGTGTTGCGTTACAAGTAAAAAATAACTACCTGCGTACAGCGTACGTGCACTTCGAGTGGCCGAGGACAGGGAAAAGTGGAGAAATATCGTAAGGATAAAGACCATGGAAGGTGGTGGTCACGACCCTCAGACATGAGGAGCACGACTGATGGAGGAGGACAGCGTACGTGTTACCGATATACTATAGTCCGATCTTGTCTCTCTGTTATACAATACACATACAACGACTCCAAAAGCAAAAACGAAATGCACTTAGTATTTAAATACTCTGTATGTCTTTCTTACACTTATAAGCATCTATTATTTGCTGGAATGAAAAGTCATTCCGATGCAATGTGAATTGTGATACGATTTGAAAAGTAATTTGTTGACAAAAGTACCTAGAGTAATAGTAAGGCGGCGTGATTCAACATCTTTGAGTAATATCAGGCCGTAAAGGTATCGAAAACGCTTACGTTTACACTTTACGCATAACTACTTATACGTAGGTATGCGCGAATTTATTAGAGTTAAAGTACCTAACACCTACCTTAGGTTTACTTGGAAAGTAATTCGTTCACTAAAGTACAGTAGGTAGGAACTAGAAAAAAAAAGTTGTATTTAAATAAATTATTTTCTAAACGGAGACAACCCCGATTTCGTCACAATTATGCGATATGAATAAGAGTTATGCGATAGAAAGAGACGCAACTTGTAAATATAATCGTAGGCGATCGCGCGCTGCACAAGGTGAATTGAACTTAATGGTATAGTAGTAAGAGTCCCTATTTCTTCTAATGACTCTTCGAAGTGGTGCTTCTGTGGTAACTAATATCTATTCTGTGACCATACTAACTACTAACATTGGACTGTTATTTTTTAACAGGAATCCAAAACAGGTAGTTATGTATAACAGTAACAGGTATAACTGGTATCGTATTTAACTCACCTCTAGCGCTCAACGCATTCGAGCGTTGCATAGTCTTATTGGAACATAAACTGACGATCTTTACACCCACAAACAATCAGCTGACGACGATTTTTTGTTTCTTTAACATTTAAATTATCTTATATTTAAAATTCAATAAGTATAACATCAATTTCATATAAATAACACCACAGTATATTTATTTATTTCGTGTAGGTTCCAAATTACATACAAACATATTTATTTATTAGAAACAAAATGCTAATTACTTGAAAAAACTTTTTTTAACCAACATAAATAAGACAAAAAATTAGATTTCTATTAATACGTAAAATATTATTCTACTTCTTCATATGCATCTTCTGCTGTGTCTGTGTCGTTTCATTTTTTTTTTAAATATGTATAATGTATAGAATTTTTATTCTAGTTTCTAGAAATATGTAACATACTAAGGTTTTACTTACGATTTTGAAAATCGAAAAAACAAACGCCGTATACTGGCGCGCGACAGTTTTTTGTGTACACATCAAGTTTGCTCGTATTCATTTAGTATTTTTAAAATTCCAGTTACGTAGTCATATAGGGAATTTATTCTTGTTTTTAAATATATGTCACATGCATAAGTTATATTAACAATTTATCAATATAACCTTGAAAAATAAAAGGGCGGGAAACGCGGCCGAGTTAGCTCGCGATGGCTCGACACGAGACTAGTTTAAATAGTTAACGCGAGTTTACGCGCGACACCCAGGAGAATAGGGTATACTACTTACTACCAAAGGTTATTCTAGTGGAGGCCAGAATAATATTTTTTAGGAAAGGTACGTTGAAGTAGTGAGACTTTTACAGCTTGAAATTCCTTGATGCTACAGTACATATTAATATAATTTAGAACCGACACAAAATTAATAAATGTACCTACTGTGGTGTTATTTAAATTAAATTGATGTTATATTTATTAACTTTTAAGTATAAGATAATTTAAATGTTAAAGAAACTAAAAATCGTCGCCAGCTGATTTTTTGTGGGTGTAAAGGTTGTCAGTTTATGTTCCAAAAACCCTCGAATGCGTTGAGCGCGCGACATGTTTAACACGCTGACTGACGGTGTTACCCCCGTCAAACGTACAGCTGACTATTTTTTTTATTATTTTAAAAGTATGAAAATTGAGGTATATAAATTTCATAAGGTATAAAATAACTTTATTTTTTAAATTTTAAATGAGGTTTATGCACGTGACTGACATTGAACCCCCCCTCGTCTTTACAGCTGACGATAATTTTTGTAAAAAATATGATTGAAACAATAATTTAATACAACTTTCGCTCGGTATAAAATTCCTCGGAGCAGATTTTTTTCCAATGACTTTGTCATGCTGTCTCCTTTAGCTCCACCGCTATCGGAGCAGCTGACGTTCAGAGCTGTTATGTGTTAGGGGAAAACTATTATTCTTATGATTTTCAGCCGGTATAAAATGACTTTGTCAACTATAGCGCTACCTCCCGTAGTATTTGGCTTAATAACATATTATAAAATTCAGTACCGACGTTCAGCTTTAGGCTATTGATATTTATATTTTTTCGCATTACAGTCTTTCAGGGTTTAAAACTGAAGGGGGTAAAAACGAAAGAAAACTGAGGGCCCTTTATTCTAAGGAGCCCATGGCTTCTAATAGGTTAAAGACTAGTATTTAATGTCTTTAGTTTTATTTTCTTGACCCCCCCCCCCCCCCCCCGCGTAAGTAATGTACTTTTAGTCGTTTTATTTCCTTGAACCCCCCCGAAACTAAAACCTGGCTACGCCCGTGTCGTAATATGTGTATTTTAGACGATAATATGGTGTGGTGGCGTGACAGGACTTAACCAAAATCGAAATAAATACATCTTTCCAAATTTATGGCATCGTGCAATAGTGAAACCGATACCAAAAAAAGACAACGTGACTGAATTAAAAGAACTTAGACCCATAAGCATACTACCTTGTATGTCTAAAATACTTGAGAAGGTAGTTTGCGAACAAATAACTGAGTACCTTGAAAATAATAATATCCTACCATCGGTACAATCAGGTTTTCGTAAAAACCATAGTACGACAACTGCACTTCTTGACGTTGCTGACAATATACTCAGTGCCCAGGATGAAGGCGAGGGAACTATTCTGGTTTTACTTGATTACTCGCGCGCTTTCGACACCATAAATGTTCCCTTGCTACTTTCCAAGCTAAGATATTACGGGTTTGATGATAGTGCAGTTTCCTGGTTTTCTAGTTACCTCACAAATAGATCTCAAGTCGTTGAAATTCGGAATATCCATGGTGTCCCCTTACAGTCGGAACCTTGTAGTGTCGACAGAGGAGTGCCTCAAGGTTCTGTTCTTGGGCCTAAAACATTTAGCTTATACTGCGCTGACATCACCCAACACATAAAACACTGTAAATTTCATATATACGCTGATGATATTCAATTATACCTGTCATTTAAACCACGTAATCTAAACAAGGCCTTAGGCTGGCTAAATGATGATTTGAGACGAATAGTTGAATGCATTGGTAATAAATCCATCCAAAACTAAATATATGGTTCTTGGCTCAAAAAATCAGGTAAAAAAGATCTGTGATAATCACACCGCTCGGGCGTCGCGCGGCACATAAATACAAATAAAAACCACCAGGATGGGCGTCGGCCGGCACATTTGCCCATTTTTATTGCTATATTTTCTGTTTATTCTCATTTGTAAATATCTGGATTTTTATCTGTGATTGAAATTTATTTACTTAGTACAGGGATAAAACAAAGCTGTTATAGTTTTTTGTCTTTGCTGTTGTCTTCAATAATAAAATAAATAATTGTTTGTCTCAGAGTAAAGAAATTTGACACCAATTTCACTCCACTCCTCTCACTGATATTAATAGAATTAGAATTGATTATAATAATTGATATAATTATATGTATAAACTTTACAAACCAACAGAATAATAATATTTAGGTATATATATTATATTTACTTATTCTGTTGTCAATCAATGTTGTCAATTTTGAATCAAATATGTTTTTTCTTTCGTCGTGTAATAAATTATATAAATAATTTCGGTTGTTTTACGTCAGTCTGACTGGCAGCTCGGTTTGCGTACCGTTTGATTTTTGGTGGTGAGTTCAAATCCCGGTAAGATAAATATTATTTTTGTGATTCTTAAATATTTTTTTATTTATTTTTTATTAATTTTTATCGTTGTACTAAAACTACGACCAAAGCTCGGTCTCCCTAGTACCTACTTATAAAGAGTTTTTGTACCTCCATCTTAAAACTTTGGACTAAAAATTTGGACATTCATCGAATACAATCTTTTCATATTTTATATAATATAATCTACACTAATATTAACAACAACTTAAAGTAACTAATAATAAAATAAGTACATAATTAACCATATACTTCTATTACTGGGAAAACAAGCATCGCTCGGAGTTTTATAGTGCGACAAAAAAAAAGAAAAAAAATCGTCTGACCGGGATTCGAACCCGAGACCAATTGGTCGCAACAACGCAAAAAGCCAAAGGGCTACCAAGCGTCTTACGTCAGATAGCGAAATTACGTATATATTATAAGTATTACACGACGAAAGAAAAACTAATATTTACCCCCGACTTGACCTTTATGTCGTCTGCATAAAGGTCAAGTCGGGGGTAAAATAAATTTGAACGGACTTTCAACAATAAATTCGAATAATTTTTGAGCAGAAAAGAGGGGAAAAATTTGACATACGTCTCATTAGCAAGAGGCCTAAGCCGGTACTGTCTTATTCAATAGATATGAAAGAGAAGGAATGACAGGTCGCCATTTCGCGATGTTTCATTCGACTCGTACGAATTATTTATCATTGAAATAAATTAATACTAACAAATATCACATTCTATACGAAAAATCAAAACAACAATTCCCTTCCTTTTATTATGTTTTACGAAACTGCAAATAATTTTCTCATTTCTGTTCACAAATAATACAGTTACAACTCCAAGAATTTCTATTTTAATGGTTACTTTATGATTTTTTTTTATCGAGAAATTTTTCAGATAACGTGTTTTGAAAACGAAGGTCCCCTAGCAAATATGATCAAAATTAACATATATTTTTTTGCTGCACTAAAATGTATCCATTCGTCTCAAAAAATTTTTGAAAGAAGCGTATTTCTAGGGTAAGAGCGCCTTAAAGTAACCCCAGTTTCCAACAAACGGAGAGAAAAACTCTTTAAAGTTTTTAAAAGACTTTACTATTTTATTTGAGTGCAAGGTTGTTCCCCGTTCCCCTAGTCATTTAGTTTAAAGACATCAAAGTTCTCTTGCAATGAAACGTGTATCTTCTCGTTAATGGAATAAAGTTCGAATTTGAATCGCTTTCTTAAAAATACAGCGCCGCCTCGCGTCGCGTCTCATCGGTATGAACAGTCTACTACGTCAAAAGTCAAGTCAAAACAACCGTCATGGCTGCCCTAAAAATAGTGTTCTCGCAATAAAAAACTCTTCAAATAATCATTTTTGTACGCATGTACCCTTCTTCAAATTAATTTTTTCGTATTTTTATGATATTCCCATATTTTTTTCCTATTTACCTATGTAGTGTACATAGAACTGGCCCAACACAACATGTCTTTTAATTATGAATACGAAACGTGACAGTTAAACGTAGATTGGCAATTATTTATGTAAACTTTAAACTGTCCGTCAGATGAAATTGAGCGTTTAATTGACAACCAGCGAGGCGTGTTCACAGCTTCACGCCGTTTCACGCCGTTTCACGACGAATCTCACTGGCTGGGTGAAGTGACACGTGACGGATAATTGAATTTCTCAGTAGTGACCATACGTTATAAATGTTCCCGGACCAACTGTCGATATTGTTAGAGAAAGTTTGTCAAATGCCGCTAGGAGCTATAGTAGTAGGAAAACATCTAAACAGTTGATGACAGACATGTTTTGTGATAAGATGAGAAACAAATTATATGCCAGATGACATTATACCAGAAGATTGGAGGAGGAATTATAGTAGTGTCAAAATTTGTAATGCCCAAGGGGGTTGGGGATTTTAAGGACTGGGAAGTCGCAACACCAGAGGAGTTACAAGAGTAACTCCTCTGGTGTTGCGAGTGTCCGCGGGCGGTGGTAATCGCTAACCATTAGGCGATCCGTTTCCTAGTTCATTTCATAAAAATAAATAAAATAAGACTGTCATGCCAATCCCCGTACACGGTCAGTACTCAATTCTAACTGATCCAATCGGCTGTCATTGAATGTACATACATACATATAATCACGCCTTTTTCCCGTAAAGGGGTAGGCAGAGACCACTTTTGCCACTTGCTACGATCCTCACATACTCGTTTCGCTTCGTTCACTTTCATTCTTACCATCCATTCCTCCTCTTACATTCAACATAGCGAAGCGGCTCTCCATGGTCCACTTTTCACCTCCGCGAGAAACGAGACGTGATGGGTGGTGAACCACATCGCCGCCATTTTGGATAATTAAATTATTTTTATTATTATCCATTGCGTTTCCACGGATTGGTAGAGAGGGTAGGAATAGGGAAAGGGAAGGATAGGTGGTGTGGAAAGGAAGATTGGTAAGTTGGAGTGGGAAATAGGAAATGTAGGATATTACCGCCCAGGAGGGCAAGGGATAGGACAGTAATAGCTAGGGAAGCCGGGGTCGCGTACCCGTATACTATACCACAACTACCGGACAGGTAAGTTGGGATGAGTACCCCATGAATGTAAACATATAAATTCGCACGATGTATACGACTGTATCATTCCAAAACAATTGTCACCCTAGCGATCCAACAGGCGCTAGGGACACGACTCTAGGGTGCTCTAGGTCTGTAGGCGTGGGTAATTGCTCACTGCTACTAGTAGGTCACAGACCACGGTAAGTCACAGAGGTAATTACATTTCTAGCTCAATCCCTGTTTGCTATTTGCCGGATCTATTTCATATAGGAAAGACATGTGGTTATGGTTTGAGTAAATAATCAAAAATTACAACCCAACTACGGAAATTATATCACCTAACGCCTATGTTACCCGGGCTATTATCCATACTAGTTTATACTAATATAATAAAGAGGAAAAGTTTGTTACGCTTTCACGCGAAAACTACTTAACCGATAATCATGAAACTTGGATGCATTAGAAGTAACATAGGCTATATGGATGGACGGATAGATGGATAGCGGGCTGAGCCGCGAGGAACAGCTAGTAACATATTTAGCTACTGAATGGTTATGATGATAATTTAATTAGGTCATAGTTTCGTAAACAAACGGTGTTCGTTCAATATTTACTCGTTTAGTTGCCATTTCACTGATTAAACTTTTGTCCTCGCTTATTGTTTTCCTTTTATTCAAATGTTTAAGTTTATTGTTCGTAAGTTTCACCTACCTACCTATTATTTGGGTAAAATAAGGCTCATACTTAAACTAAGTAAATGATGTATATAGATATAGGGCTCTAGATCATAGGACCTGTGTGTAATGGCGGTTTTACATGGGTCGATTTTCACCGTGTCCGAGTCGCTTGACAGATCTCCTTACCATTTTTGTTTGCGAAATTGCCCAGCGCCTACCTAGGTCCTAGCCGAATTATCATTTAATTTGTTACTAGCTGTTTCCCGCGGCTCCACCCCCGTAATGTATTTACGGGGTGGAGCCGCCCTCGGGAACGCTGTATTTTTTCGGCATAAAAGCCTATGTTTTAATCCAGAGCCTAAGCTACTAAGATACCAAATTTCATCAAAATCCGTTTAGTCGTTTTTCCGTGAAAGAGCAACAAACATGCCTTAATAGCGAAAAGCGTCAGCTTGGTTGCACAACCTAAATTAAGACTACCTACCCACTTTAGAATACGACTGCTAAATTATTGGTACCGCAGTTTTCACTTATATTTATATTAATATAGTATGTAAATTACGTAAGTTTTGTGATCGTGCGGGAATGCAGACGAGAACTCCGTACATAACGACGTGTATTTTATAGCTATACATTAACGTTTCATTATTTTTATCTCGGCACTTTACGTTTTCTCTTTAACACGTTCAGTGCAGAACCTAAAACACCTTGCCAGTGACGAAGTAGAGTTCGAAAATGCATTGCCAGAGTTGCCAGAACAAGACGAATATATTGAATTAGAGGGAGAGAATGAGGAGGAAAGAGATAATGAAGGCGAGATCATTGAGCAGTTACCAAGACACGAGATGCGCTTAAGAGACCACTCTCTCATCAGACGCCAGTGTCCAGTGTCTAAAACACCTTGTCTGAGTCTCGTTTACAGTGCGGCTAGTAAAAGTATAGAACTCCCTGTCGTGCGAAAGGCATAATTTCAATTTATACATCTATGATGTGTTTTAAATCAGAATTTTTAGACCTGATACCGTACTTTGGATTAAATTTCATCGAAGTGCTAAATCGTCTAATGCACCCGGCACAACCCTTATCTAAAATATAGCATGGAATGTTCTAGAGCATAAAATGTTTTCTTTTTTTTTTTTTAACCGACTTCCCAAAAAAGGAGGCGGTTATACGTTCGGCTGTATATATTTTTTTTTTTATTATTTTTTTTGTATGTTCAACGATTACTCCGCCGCCTGTGGACCGATTTTCAAATTTTTTTCTGTGATGTATAGGGTGTAATCCCAAATTTGTCCTTTTGATATCAAGTGGTGACCTGATGATGGGATCCATGAGGAATCGAGGGAACTCCTCGAAATTTATATGGACACATATGGTGATTTTGACTTTTTCTGAAGTAGTTCAAGTATATGCTACCAAAAAGTAAGATTTTGCTCCAAGGTATACCCTGGATCCAAAAGTACAGAACAGAACTCCTGGCTCCTTATAGATACATGTTTGGGGATTTCGGCGTTGTTTAAAGAACTGCAAGCATATGCCACCCTGTCAGTTAGAGTAATCATCATCATCATCACCACTATCACACCATACATCATCAGATTATGATGATATAAAAGGTATTTCTCATAGTAGTTTACACTAACACGGAGATCTTTGAACATTACTCTATGGACCTATTTGCAAAATTCTTTTGTTTGTTGTAAAGGGTTTAGTTCGAAATTGGTCCTTTAGTCACTAAAGTGGGAACCTGATGATGCGATCCATGAGGAATCGAGGGAACTCCTCGAAATTTATATCCACGCATATAGTGATTTTGACTTTTACTGAAGTAACACAAGCATATGCTACCAAAAAATAAGATATTGTACCAAGGTATACCCTGGATCCAAAAGCACTGTACAGAACTCCTCAGTCTTTAAAGATATGCGTTTGGAAATTTCGGCATTGTTTAATAAACTGCAAGCATATGCCAATTTATAACTTACAGTAATCATCATCATCATCTTAATAGTTTCGTTTTCGTTTCGTAGTCGGTACCAGCAAATATGAACGTAAGTTCTATAAAATATTGTAGAATATTGTTTAGGCTGGTACCGATTTCAAAATTAAGAAGATTGAGTAGAGAAATAGTAAAAATTTTAGCCGAATTTGAAAGGGGAATTATTTAGAGATTAAGTTTTATTTCATACTTTTTTGTGTATTTTTACTTTGGAAGTCGGTTTAATTTTTTGTTTAAAAATAATAATTACCAACTACTTTCGTTTAATGCCCAAAGGCTTTTTCTATACGCTGTAGGTTATTGTACACAGACCGAAAGCAAGTCGTTTACAATGGTAAACTTTACTTCAGACTCGCTTTAGACATTTGGAAAGCTCGCACGCCTAAAAACGTACAAAGTAAACTCAATGATGTCTTATGTCGTAAAAGTATATTTTTAACCGACTACAGCGAAGCCAAAATAAAGGGTAATGATTTTGGCAGTCTATTTATGTATGTGTGTTTGTTCCATCGTAGCGCCTTAGCTACTTACCTAATTTTGATTAATGAGGTGTCTATAGATTCATACCTCCTCACACCGATCTCGGTGACGGTGGCCGGTTTCATTGAAACCGGGCCAGTTACGCAGGAGTAATTTTATAGTGCCCAAGTGTGTGCGCAGTACACAAGAGCACTCTCTCTTCCTGTACTCTCGTAATCCAGTGGGACGGATAACCGACATGACTGACGAGAGATGAGGCGCAGGTCCGACTTTTGTACATGCCCATCCGACGCATGGATCATCTTTCTTGTCAGACAATCAGGTGATCAGTCTGCATTGCCCTAACCAAACTTGGAAACAACAGGTAGCATAGGCTATATATATATTATATTAGCATAGTTGGGTTATACTTTTATTTTATATTGTTTCCTTTACGTATAAAGCGTTACGCTACTCTTAATCGTTTTTATTTATTTCACAGTAATACAATATTAAAGAACTGATGTTATAGGTATTTAAACAAAAAGCCCCTTACTAATAAAAATATTGACTCAGTGGATAAGCTACTGTTTTGTCCTTGTGTCTCTTACGAATTTTCCGAGTTCCAACGTTATAGCATTATAGTTAAAACATTATAAAATAAAAATTAAAGCATAAAAACTTTATCTGTACAAAAAAAATTAAACGTATTGTAGTACGTACTTATTTTTATCAACAGATAATAATTATGTGCATATTTTTGTAATTACTTATATAAGAATAATTTAAAAACATCATTAACATACACCATATAAATAATAACAAAAGCCATACGTAACATTATAACATACATAAATAATACATTAGGCGATACAAATATTTTATTTTATTTTACGATTTTCTAATTCATCGTGCTCTAAATTAAAGAAAGGAAAAGTACAAATATTTTTTGAAAAGTTTGTTTTTGTAAAAGTTACGACGATAATATTTTGGTATGGAATCCACTAGGCCAAGGGTCGGCAACCTGCCGCCTGCGGCTCGTGAGCCACATCTCTCTTTGAATGTAGAACTGCGGCTCTTTAGCAGTATATGAAAATATGGTTCATTTTATTCGCGCTCGCTCGCATCGTAATTAAGAATCAAATGTTTCTATGTAGGTTTTAATACGCTTCCGATGAAATATTTATGCTAGTATTTATTTATTGTTGGCAAGAAAAAAACTAAGAAATTTAGTATATTGTAATTTTTGACTCTTCCGACCCCTGCCCTAGGCAATAAAAGCCTTATTAGTTCCATAGCTATTTTTAAAAATACCGCAAATAAATAAAGACGGTTTATCTAACACAATATATCCATCTAATGATGATACTTTCATGATAAACAAGACAATCAACTGTTTCCTTGATGGTTAAAAAAGATAAAGTGCCACATAGCCTTTTTGCGTGTTTTGTCTTTAGCGGCGACAAAACTTCCGAATGGCTACCCGAGACTTATTAGATTATGAAACAGGCCTTATAGTGTTAAGATATTTTGTTGGTTTTTTTATTGTAAAAATCACGAAAATTTATACCTTGAAATAATTTCATATAAAATAAGTTAAAAGTTGATTTGATTTAAAAGTTTCAGCATTTTTACCCAAATGGGTTTTGTACGATTTATAATTTTCAAATGGGTCCCGCCTGCTACCAAACTTAACGTCAATTATTTAACTTAAGCTTTCAGCTCAATGTATAGTCTCTTTAGTCTTTTCTCAATCTTGTTTCGGTATTTTTAGTGCGTTGCTTAGGTATCTGTCTTATTGAATTGAAAACTGCTTTAGCGGCGTTGTGTACTTTTCTTGGCATAGATAAAAACTGTTAAACTCGCATCAGGACACGTGACCCTGATCGAAAATTCGTAAGATACTGTACGCGAGCATTAAACTATTTATTTTAGTATAGACTTTTGTCACCAACCTTCCCAAACACGTTGACCGTTGACCTTGACCTTTGAGCTCAACTATCCCCATCACATTGACCTTTACATTGACTACATTGACCTTTGCATTGTAAGGATTTATATATTTTCTACTCTGTGCTGTAACTGTTTGTACCCATTATACCTCAAAGATGCTCTCCTATATCAATATTAATTATAATAATTAAATAATAATTAAAATAATATTTTGTCCCCAGCTGCACTCGGAGTACCGAAGCACATACCGATGGCACGAGTACCGGGAGCAGGCGCAGCAGCAGCCGGGCGTGGTGCGGCAACCGGCGCCCACGCCGCCCAACGCGCTGCCCATAGCCCGCGGTGAGACGCGCACACGCATACGGATACACACATGCATATACACATACACGCACATACACACACTCACACACACACGAACGCATACACACTCGCACTTACACACACCCACACGCACATACACATACCCACACGCACACACGAACACATTCACACACGCACACCCACATGCACACACACGTACACACACACACATGCACACACACGTACGCACGTGCACTCACGCACGCACACACACGCGCACACACGCACGAACGACGCACAACCACCGGGCAGCGCAGCAGCAGAGACACACATTAACAGAGTACAATGACATGAACATCCGAAGTGAAGGAACGACTTTACAATCATAACATACATAGCCAACGGGTTACGTAAGCAGAAAGTCACCAATATCTATAGTAAATCCAGAACAACAAACATATTGCATAAGTTAAACTTAGCTAACGTTAAAATATCCCAACTGCATAAACAACCAATTCATGGTAACTTCAGTGGGAGTCTGCAACAGTCTATGGGGTGATTGGATTGAATTAATGACTTCTCAGAGTCGCAGCCAAGTCTTTTGGACGGCGGCCAACGCTCACCACATACTGTTCTATTGATTGTTTTATCTTATGTCCGTCTAATGGACAGTTCAGAGCGAGACGTGACGGGACAAGACGCGACCTAACATGGCGCTGCATTGTTAAGAGCGGCGCCACACTGCACAGCACCTTGCAGTTCGAAATTCGAACTCTCGCCATGAAAAGTGTATCTTCTTGCGTAGTAAAGAAACTTCATGAAATTATAAAATCGCCATCCTAAAAGCGCAACGCTGCGTCGCGTCTTGTCGCGTTGCACAGAGCGGTGCAGCTCGATATTCGAACTCTTGCCATGAAAAGTGTATCTTCTTGCGTAGTAAAGAAACTTCATGAAATTATAAAATCGCCATCCTAAAAGCGCAACGCTGCGTCGCGTCTTGTCGCGCTGCACAGAGCGGTGCAGCTCGATATTCGAACTCTTGCAATGAAACGTGCATCTTCTTACGTAGTTAATAAAGTTCAATTTTAATTTTTGAATAGCTATCTTAAAAGTGCAACGCCGCGTCGAGTCTCGTTTGGGTGTGAACTGGCCCTAAATATTAATCAGATGGACGATTATGTGTTATCAACGAAGCAATTTCTTATCGTTTGTTAGCAAAAAATCTTCTATCGCCTAAAACATGAGTCAAAAACTAACCTGCAATTGATCCATAAATTACACCTTTTTAACGCTTTCCGAAGAATAAGCCTAAGTGAATCTTTTAATTATTAACTTTTGTCCGCGACAGTATCCCAGTGGAAATGAGAAAAAATAAAATTTTACGTAAACTACTACTATACCCAATTTCATCAAAATCCGTTCAGTAGTTTTTGCGTGACAGAGTAACAAACATGGATGAAACAAGGATGACTCCTTTGCGTCATAGTATAACGTCCCTTACATAATAAAATAGATCCCACACAGCTTTCGGTAACGGTGGCCGGTTTCAGTGAAACCAGACCAGAGCTACGCAGGAGCTATTATTATAGTTCCCAAGTCTGTGCCCATACATGAGAGCACTCTCTCTTGTTTTACTCTCCTAATCCAACGGATAATAGATAACTGGGGAGACATCCGTCGCACGGATCATCATTCTTGTCAACACAACAGGTGATCAGCATTGTCCTAACCAGACATGAAATAAACATTTTTTGTTTTTCCAACACAGGAATCGAACCCACAAACTGCGGAGACTGGAGCCAAGCTCTAAATTACTGGACCACGGAGGCATCAATATAATGTAGTAATGATACACGCAACTTTTACAGTAGACAAACTTATAGAAATACTGTCTCTTCCAGGAGCTATGGAGCCGGCGATGCCGCGGCGCAAGAAGTACCCGGGCATGGCGTACAAGACCAACGAGCTGTTCGACCCGGCGCCGGCTGATGACATCCGCCCCGCACATTCCGCGTTCGACCGGGCCCGGGTAAGTCTGGCTTCGATACACTCTCACACGTCTGGGAGACGCGTTACTTGGTCAAGAGAAACTATATTCCTGGCAACAGTGGCGTGGGGTTCTTAAAACTCCATTCCTATCGGCTTTACTTACCACCTACCTTTTGAAGACTCTCATAAAACCTACCTATAATTACAGACTAGGGCCAGACTAGAAAGACCAGCCTTCGCCATTGTAATGTACCGGGCAGTAATTCCTCTTGACGAAATTGGTCAAACCCGTTAAATCTTATAATTCTTTAAAAATTCGAGAGACAAAGTTGGTACGACGTCTTTACAACCCGTGAAACCCCTATGTTCAATAGTAGTTCCCATTGCGGCCATTACTTTAACTTTACCAATAAAAATGTCATTATTTGCCTCCCGCAAATAATTCATATTATTTGTTTGTTGGGAACATCTCTGGAACCGTCAAGTGTAGTAAATATTTGCATTTCAACGAGTTTTCTAAGCCAAGAAACAAATGAAAAGTAATATTGGGTTTTCTCCTTAGAGAATCCAACCAGTTTTCTCATACATTATGCAAAATGTTAGATTCATATTTATATTCTTATTGCAAGTATTTTCAAGTATGAAAAAGTAATTAATGACATAACTCCCGACATCACTAAATTTATTTATGCTAGTAAACTTTAATAGCGCGTTCTGTTAATTTACTTTGAATAATTTAAAATTAAAAATATATTACTGACAGAGTACTGATTACGTTAGTAATATACGTGGGTAACACTGAAAATGTTTAGAACTGGCCAGTTAGAAACATTGCTAATGAAAACTTTTTTGAATTTCAATCTTAGAACTCTTTTGTAACCTAATGTCAAAGACTTATACTCAAAGCCTAATGTAGTATTCATTTGACATTTATTTTTTGAGAATAGGCAAGCGGACTGATTTTTTTTTTATTGCATAAATGAATAGTACTCTTAAATATGAGTAACTTCTCAGAAGAAACCGTATATCAAAAGTCAATATTTTCAAAAGTACAGCGATTTGTATACAAAATTTCTAGAGTCTTTATACCAAAAAAATTTTTTTTTTTTTGCGAAATTGGTAAATAAAACCTACATCATTAGTTTACTCACATCATATACAAAAACATTCATTATGGTAAGTATGAACTTAAACGCACAAATATCGGAGATATTTACAAATATATTCCTGCGGCCATATACTTCATATTATACTACTTCATATACTATAACCTACAAGTGACGTCATTTGTAGGTCGACTTTAGTATGAAGCGTTTTTAGGAAGCTCGCGAAATTTTTTATACAAATCGCTGTACCATTGAAAATATTGACTTTTGATATACGGTTTCTTCTGAGAAGTTACTCATATTTAAGAGTACTATTCATTTATACAATAAAAAGAAATTAGTCCGATTGCCTATTGGCGGCAAATCTAAAACTCTTGTTAAACCTCATTTACACAAGGAGAGTTTCTCGAACTGGTGCAGGCGACAATGTCAGGCGAGAATATTCTTGCATAGTGTAAACAACATTTGAAGGCGAAAATCGTATGGCGAATCTCGTATACGAGAATATGATATGATATTCTCGCCCAAATCGTACGATAAACTCTCCTTGTGTAAATCAGGACTTACACGTGAAAATGAACCTAACGCGAGAAAATTTTCGGTCAATGATTTATTATGACTTTTGCTGTGGGCTTACTCAACAACTCAGCTATGATAGGCTGCGATTAGCATTTCTTAATGAAGCCCCATCTCGTGCCACTATTTACAATTGGTTTAACGAGTTTAAGCGTGGACGTAGCAATCTCAATGATGATCCGCGTGAGGGACGTCCTTTCACAGCGACTACTGAAGATAACATCAGTGCTGTGCGACGCATGATAGAGGAAAATAAGAGAGTGACCTATCAGCAGATACGGGCAAGCCTAGGCATTGGTATGAGTCAAGGTCAAAAAATATTACACGAACATTTAGGCGTCAGAAAGCTTTGTACCAGATGGATTCCCCATACTTTAACCGACGACCAGAAACACCTTCGCATGGACTGGTGTCGCCAAATGTTAGATAATTTCAAAGACGGTGACTCAAATGCTGTATTTGACATCGTCACAGGTGATGAAAGCTGGATATATTGCTACGAACCCGAAACCAAAAGACTTTCAGCTCAGTGGGTGTTTCCTTTCGAGGATCGGCCAACTATGGTAAAGAAAGGAAGAAGTCAAGGAAAAAAGATGATTGCCTCATTCTTTAGTCGGAAAGGTCATTTCGCGACAGTTGTGCTAGAAGATGGAAGGACAGTTACTGCAGACTGGTATGTCAATCGCTGTTTGCCCTTCACCACGACAATGCTTCAGTGCACTCCGCAAAACGGACTGTTTGACTATGGCAGGTGTCGAGATAATGAGTCATCCGCTATACAGTCCTGACCTGGCGCCCTGCGACTTTCATTTATTTCCACGAACTAAAGATAAAATTAGAGGTATTCGCTGCCCTGAAGATGCGGTGAGAGCGTACGAAAATGCCATAGAAGAGACCCCTAAGGAAGACTGGGTCCACTGCTTTTTTCAGTGGTTCCATCGAATGCGACGATGTCTAGAGAGGAACGGAGATTACTTCAAAAAACAATAAAAGTATTGGCAACTTTCTACATTAAGCCGTTTTTCATTTTCTAAACATTTTCAGTGTTACCTAGGTATATTCTTTGGTGGTGATGATTAGAGTGATACTGATGATAATAATAATGATTATGGTAATAATAATATAATAATAATTGTTATAGAGTGCTCAGAGGAACGACACGGAGCGCGCTGGCCGGAGGAGTAAGTCGGAGGGCCCGCGCCAGCCGAGGTGGACGGATACAGTGGAGCCAAAGGTAAAACACGAAGAGATAATATTTATGTTTGAATAACAAAGAACAATCCATTGTTTATAAGAATTTGATACAAAAATGAAAAGAAAACTATTCTAAATCCATATTTAGTCAAAGACAAACAATAATAATCTTTATTATTATTATTACTAATAGACGTTTAGAAATAGACGAAAGATTTGTTGCTAGTCACATATTATGGCGATAAAGTCCTAATTTGTAGTTAAAGCTGTTAATCTGGCGAGATTAAACAGTGTTCCACAAGGCTTAACTTTTGGCTCGATTTCTTTTCTCGTCTTTATTTTTACCACATTTTTTCCAGCATGTAATATAGATTAATATGTTTTGGCCAGCTTCTAGTTCTTAACCCAATTCGTACGTATCGATGACCTAATACTAGGTCACGAGACAATCTAGATCCATGCATTCTTTTATAACATTTTATATTACCAACAATATTATTTTAAGCGTCGCCTTTTTTGTAACTTTATAAATAGTCATTATAATTTTATGTTATTCTCATTTCTCATTTAATTATTATATTCTAAAACTTAAAAGTGATCAATGAACTAAGCTAAATAGCAGTATTTCCTTTGAAACATATATTAAAGCCCTTAAAAAGTTTTTCCCTGTCTCAGGTTTACCAGAAAACGATTTTTACAAAACTTCAATTTATCAAACTCCCTTTTAAATGAGATACCGCTTTAGCCTTTATGACGGCAGTAATGAAGTGTAGTTAAATCGTCTAAACAACGAAAACCTAAAGGTCAGATCACACTGAAACGAGACTATACGCGACGCTGCATTTTTAAGATAGCTATTCAAAATTGAACTTTATTCAATACAAAAAGATACAAGTTTCACATGACATCAGTCATACATTGTACATGCAGTATACAGCGCGGTGCGATCTAACAATCGAACTCTTACAATGAAACCTGTATCTTCTAGTATAGTAAATTAAGTTCAATTTTGAATAGCTATCTTAAAAACCGCGTAATGTATCGTTTCTTTTCGATGTGAATCGAACCTAAATCTTCTTTAGTTTTTATAATTGTAATAGATAATACAACCCCTCCTGTACCCCCAGGCAACAACCGCGCTGGGCGAAGTTCTAGCAGCTAAGGAGCCGGAGTCAGCCAGCACGGAGTACCAGAACCAGTTCGCCTGGCCTAAAGACACTACTGACTCCGTGCCACGGAAGAGCATCTCCATGGGCGCGCTGAAAAAAGCTGCGGTGGCTGAAGGTATAGTAAACACATCGGGGTAATCCGATAAAAAGATTTGTCTAGAAGATAGAGACAGAAATAGAAGGAATGTAGAACAGACAGTAATATTCTATAGAAGGTTGAAAATCTTGATATTAATAAAACAAAAGGAGTTATTCTTTGTAACCTATTGAAAAATAAAATATTATTTTCATTGTAAACACATATAAGGAAATAAACCTTTACTGCACAGTAGCAGGCTATGATGACAGACGTAGCACAAAAATGTGTATTAAATAACTGCACTTTACTTATAATTTAATTAATAGCTTTTAATAAGCATATGCTTAAATTAAGGATAATGTGGCTGTCAAGCTGTCCTTTGCTAGAAAAAAAAATAAGAATACAGAAATGGTTTTCTGTTATGTCGGTTTACGGAAGATAATATTTTACGTGATAACGTCATTACACTCCGAATACAGGCTCTCCATTGTTGTTCCGCGCTCTCGCTTACACGCTCGGCTCAGGCGGAACGTGACTATTCTTCGTGCGTCCAACCGGCGTTCATCAATTTATAAGACGTTATCACGTCATAAATTCTAAAAGGAATAAAAGAAATAGTAACACACAACTTTTTTATACCCTTTTCCACTTTATTAAGGTTTTTACAATTATTTTATACACTTTTTCGATTAACTCGGAAAAATTAATAAAAGTGAGCTGCTTTTATGAATATGAATTTCAAGAACCAACAATTATACACTCATTTAGTGAGACGCAACAATTTCAGAAATAATGTCTGTAATGTATTTTGAAGAAGATTTTTTTGAGTTGTTACTGCCTATGACTTCCAGGATCTGTCGAAGCAGAACCCCTCATGAACCACGTGGACGGAGACCATGACGACGGCCACAAGAAGTACATAGAGGACTATCTGTGGAATGGCCAGAAACCCGGCGTCCAGAGGTGAGTGCTGTATATACTCCTCACGAAATAGATATTTGTCTTACAACTGCCATATGAAAAACAATACACAAAGACAAAAAAGAATAAGGTAAAGACAGATAAATAGAAAGTAGATTGCACTTCGCACTTATATTTGTATATATTCCTATATTTATGATAAAGTCCATGTGAGCACATCCGCAAATGCAAAAGGCATAAGTAGTTAATGAAAATGTAAATATTTAAATAAAGATAAAGAATATGGTAGTTGTAAAGCAAGACACAAAAATTTAACTGGAAAAACCAATCTCTATAAGATCTAATAACCTCTAAAAGAAATGTCTTAAAGAATTGGGTTCTCTAGTTTCTAGCTTATTAACTTTTCCATTTAAGCTTTTTATTAACAAAGATTGTTTCGTTTCTTATTCTTTGCTCGCATGCATCAAAGATTAAGAAAGCAGAAGGGACAGTCGTTCATTTGCTTCGCTTCCGCTATGCAGCTTCGCAGCTCATTCCACTTTCACAAAATCCGTGATATTCCGGACAGTAATAACTTTATAGTGTAATAACGAGGGATAATTTCAGGTAAAGAAGTGCAGGAAAAGATATCGACATTGCCTAATGCTTTCAATATTTTCTCTTCTCTTATTTTTTCTGTAAACGTAAAGGGAACTTGTTCATGTAAAAGGACACTTACTAGAAAAGTAGTTCTTTGATAATTCGTTTTTATAAATTTACTAACGATCATGATAGTGTTATTTAATGTTTATACAGTTTGTTGATTGTGATTGCTGAAGTTGAGCTAGTTACAATGAATAGAGGTAGCGAATCGCATAGGTATCTCACACGTTCGGGTACACGTTCCCTCTGCGTCTGTTCTGCCCTGTGTAATCTCTGTCATGTGGGTACGCAGAACAAGTCTAAATTTCGTTTTTGGTATTTGCTTCCATCTCAATCCTCACGGTGGCGGTTTCCAGCCTCTAGGCCGAGTAGACTTAGTCGAAACTATTAGTTCGGAATGTCATTCGATAGCAACTCTTTTCAATGTGTCCTGCACCTCGATGTGAACGTTGAACAAATTTTTGTTAGATTGTATGTCGTCGTTTCACCTGACACCCGGGCCTCTCTCGGACATCGACACATTGCGAGCTTGACGATTATTTGAGCATGTACTAACCTAGCCCGCGCGTTTACTTTGCGCATTCATGGTACCGGCCAGGCGTCTCACTTGAAATGGAATTTTGCAGAAAATCGACGTTCCGTAGCGCGCTATCGGCCCTCATATACAACGGGGAGGATCGTTCCAAAGATAATAGGAAACGTTACAAAAGCGAGTACAAAAAGAAATTTAGACCGTTCTCCCAGTACATGTACGAGGCGTCTAAAGGGAAATTTACGAAATGCAGGGGGAAAGGGAAGTCGAATGAGGAGGCGAGCGAGAGGTTGGTGGGTGCGGGGGCGGAAGGGGGAGCGGCGAGGGCCGGGGGGGCGGAGGACTCGGCCAGCACGCTGCGCGCGGCGGGCCTGCAGCCGCTGGGCCTGGCGCAAGGCGACTCCTGGTACCGCGAGGTGCTGGACCTGCGCAAGCGCGCCGGCGAGTACAAGGTCTGCGCACACACCCCGCGTACGATGGATCCGAGGATAAGGGACGCGTCAGCTAGTTTTTTTAAGATACACGTATCGGAAGATATTTTTTGTTCGGTCCAAGTCTTCTACAATAGGCGGTTGAAATAATAGGCATGTTGCCGAAAAAATTTTTTTCGTCTATTCGATGTTAATGTTAATAAACAATCCAGAACCCATTTTTGTATATCTGAAAAAATAACGTAGATACAAACCATTGAAATTTACAATATGAAAGAGAGCGATATATCGGCCTGTGACGTCACAGCCTGCTACCGCCATACATTTGTCATGACAAAATGTATGGCGGTAGCAGGTTGTGACGTCACGAATCGTTTTGCGAGAAAGAGATGGACAATATTTTTTATTTGCTTATATTTTTAATCCCGTCACTCTAAATTTCTTTCAGATTTATGTATCTTTAATCAACAATTTTAAAATTTAATTTGTAAAATTGTCATATTCCACACTAGGCAACATCCCTATTCGCGAAAATTCGAGAAATGTGACTTTTCCGTTGCGACAAAAAGCGATGGTTTCCACTTTGCGACGACGTAGGTCCCTTATTTTCTGATCGAACATTTTTAATTTACTACCAATGAGAGAACAAAATTTTGAACATAACTAATTGAAAAAAATATTTTATTTCCATCGTCACAAGCTGTGATTAATACTAACGAAAATCTGTTACAAACAGGAGTTGTACTACATCTTACATTACATCGTTTTAAAAATGTACTAGTGAAGAAAATATACATTTTAATACAACAGCACATAATCATAGAAAATCATGCTACTACCTTCATCAAATACATTTTGATGAATGATAAGCCCAGATATAACACAGAATGAAATTGTGCAAACTGTCAAAGATCTGCTCGATCGTATAAAGTTTGTGTGAAGTTTGCACAATCTCCTGTACTATGTCCGGGTGGGTCACGCCTGTGTCGTCTGTCCAGTACCGCGGCTGGGGCACGGAGCTGGCCCCCGAGCACATCACGCAGCTTTACAATAAGCAGATCGAGCTCTGGTACCAGGTCTCGCGGCGCTCCTCGCTGTCGGCGCTCTCGCTCGCTTCCACCAACCACAAGTAAGTGCACGGCATGCCTGCTCGAAGGACCAATACTTACTGGCACATGCTACTTGAGTAATGAGTAGCTTCCGATAGTTTGTAAGAGTGAGGGGGCTAGCAAGGGAACGTTTGACAGCGGCGTAAATTTAATATCATCGAATGAAAATTGTATGGACGCTGAAATTATTTTGACAGATTTTCATACAAATCTCATTCAATAATGTTACATTTACGCCGCGATTAAGCGTTCCTGCTAGGCCCACTGACAATTAGATAATGCTATAGCATAATGGTAAAAGTAAAAGCTGGCATAAATAAGTATGTCGCTCTCAAATTGAACCAACTGCCAAAACCAGGTGATAAACCATGTGCACACTAAGCATGGCTACAAGCTTATGCTTAGCTGAATGGTTCTTCGAGCTCGCATTTATTTAAACTAGATATTAGCATATATTAGGTAGGTCCAAATGGCTCAAGCAGAGAATGCTTTGCCAATGAGCAATTTAGCCAATGCATTTAGTTGTCATTAGTTAGCTAAACCCACGCAAATGTGATGCCCATAATATATTTTACATATACTTACCTTCTAGTTTACAATACCAGATAACTGTCAAGATATTGTATTTTCCAGGGCATTGCCTCGTGACGAAAAAGATGGTAAGGAGTCCAGGAACCATTCTCCGAAGAAGTTCCGGTCTTTCCGCTCGGCGCCGCATCAATCTATCCACGCCAAGCTCCAGGAGACCAAGGCTCTGGAGCGGTCTCCTCACAAGACCTCGCCGCAGAAGCAGAGGAAGAAGTTGCAGGGACATAGCTTCGATGAGGGAGCTAACCAAGAAGGTTAGTAAAAGAAGTAGTCCAAAGAAGATTAGCGTAAAAAATTAAACTTAACCTTTATCGATAGAATAAGAACGACAAAGATCGCCTAATTGTGAGCGGCTACCGACGCCCGATGATACTCACAACACCAGTGTGGTGAGTGCGAGTTTTTATCCCTACTCAACTTACAAATTGTATAGCATAGAAACAACGCCCCTAGTACCCCGAAATGGTAACTAATTCGAAATAAAAAAGAAATAACTGCACCAAATTTCATCAATTTATATTCATAATTACAGGAGCTAGAGGCGCGGATAGACAGACAGACAGACAGACAGACAGAGCGAAACTATAAGGGTTCCTTAAGTATTACGGAACCCTAAAAAGTGTATTGCTTTTCTTTAAATCCCTTTCCCGTCACCAGTACCCGTACTGACTGGCCGAAATGCAGTGCAAGCGTAATTGTCGCCGGTTCTGTAAGACTGTAGTATCTTTCCTGTCAAGCAGAACTTTTCGCGCTATGCCTAAAACTTGAAAGCGTTAGGACCCAGTAGACGAGGGGCGCGAACGTCGAGCATCTCAAACTCAAACTCAAAATTTTTATTTCCATGTAGGTATATAATATAACGCTTATAGAATTGTCCTACATGATGCCTACCACCGGTTCTGTTTTTATTCATAACATGCGACCAATTCGTAAGATTCTATACTTTGTAGCAAAGTCGATAAACCTCAATTTGCGGCAGCCACGTTGTGATTATTTTGATCATATAAACGCGCCCTTATTCCACATCAGTTTTTTGTACGGCTATGTCTCTCGGAATCGAATCTCGGAGCCAAACTATTTGCGTAAGCATTAGTCTCCCACTATAATACACGGCCTGTAATGCAC
This sequence comes from Glaucopsyche alexis, assembly GCA_905404095.1. NCBI lineage: Eukaryota > Metazoa > Arthropoda > Insecta > Lepidoptera > Lycaenidae > Glaucopsyche > Glaucopsyche alexis. The sequence goes on along the minus strand of FR990061.1, from coordinate 19,582,438 downwards.
ACCCTAAGCGCTTCTTACCTAATAATTCCAGGTGCTAAGACGGAGGGGTCGTTCCGGTCGCCGCGCCGCCGGCCGCGCTCCGCCGACCCCGCGCCGGCGCCCGCGCGGATGGTCAACGGCCACGAACCCAGCCCCCGGCCGGTCAAACCCACGGGTACGTTGCATGAGTGTAGACTGTGGTATTATGGTTGTGAAAGGACAGAGATTGTAGTGTTTGTTGGAAACAAACAATACAAGCAAATTCGCTCAATGGTAGATAGAAATATTTGATGAATAAGTATCAAGTAAGCTCTGCTAGTAAGCCGCTGCACAAATAAAGTAGCGGCAAACTACAAGCGATAAGCGTAGCAATACGAAGCGGCTAAACAAAATAACGAAGTAAGGTATTTACAATCATAGCTAAATATTGTAGCAGCGCTACAATGCCAGCGTAGCTGCGCTACGAAGGAAATTCCGATACAAATCCATTGATGGTTATTGCGAAGCAGTGCTACAATAAAAAGCGTAGCGTAACGAAGCGGCCAGGCAAAATAATGAAGTTAAATATTTACAATCACGCTACTACGAAGTCAGTAGCTAAACGGCGTAGCAGCGCTACAATTCCAGCGTAGCTGTGCTACGAAGGAAGTTGCAACAAAATCAATAATTGATGGTTATTGCGAAGCAGTGCTACAATAAAAAGCGTAGCGTAACGAAGCGGCTAGGCAAAATAATGAAGTAAAATATTTACAAGCGCGCTACTACAAAGTCAATAGCTAAATGGCGTAGCAGCATTATGATTCCAACGTAGCTGTGCTACGAAGGAAGTTGCTACAAAATCAATATTTTGATGGTTATTGCGAAGCAGTGCTACAATAAAAAGCGTAGCGTAACGAAGCGGCTAGGCAAAATAATGAAGTAAATATTTACAAGCGCGCTACTACGAAGTCAATAGTTAAATGGCGTATCAGTGCTACAATGTCAGTGTAGCTCTCTGTGCTACAAAGGAAGTTCCGATACAAATCCATTGATGGCTATTGCGAAGCAGTGCTACCAGTGGCGACGGGTTCCTATAACTCCATTCCCATCGGCTTCCCTTGTCACTTACCTTTTGCAAACCTTCATAGAAATCCCTACCTGTTATACAGGCTCCGGCTTCCCTATGAAGGAGAAGCAGCCTTCGCCACTGAGTGCTACAATAAAAAGCGTAGCATAACGAAGCGGCTAGACAAAATAATGAAGTAAAATAATATATTATACAATCATGCTAAATACGAAGCTGTCAGATTTTATGGCACAGTAGTACGAAGCCGCTAGATAGAACGCGTAGCAGCGCTGCATAAATACGAAGTTACTAGATTAAAAATCTTCTAACTTCTAACTATACTCAATACATTTCTTCAGTTACTACTTTATAATGTGGAGCATGTTCTAAAATGTTGTTTCTTTCAGGCATGCCAGTGTCTTTATATGTTTCGCTAGAATACTGTCATATGTTTTTGTACCACGCATTTCAGTTCTTTTCAACGTACATTAAGGGTCAGCTCATACTAGGACGCGACGCGGCACCCACTTATTTCGATTTCAAAATTGACCATTATTCACTACACAAAAAGATACAGGGCCTCTAGTCAAGATGCATTCGATAATTTTTACGACAGCGAAGTTCGAAAACAAAATGTATGGGATTTGACATAAGGCATCGCAAGCGACATGCCACTTATCGATGTCTTATGTCAAATCCCATTCATTTTTGATTTCGAAGTTCGCAGTCGAAATTATCGAATACATCTTGACTAGAGGCCCAGTTTTCATTGCAAGAGCGGTGTAGCTCGCCATTCGAAATTTTATTATGAAACGTGTGTCTTTTTGTGTACTTAATAAAGTCCAATTTTGAGTGCGCGCCGCGTCTCCATGTGAAGTGACGATTTTTGACGTGACAACGTCTTATTATTCGATGGAGCCGGCTGCACGCATGAAAAAACATGACTCATGCGGCGTTACCACGCTCTGAGGCGTTCCATTTAAGGCTTGAAGTGCAAGCAAGAGCGCGGAACGAGCGACAAAGAGGCACAATCGGCCTCCGCGTTCGGCAGCGTTCTTATGACGTCACGTTCAACTATCGCCAGTAAACCGACTTTACAGACAACCGATATTTTTTTTTATTTTTTTTTAAAGGCTGAGATGCGTGATTTAGCCAATCTTCTAGACTAAACTGTTTTAGACTCGTGGTGCTTGTCTCTGTCCTATAGCGTAATTTTTCCTGTAGGTTTGCCGTTAGCTAGGGGCAGTAGTAGTAGAGTTAGGGGCGCGCGCGGCGGCCGGTCGCCGGTGGCGGCGACTGTAGCGCGCGACCGCCGCAGCCGCAGCGTGACTAAGGGAGCGGGTGCGTAAGCGGGTTGCGTCGACGTGCGATAGGCTTTACCTATATTTACGTGTGATGCTTCGTAGGTACTTTTTTCGCATAACATACAATTTTCTAGTACTTCAAGGTCAAATTAAGTTTGCCATAAACTATAGAGTCTACTTCACTTATGCGTGGTTTGTGAGTTGTTTATCTATTCCATAGCGCTTGTGATTGGAGAACGCAAATCGCAGAATCCGGATATTATTAAACAACTCACAGTCTGACTATTTCCAAAAATATTAGACGTTTTTGCCAAATAGTTTTGGGAATGATGAATGATTGAACGCTAAAGGTGATAGAATGTTAGTTTATATTGGGATATAACATTCTATCACCTTTAGCATTCAATCATTAGCCGGGCCTAGCCAGACTGCGTCAATAGAGAATCTTCTCTATTGACGCAGTCTGGCTAGCATTGCTGATTTATCACAAATGCATCTGCATTTGTGATAAATCAGCAAAATTCTTATAATTTCCGAAAGGCGACATAAATATGGACATATTTGCGCATATAAAAAATATGCGTCTTCTCTATTCGAAACGTAACGATACTTATGCGGCGCTGTATTTTTAAGATAACTATTCAATACTAAATCTCATTCATTACACATATATGTTATGTGTATACACATGTTGTGTTATAAAGTTCAATTTTGAATAGCTATCTTAAAAATGCAGCGCCGCGTTTCGTCGTGGTGTCAACTGACCCTTAGAGCATTTTATCCGACATGTACCTAATGACAAAGACAGATATATTTTTAAATACGAAACATTATTCATCCTAGGTGAAACATAATATTATTATGTGTTTGTCATTACATGACATATCGGCGCGATATCGGATACAGGTCGCGCAACGGTTTATGAGCGCTCAGTGAATGTGGAGGGGATAGTTCGCGCATGTGACCAATAGCAAAGAATATATATTACTAACGTACCAATAGCGTGTCGGCAGCCACGTTCGGCATGCGTTCGGCGCATCCACACCTCCTCGCCCGAGCCCGCTACCGCCAACACACCCAAAAACTGACTTCTGCGCATACCCCCTCTACTTTTGTCGAAAGATCTTAATTCGTTGCGCGACCTATACCTATCGTTGTCGCGTAATGTGAAAACGCTCTTACGTGCATTAGTATTTTACATATTAAAATTTATAAAATTTACGAGGTTTCAGCGCAAAAATATCTCATGACTTAATCGAATTTTTTAACCATGTAAGGAAAATTTTCGGAGATATCTTCATTTTCGATCGTCACAAATAAATTGGATTTTAAAATTACGTGTTATGCGAAAAAGATAATTTAAACAGTTTGGAACGTAGTGCGTTTTGTGTTAGTTCTAGAGAACATAGTTGGCTTTGAAATCGGCGTCTACGCAACTCAGTGTGAGCACCGACAATGGCTGTTTGTCCGTTTTATACACCTGCACCATCTCAGAAACGTTTGCTGAGAGATTGATAAAAAATACCCAAAAAGATACTGTAACTTTTTCAATATTTGAAAAGAAACAGTTACGTACATAATTATTTTGAAAAAAACAATCCAATGCCGATTCGTATAATTACACAATTGGTATTGGATTGTTATTTGTCACAGATCCCAGTGGCGAAGGGTTCCTATAACACCATTCCTATCGGCTTCCCTTGTCACTTACCTTTTGCAAACTTTCATAGAAATCCCTACCTATTATACAGGCTCCGGCTTCCCTATGAAGGAGGAGCAGCCTTGGCCACTGACAGACCCTATTTTAATATCTAATCAAGTCAAAAAGTATAAAAATAAATAGCATCGTTGTAAATAGCATCGTTATGAAATATGTTTTGTTAATAAACTAAGTATGTCCTTTGAAATGATAGTAACACAATTCACCGAACACAACAAAAATAATTATATTGTTTACGAAATTTGAAACACTGCACTTATTTTCTTTGCGCTTAGAACAAATTAGAACGAATTGGCTTTCAATGTTATTTTGTGTTAGAATTAGAAAATAGTTTTAAATTGTGATTGGACCCACATACTTTTTTCAAAAATATTATTATTTACTTTTTTATTACACAAATACCAAAATTTTTCTTCTTAAAACTTCCTATGCACTTAACACAAGAAAATAAATATTGAGAAATTAACTTCCTATTATATTATGATATTTTTTTAATAATACACTTATAGAACACCAGACACATTACCAGGGCACGTCGACGGAAGTATTAATTGTTTAGACTTTTAAAGTTAACTACCATATGATTTGAGTAAATATTTACTTTATATATGACATTTGTTTCCTGTTGTTTAAAAAAGTTGCCACCACAAACTAAAATAATATTAGATTGTAAAATATTCATTCACATTTCATTTCCTGTAACTATTTTAATTCAGGTCCATGGAGAAGTGGAGATAATGAATATTAATTGTTATAATCATAATCAATCGATTAAAAATAAGTTAAAATATTTATCCTTTACAAAAAAGTAACATAATATATTGAAAAGGAAATGAACCAAAGCTCATGAAAATAACTATTTTTAGAAGTAGCAATCAAATAAATTCTTAAATTAACAAATAATTTCGAAACATCAAAAAAAAACAATTAACACTTTACGATATAGTTTAGCCTGCATTTAATTATTGTTATCAAAATATGTAAAATATATATTAAACCGTTTCAGAGGACGAGATAGTCCCTTCCCTGCGCAGCGCGTCCGTGGCCAAGGACCACTTCTTCGACGACTCGCCCGTGGTGAAATCCCCACCGGAGCCCACACGCGTCAAGTCGCCCGAGCAGCTCAACATGCGCTCGCCGGACCCCGTCAACTGGACCGTGCCGCTGGACACCGGCAAGACCTTCACCGTCACGCAGAACGTCAAAAGCGGTGAGTGCAGCCTTCTGAGCAGACTGGCAGCCAATATTATCAAGTTGAGCTAGGCTAAAAACGTTTCGATTTCCGAACGGTCGCCAAATGTCAAATTTAACAATGGCGAACTTGACATTTGACAGATCCGTCGGTACGATTTCTGAACGTGCGCCAAATGTCAAATTTGAACAAACGTCAAAGTGACATTTGACGCATCTCGAAATGTTGCCAGTAGGTGAATTGCGGTATTTTTATGTAGAAAATACAAACAAAATGTATATTAGTTACGTTGGCTTTTGAGAGTATCTTTTTCATTTCATCTTTGGTGATGGCGTGCACAACCGACTCGCATGACATACTAAGGCACTTACTTTATAAATATTTGTCAAAAATTAGCAATCGAACCTGCTTTTCGTCATTATCAAATATTAAATCATTTTTATAATTAATATTGAAATCTCGTCAATGCACTAAAATATTAATGTAATTTATTCAAATACATAAGAGTAAACAAAGCTAACATTACTTTTGTGTAAATCGCTTTTATCAGCTCTTGTCTTAATGTCTTATTATTATAATATACCAATCTACAATAATAATATGTTTCTTGTGAATCTCTAAATAAGGGACCACCAAACAAAATTATTGAAAGTAGTTTCTTATGTTTATTTTTAAATAGTTTTAACATTCATGCAATATATTACATTTTATTGCTTGAACAAGATACTCTACGTAGATAGACCTTATAAAATTTATAGATTGTATTCGGAGTACTTTGATTATAATAAAAGTATTAGATATACGTGCCAATTGAAAATAGGATCATTTTTTAATATTTTCGTACTTATAAATGATTATAATTATTTACTAACTTTATCAAAGCCTTATGTCAAAAACTTAATAATATACGCAGCTGTTAAAAATATTTGCTTATTTTTAATTCTAAAATGTATGAGGAGCTTAGCAAAGTAATACTCGAATTACGTGCAAATGGCTGCGCTTATTATTTTTAAGAATATTTGCTACACAACTTTAGGTAGACTACGAGAAGTCATTTCTACCATTTCCAATGTAAAAGTGTGAATAGTAGTCCACAGTAAACTGTAGAAGCTTGCAACACTGACACTATACAACACAATGAAATCATGTACAATACGAGCAAAAAAAGTGGTACACTCATTAAAATATCGTTCTTTTGTTCGCATACATTTTGTTCTGTTGTGAATTCATTTATTACTTTTCTATATATCCGAGGTCACACAAATGAAAGCCTAAAATTTTAGATTAATGTAGAAACATTGTTGCTATATTAATTTCTGAATAAATTATTTAGAATTATCCCTTCTATTACTTTCTTATATTTTATTTGTATTTAAAAAGACGCCTACCTACTTTTCTTTGCAATCATTCTGATTTCTCGTTAACATAACAGAAAATAATCTAGCAGCATGAACATTTCTGTGGACCCGAGTAGCGGTAGTCGTCTCACTTCATCTGCCATACAAGTCACTCACCATATTTCAGATGACAGCATTAAGCGCCCTAGCTCTGAGTTTAAGAGCGCCTCGGTGGCCGAGGAGGTCGCCGTGAAGCCGGCAGGTACGCCGCCCACCGCGCTCGCCTAGCTCATCGGCCATACACGTTTTAATGAGTGTGACAAACAGACATGCGACAGTGAGCTCTATCCCCCCCGTTCTCGCGGACTCCGAGTCCGTTAGGGGTCACTGCCTCATAAGCACGACACACGATCGACACCAGAAAATATATAATCTGTTTTATATTATTATATTTATTGAATAGTTCATGATTAAATTGTGTTAATCCAATAATTGAGATGCTTTTATTTATTTTGACCGTACTCCGCTGAGACGTCGACCACGTATGTATCCACTTGTCTGTGTGTGTCTGTTTCGATGTTTGCATACACTTCCACTGTTTGGCACCTGATCTTTCCTCTTACCATACCATTTAACATTCAATTTTGCATGCCTGCCCTGACTAGCGAAGTACTGCCGAGTCTAAAAGCTGGCATAGCTTCGTACATCATAAACCATGAATAGCTTTAAAAGCTAGAAAAAGAAATTATTATGAGAAACGCATGTGATATATGCAAATATTTTTCCTATAGCTTTGTTTCAGATAATATTTTTTCGTCTTCGGAAAGGGGCATGATGATAGAGTTGCCTTTGTAATCGTCTTATTTAAAACGAATATAGTATAGTGCATTATAGTTACTTAAATTTACTTAAGTTACTTACACGTTGGTTCAAGTTATTGTAATATAATTTTTAGTTTCTTACTACTACAATAATATAACGTTATATGCACACGTGCACAGAATTTTATACATGTCTCGTAATAGATCATATTCTAGTTCTACCTACTTACGATTTATTTTTAGACACGGTTCTTTCAACTTCATTAGATTTTATTAGAGAAGTAATTTACCATAAACAACATTTTTAAAATACATAGTTTGTTGTAACTTATTAGAATACTAGAATGTTATGCATGTAAAATTCCTCTCTTAATACGAAATTAGATGTACCTATCCTAAAAATAGAAATTTTATAAAATGGCATGTAAAAATGAATTGATAAACTTGAAAGTTAATAAAAATTTATTATAATAAATAAAGCAAACAAAATTGTAAGAATCAAAACTTAATCAAAACGTAAAATGATTAATTTAAAATAGAAGATTTACTTTTTTTGAACTGCAGTGTACAAGTATGACTTTATGACGGTTTTTATATATATTTACCTCAATAATATATACGAGTATAATATGTACAAAAGTTCTTAAAATTTTAGATTACTTGGTTTTTATATCTTTATTAGATGTTATATTTTTAGGTGCTTACTTTCCTAGTCGCTTTTCTAAATGTAAAACTATTTTCCTAGAACCGTAGAATAAATTAGTCCAACGCCTTTTCAGAAATCGCTCCAATACACCACCAGCAAATGTCCCCAATACGATCGCTGAAAAAGAGCGAATCGCCGACCAGTCTGAGCAAGCGGACGGACAAGACACCGACGACGCCCGTCAGCCTCACACCCATCGACGAGACCAAAGCCCTCGACCTCAACAAGGTCAACGGGCTGAACGGCATCAACAGCACCCACTCGACCCCTGAGTCCCCGTCACAAGAGAAGGAGGTGGTCAAGAAGTCCACGGAAGCGACCCAAGTCGCCCCAGGCGTGGTGGACACCACCGTCGTGAGCGAGCCCAGCACTGGCATCACAGCCGCAGAAGTGCTGGACAGAGCTCGCACGAGATTTGACAAATTCTGGGGGAAGAAGGAGGATGACGTGTAAGCGCTCACGACGCCATGTTTTTTCTGACCGTTCAACGCCTTCCAGCGGCTCGCTCAGAGAGAACGGCGAGGAGCTTCGAGCTGTATTGTGATCACAGCTATCATGAGGCTGTTCCTATCACAATAGCATTAAAACTATTTAATAGCTTTGCTTCGAAACGACGAATTGTAATATGTTTAATTGACGAATTCACTTCGGTGAGGTGGCTTGTGAAATGTAGTTCGTACGGCTAGAGATAGATTGAAAACTAAATAAGGTCCATGCGATATTAATTTTACCCAACCGATTTGCTTATGACAACCATATCCCATACCTATTGTTTATTATTTGTCCATTTCAATTTATGGTTTCTACGGTTAGTACCCATAAAATACCTTCCAAAAATAATTAATTCTGAATACCTATTACCTAACATATTAAATACCTACAGTACTTATCTAAAAAAATAGATATTTTATGGAGTACTTTACAAATTGTATTTTTGTAGCTTTCTATTAATCTCGCTTCTTACCGTCTGTCTTTCCGTCCACATAACCATGGCCATCACGATTTTACATTTGCCATCTTTCGTAATGACATTAAACAAATTTACAAAGCATTTTACTAGTTAGAATTTAAATCTACGTGTTATGTTTAAATAGTTTAGTTGTTAATTTATTGTTAGCTATTATTGCGACGGTATTAAAATATACTAGGTGCCTAAAGCGTATACGGGATGAAGTGCTTAAAACCGTCCGTTAGCAATTTTTTTTTGTAGGTTAGAACAGCTGGCAACCCCTTTTATATTTCTGTTTAATAATAAGTTAAAAACCAATTAAAAACAGTCAATCGAAATTCTAAAATTCGAATCATATTTTTTTTTTTCGTTCATATACATGTGCTTAAAACACGCATTCATTGAAATTTCATGACACAAAATTAATATATTTTGCTGAAAATATGCTTGGTAACGATTAATTAATTTATGATGTCGTGAAAATAATTTGCATGTATGTATATAATTTATAAAACAATATTGCATTTATATTATCTACATTGTAATAATAATATATAGGAACTTTCTCTTTGTGTAAGCTGTATTTGTGTAATCCTTACTTAAACCTTTAATTCATAAATTTAATAGTAATAAATTAATAAGACTATGTTGCAAATTAAATTTGAATGAAAACATGTATTACTTAATATTGTCTTAACAAAATAATTATTTAGTTTTAAAAATTAAATTTTAGCACGCAGCGTGGCTGTAAGTTTACATTACCGTTACTGAATTTGTGTGATACAAATAAAAAAAACTTGAGCAAAATTTGGAAAACGCGCGAAAATCAAACCTTGTTTGTAATTTTCATAAAATTAATAATTAAATAAAACTAAAATATGGAAATATCTCATCAAAACTGCAGATTGTGCTTATCAATGACAGATTTTAAAATATCCTTATTCGGTAGTTTCAGCCGAAACTCAAACCTAAGGGAAAAAATTCTAGTATGTATGAAAATAATTGTCGACGAAAGCGATAATTTAACCTTCATATGCTACAAATGCGCCGATAATGTTGAGAGGTTCTACGATTTTTTTATGAACACAAAGAACTGTCAGGAAAAAGTCCAACATTCGAGCGCGTTCGACCGTCACAATGTGAAAAGCGAGGGAAATCGCCGGCACGTGACGTCGTACGTGCGGGAACAAGTCGTGGAGGCGGACTACACGTTCTCATTTCTAGATATTTCGAAAAACGAGGACGCGAAAGAGGCGAGGCCGTCTAGTCCGGTCTTCTCGTACTTCTCACCGCCGAACGATCTGTACACTGCCACCGGAAAGAAATGGAAGACGCCGTTGCGCGATAGAAAGACGGAGTCTAGGAAGCATAAAACGCCGAAGCAGCTCTCTCGCGATATTTTCGAGTCTCAATCGCAGGATTTCGAGGAGCCCGAGTCTAGAAGTCTAGAATGGAAGCTGACTCCGGACGATTTTATTTTGAAAAAGGTGAGGGAGAAATGTTTTGGGCGGCTCGAGTTTTAGTTCTCTAATATTTTGAATAGGTAAGGTTCTCTTGTAATTACGACTCTCCTGGAACTTCGTAGGACAGGGTAATGTTATCCCATATGTTAATTACAATATAATATATGTTTAGCATACGATTTCGTCTGTGAGCTGTTATTGATAAAATAATTTATGTGTGTAACACGATTTTAGTACCTACTTACTGTTTAAACCCTTATACGATACAACATACTAAAAGTACTATATTTGTATGTTTTTACGTAAAATTATTCATAATACATATTACCTTATATTAATTCGAATATTTTAAGTTATTGTAGTTCCTACAGTTGTATAAAACGTATTATTCGATGTTGTGCCTATTTTCACCAACATAAGCTGCTAAAAGTAGTAATTAAAAGTTACTTAACTAGGTACTTTGTTTATTTTAAAAGCCAAAAAAAAATTGGGTGAAATCGAGCACATACCTACAACTTAAGAAAAACCAGTTTTTGTTAGTACCTAAAAATATACCTACCTTATTTACCTATATACAATTATAGTACATTTTGTATAATGAACAGTGCTAAGTGTCTATTGATTGAATTTTTAAATTAAATGTTTAATCTCAATATTCATGATTAAATAAAAAAAACAATAATTTTTAAACCATTGTTGTAAAGGGATTATAATATTTCCTATACATACGAATTTATTTACCACAAAATATACAATAGCATTGTTAAATCAAATTAAAATGCCCCTTTTTCGGGTGTACAAAAAATAGTCTCGCAAATCCTGATCACATCGAAAATACCTTTTTTATAATATTAAATACTTTTCATTTGGTTTAATAATGCAAGATAACTTAAATTTCATTATAGCTTACGTGTTTGAAGAATGATTTTAATGGATTTGTATGTATTCTTCCCGAATTTCAAATTTGCCATCTCATAATACTACCACTCGAACCGCCATCATGAAAAAATGGCGATATCTTTAATATTTTGTCAATAAAAGTTTTTTCGAGTTACTCAATAATTCTCGGGATAGAAATAAAGCCCACGTTCTAAATACACAGGGTTTTGAAATAAGTAGGACAAAATCCGAGAATACCTGGCTAGCTCTCCCTTCCTCATTCGAAAACTCTTACAAAAATACAGTAACTTTGTTATTTATCTAAAACTTCTGCACAAGTTATATGTATTTCAAACTTACCCACCGAAGACACGAAAGCTAAAATCATCCTTTGCCTTTGCAAAGAAAAGAGGTGAGCTTTGTCTACTAAGTACCTGTATCTATAACCTATCTTAAGACAAATACCTCATCTGCCGATATTAAAAGTTCTCCACATAACAGCCCTAAGAACTAACTTTACATACAACAATATCTGCTGCCTACGATATGAGCCAAGCTCCAGCTAAACGATTAAATTATATCAATACAAAAATCTGAATTTTCAATTAATCCAAAAATTTCAATAAACTATTAACCTACCTATTTTACCAAGTTATAATGAAACTTAAGATTTGCATATTGTGAACAGCCTAGCCGTCTTTGACTACCATCGAACTGACATTCACTGGAAGATCTGACCTGCAGCCAAACTACCGCAAAATGCCTAAAAACGTTAAATGCTACAATTGAATATAACGTTATAATACTACTAAGTACAGCTTGGCAAATAAGTCCTGATGGTGTTGACAGATGGAACTAAAAACTTTTTCAACTGTATCATCCTACAGCTATTATAAGGCTATTATAGATTGGCATGACATAATAGTACCTACCTACTTATTATATTATAATATACATCCTATTATAATATAATTTTAATCTATTATAGGTACATACAAGCTAATACAATTGATTTTTTTTAATTCCATCTGCCACCACCACCAGAACTTTTTAAACTCGTTTATATAAACACAGAGACTTTTAACACTAATTACATTCGAGTAATTGGAAACGAATTAAAAATGTCATCATTTTGTCTCGGTACTATTATAGCGAAATATAAGTTTACCTAATACCTAGTTCGGCAGGTGTGACGAGGCGGCTAAGCTGCAGTTCCTATGTATATTCCACGCACAAACCATGTACGACCCGCGTCTAGGAGTATGTTTTAGCTAGACTTAGCTTTGCTACTGGTTTATAGCGTTTCTGTTGTTAACGAAATGGACACCTCAATAAAAATTTGAAAAATATTCGTTACTTTATTTCTTATGAAAACCCATAAAATGTACCCATTATTCGCGTGTTAGTACCGAACATATGCGAATTCCCATACGAGCGCGTACGACGGTGGATACCCGACGAAAAACCACTACACCTACAACCCTACTCGTGGACGCCCATATTTCAATTTGCCTTTAATTTTCTTACTATGGGAAAACTAGTTGCCCCACTTTTTGAAATGACTATATCTCTTATAAAATAAAGTTGAATGCTTTATTTATTTAACCAGCCGGTACTTCGGGTTTTAATTGACCAATTTATAAAAATTAAAAAACATTTCCTGAAATGTTTTCAGAGTATACTTAAGCAATTTTAGTAGACCTCTTAATTTTGTGACATATTTCCCACATACTATCCCAAGTAGCCTGCCATCCCATATAGGATAGAATCCCTCTCTTGAAACGAGGCAAGTATCCCTGAAAAATTTTGATCGTATTTTGCCTTCCCATGCGATACGACAGAGTCAACTTAGCGGTAGCTGAGGTTTTTCAATAAATAATTGAAACAGTATACAATTCATTTGCAAAACTAAATCAGTTATTAAAATCGGGGCAACTATACTCCTGGGGCTACTATCCTGGTTTAACCCTATTATTTTAATATTTGTAAAACCTGAATATATGTAAGGGGCCATCCATAAATAACGTCACACGTTAAGGGGGAGGGAGGGGGTCGACGAAGTGTGACATTGTGTGACAAGGGGGTGGAAGGGGTCCTAAATATTGTGACGTCACATTTCAAAATCTATTATATTATCTGTTAAAATACGAACTATAAACTATTACTTTACAAAGACCTCAAAAACATATATATGCCACTTATAAATAATTTAAAGGAGTGGGTTCGAAGTCCATGGATTGAAGATTATTAAGTTTGTATCTTTAATAATTTAAAAACATAATTCTATTAATATTATTTTTGTTTTGTTAATTTCTTTAGTTAACATAGTCGATCGTTATTTGTTTCGTTAATTTCTTTAATTAATATAATTAATCGTTTTTTGTTTTGTTAATTGTTTCATTTGATGTTAATTTTATTAAAAATAATTTAAATGGAAATAAAACTGATTTCGGAACCGATAATTTCTAAATGTAAATTTGGAAAATATGTGACGTCACACTAGGGAGGGGGGGGTCTCAAAAATGTGACCAACTGTGACAAGGAGGGGGGTAGGGGTAAAAAATCGTGAAATTCGTGTGACGTTATTTATGGATGGCCCCTAATCAGTCTATAGAATCAGAATATAGAAATAATAATTATCAGTCTAAAATATTCAAAATTTATCTTTGTAATATACTATCGTACACCAATCGTGTTCTAGTTCTATAAAAACTGTAGGTAAGTATCCTCATTCTTTTAATAGATCGAAATAGTGGGATATTTTTTTTATATGTATAAGCGAGCATCCTATCTCCTAAGCAGGCTGCAATGGAGGCTGTTCCTGTATATTCTGTACATGCTAATTCATGAAACAAATATAATTTGAATAAAATGAAATGAATTTACCCACTGATGATATCTATAGACCTTCTATCCGTATCTTTAAATTTACAAGAGATAAAACTACTAATCGTTAAACTATTATAAATGCTAAATTCAGCGCTAGATGGCGCTTTTGTAATATCTCTATTTGGCAACAGATGGCAACAGATTGTAGCAGTTACTTCCAAAATATTTGCTAAGCTTAAAACGTATGCAACATAATATAATATGGCAATTGCAATTTGAAACTTACAATATTCTATAAGAGATCTTTCTTCCAATCAATTTTATAGATAAATCCATCAAAACTCTGAGGACAAGTGAAACACAATATACGAACAATTACTTCTTGTTTTAATTTTACATCCACATTTAATTACACAATCACTAAAGGATTCGCTTCACTTACAATATAAAGATCACATTCAAAAGTTACTCTAGACCAGTGGTACTCAACCTTTTATTTATACGGGCTACAAACACGTTTTAGTCATAGTGTCACGGGCCACAAACAAAAATTATTATTTGTAGGTAGGGTGCTAAACAAATAACATAATTACTTATTTTATTATTATTTTACTCGGCACGCTAACAGTTTCTACGATGGGCACGAAATTTGTGAAATGGTTTACAATGGTAACTCTAGGCTGGCCAGCCATAAAGGGCTGCGTGTAGCCTGCGGGCCGCAAGTTGAGTACGACTGCTCTATACATAACGGCATCGTATGGCAGGGCGACACCTCTACAAGCAGCTAATATACAGAGACGCAGAACATTTATTCTAGTGATAAAATTGACATTCAAACATGTTGCTAAGCTTAGCCACTAGCCAGTACCGACTGCACTGGGCGTTGTAGGGAAAATAGTGTGCCAAAATCGACGAGAATAATAAAGACTCTAAAGATTTACATTTTAATGTTTGCCGTGTTTTATTAATTATAAAATTAAAAAAAAAAATCAGCAACTACTGCTGATTGACAGCCCAGTGCGGTCGATAGTTACCTACACATACAAATAAACTAAGAGTTTAGAACATGTTCTAAATAGTCATAAAAGGCTTAGAAAAATGTTAACATATCCCAAGATATTATACATTTATTAAGCGATGGTCCCAAAATAATTTATGCTTCGACCGCCACTACATTTAGTTAGGCTCGAACTGAATGCCCGTGCGAGCTTCAGCCCGCTGCCGAGCACGCCAATTAGTACGTAACTCGTACGCACTGCGTCCGCACGTACGCATTCAATCCGCACCTCAAAAGCGTAAGGTCAAAGCCGACATATACAATTATATGAATTAAAAATGTCCATACAAAAATATTTAAAATATAATTCGCACATTAAATTATAATAGGTATTTTTATACTTAAATCGGTCGCTATAGAAAATACGCTTTTGTGAGTATACTATGTACAAATCAATTAAAAGTTATTAAATTACACTCGAAGCATTTATTAACATTGTTCACTAATACGAATACTACTGTTTTGATAATGATTAACATACATTAAAGACAATACATTGATACTTTACGTGACAACTTTGGGATAGTGAAATATTATGTTTAAATTCGTTTTCCAACATCGACAACTAGTCTAGAAACTCTATAGTCTAGATGTGTCATATTGACCAATATTAACATTACGATCACATAGTCGAGAAACAGCCAATTAAGTAACAATCATTGTAAAATAACGCGGGTAAAACTAATGTAACAAAATTATGGAAGACTAAGTAAAAAAGAAAATAACAATTACTATTAAAACAAGAATCGCAAAACTATACTTATAATACTCGAACAGGTATCCAAGGCGGTTAAAAATTTATTTTACTTCATCGTTGACATTTTTTACATTAAAAATTGTCTCTTAGAAAAATGTATTGCAGTCTTTAAAACCATTTCGAATCAAAAAATATTGGTACTAACATAAATCATATTATTATATTATTCACTCGACATTGTTTTTTGAAAAACACGCATCTAAATCACAAAACAAACTCATTTCTGTACAAGGTATTTTTATAGTTTCGTTGGTAGAATATTTTGAATTGTTTCAACTTACACTACAAATAAAAAATAATTGTTTAAAAATATTAATAAAAAATAATGGGGCGTTCATAGATTTAAGGAACATTATTTTTATGCATCAGATACACATGAAATGAGGAAGTTACAGACATACAGTCGTTATTTCAGCTGTCGGATTTAACATAATATCATTTTGTTAAACATATGATAAACATGAAATATATGAATTGAGCTAAGTGCCAATTCATTGAGTCGGTTAAAATGCATCTAAAAAGTGAGAAAAATGTACTAAATTTAGAATTTTTATGTAACTTTATAATTTAAGACGATTAGAAAACTATCGATTCTAATTTTAAAATACTAAACACATCACGATTACGAGTATTATGTACATTTGTCTTAGTTTCGTCAACTACCACCTGTTAGATGAAGCGATACCGGTTTCTTTTCATTTACCAAGAGCTACAGGTCTAAAAAGGCCGTTTTGGAAATTCATTTTCAATTCTTGTTATGAATTACTGTATGAAAGATGACAGCGTACGTAAAATGGCCACTTGAATTGCAATTCATAACATGATTTGGATACAATTCATATGCAGAAATTGGCTGAAATGCATTCATTTGACAGATTTACAAGCAGAATTGCTTTAGTGTCAAATAGCAATATTGCGATGATATTGCGCAAGTGGCCTTTTTAGACCCGCTGGACGCTTGTCCTTCGCTCGATAAGATGTGTTGCCAGCACATCGAGTTTTACCACAAATATGGGAAATATTCAAAATAGTACTGCAGCACTTGCCCTCGATCGCATACATATATGTAGGCCACGAGCATACATATATATGCGAGCAGGGGCCTATATTTTATGCTTCGCTCTATCCATTCCACTTTTTTTAATAACCAAAAGTGCCCATTATCGCGAAAAAATCACAATACTAACGCGAAACTACTATTTCGTCGTCAGCTCAAACTACTGAATGGCTAGAGTAATAGCTAAATATTTTTTTTATTCAAAAATAGGCAAAGATAATATTATATGTGACGTAGATACAGTCAGCAAACATATTTACTTCTAATTTATCTATCTAACGAAAATACTCTGCATAGCACTTTTATCATTATAACAAATTATGTATTTATTTTTGAAAATTTATGAGATCAATTTTAACTAACTAATATTTTACTAACGTTAGCAATGACAACCATTCTAAAATGTACATTAACTAGAGTTTCCGTTTATTGCCACTTTTAATATTAAGTATCTAATGAGGGTGGAAATATATTAAATACTTTTTGGAAACAAAATACATGTTGGTCGGTAGCTTATAAAGATTTACTACTTGCAATTATCTATTATCACATTCAACACACATACTAAAGCATAAATTATTTCAACTATTCAAAAAACTTATTTTATTCATTTAATACTTAACAGTTATGTATCTGACTGTACCTACAGTACACTTACAGCCGTCACTACAGTTTTTTTTATTAACGTCTTAATGCCCGGCTCTCCATATATCGTGACTAAATTTAACATATTATGGATATTTTTTGTAGTAGGGACATTCGAAAAAATCAAACGTAAACGTCCGAGTCTGAGTAAGTGTGACAAAAATATAACTATGTTGTATGTATTCTAAACAAATAAGGTGACGACAATTTATTCAAAGGTAAAGCACAAATATCGTTGCGAAAATTGCCTAGTTTTGAGTTTACAATATTTTCTTACCAAGAACTATGTTCTTCTCGTAGTTACCAGTGCCGACAAGTCTTATTACCAGGCTGATGACGATAATTTCGTATTCAAAAAGTTGTCATTTACAAGTGACCGTACATTTATTACACATTTTACTGTAAATTATTAATTGCAAACGACAAAACAGTACTCGTTTAACAAAGTTTAGGGTATCATTTGACATGTTTATAGATAAAGTCTCATTTGAACTGACTCACGCATAAGTGACGGGAAACAGTCATTTTATCACACGTAAGTGACTTGACTTCATAAAATCATGCACAAGCGACCATAGACACAAATCACATTAGTCCCACAAGAGATCTATTTCTCAGCGGAGGAGGAGCTAGATGCCCGGCCCCGCCCCTTTCTCTTCTTGTCTTCGACGAAGTCCTTCTCTTTCTCCACCGGCGAGACGAGCGCTTCGGTCTTTTGGGACGATTGCGCCGGTGTCGATGTGTTCTGTAATGTATTGAATTTAATTATTGTATTATTCTCAGTGTAAGTACCTTCTAATATAGTATTATTATAGGTGTATTAATATTGAAAATGTGTCATTAGATTAAAAAAAAACTAATACATTTTATAAATGCCGACTGCGCAGCGAGATTCGTGGTAGCATCATAACATTAATTATTATTAATGATTATAACTGTGGAATTATATTTGTTTTGCCTACTAGGTCCTCCCAAGAAAAACAACCAGTCAACTCGAATGTCTTATTAAATATTCATTTTATTACAATTTTACAACCAATTTATACAAAATATGCAGTTTAAATACAGAGCACGACGATAAAAAAACGACGCAACAATATTGTACCAGTGTCAAATGACAATGTTTCGTTGTAAATTTGCCATTAGATGAGTTTTTTTTTACCCAAATGATCACGTTCTCACGATGGCAACTATGGTATTCTCCTGCACATTACCTTCTTTTTGGCGTGCTTGTCCTGCTTGCGGGCGCGGTCGTCATCGTCGCGCTTGCGGCCCATTACGCCCAGCAGCTTGCTCACCATGCTGCTGTTGCGCCGCCCCTCCTCGCACCCCTCCGGAGACTGAAACAAAAGTCACTTTATTAACTAGACCATGCCCGCGACTTAGCACGCTCAAAATTACGCCGGAATCGTGCATTCCCGTGGTCTGCTCTATATCTGTACCAAATAGCATCTTTTTTTTTTTTAATGTAATGAACCAGGAAACGAGCAGACGGACCGCCTGATGGTAAGCGATTACCGCCGCCCATGGACACTCGCAACAACAGAGGAGTTACGCTTGTAACTCTCCTGGTCTTGCGACCTACGTTCCAAGTCCTTAAATTCCCTAACCCCCTCCGGTACCCTCACTCACTCGGCGAAACACTACGCAAGTGTTATTTCACACCAGTTTTCTGTGAGGCCGTGGTATTTACCCGGTCCAGCCATTCATGCCGAAGCGTGGCACTCCATTAGACCCAGTAGTTTCGGAGCCACAGAGGCCGTTAAAATATAAATCGTGCTGCAGGTATGTTACACAATAGCTTACCTTGTTTGCCTCCATGGACTCTTGTCTCTTCAACTCGTTCTTCTTGACGGACTCGGACCGCTTCGCCTCCTTCTCCTGTCTCCTAATCTCCTTCTCTTTCTCCTGCCTCTTCTCTGCTTTCTCCTGTTTCTCCTGCTTTTTCGTCTCCTTCTCTCTGCTCTCCGATTTCCGCACCGATCCGCTCCGCTCCATTTTCTCCTGTTTCGTCTTTTCCTCTGCTTTAACCGATCCGCTCCGCTCCATTTTCTCCTGTTTCGTCTTCTCCTCTGCTTTATGTTCTGTTTTATCTTCTTTTTCCGATTTTTCCATCTTCTTTATAGAGTCTTGCTTCTTCAGCTCGGACTTTTCGTGTTTGTCCTGTTTCTTCTTATCTTTGTCTTTGCTTCTGACGTCCTCGTCTTTGAGGCTCGAGTCTGACTTCTTCCTCGTTTTGGTGCTGGCGCTGGTGTCGGCGGCTGCGGCGGCGGCGGCGACCGAATCTTGCGTCGTGTTCACTTTTTTGCTGATGTCCGATATCGACGTGATGTCGGTGTTCGACCGACTGTCGTCTGTAGAAACCAAAAGAAAAGTGTTACCTACTTAATATTTATGAACCTTAATATTTATGAACCTTAAAATTTATGAACACGGATACATTAATGGAGTTTAAATGTCAGTTCACACCAGCGCGGTGTGGTCATGATTAAGGCAACGCAGCACTGCATTTTTGCGATGCTTTGCAATGCTTCGGCTGCTGGAAAGTAGCCAAAACGTCGGGGAACAAAAAGTGCACCGCGACTCAATGCATAAGTGTTTAATACAATAATATTCGTGTAAACATAAGAAATCAAGTGATTAAAATTTTAATTTTATTCGCTACACAAAGATTTCAAAACTCAAGATAGGCTATGACGTACACATGACAGAACAAATCTTCATATAAAAAAAGTTACGCCATCTTGGTTTTCACCATACTTCAAATGTCAAAATGGTCCCAAGGGTCTCAAAAGATTAACTGGAGACACTTTTTACCTCAATATGCCTCGTCTATAATAATCTTCTTGCCTCTGTCGCAACACAACAAGATACAAGTTTAATTGCAAAATTTCGAATATCAAACTGCACCACTGCATAGTGCATACACATAGTGCAATCCACGAAGACGCGCCCCACTATTCCTCCTAATCGTTTATAATATAAGGTCTCTGAAAATCAATTACGAATACTTCGGGCACATGATCCACTGCTTATAATATAAAGACGTTTAGCCAAAAAAATTATTGTCTTACTCAAAGTAAATGTATGGGTGACTCTCCGCAAAACGCAAACTCGCCCATAGAAAGTGAAAAAAAAAAATTCAAGTATGACAATTATTTTTCTGCCTAAACGTCTATACATAAGCAGTAGATCAAATGCCCAAAATGTCCGTAATTGATTGTACCGAACCTTATATATGTGTGCAAGCTTTCGCCAATGTTTGAGTGTCATCGGTACACACTAATTACCTATGAGTGCACGCGCACACTACAATAAATACTGACGCTCGTAAAACTCCCCGTACCCCGCGATCCCCTCACCCAAACATTGGTGGGGCGCGTCTTCGTGGATTGCACTATCTGTAGCTCAGCGCCGATCTTGCAATTGAACGTGTATCTACTTGTGTACTGAATTTGTATGTGTCATCGTAAAATTGTAAAAGCCATTAGATTGTAATAAAACTAGTGAAATTGTCAATATTCTGCATATAATTTAACACAATATTTTTCGTTAGATTATAAATATATTATAGTTATAAATCTTTCGACATATTTTTACAATCTCGTTAGTTATTTTACAATCTAACGGTTTTTACAATTTCACGGTGACATATTCAAATATTGTACTGGAATTGGTGCATTTTTAGTTGTTAGTTGTTACCGAATTTGAGTTCCCGCGACACGTCGCCGCTGGTGTCGATGTAGGACTCGTCGGTGAGCGAGAGCGACGCGAACGACGCGCCCGCGTCGAACGACACGTCGCTCGTCTTGGGCGACGACGTGAAGATGCTGGGCGTGCTCTGCTTCGGCGGGGTTCTGGAACATACGGAGACTCACATTGACACAATGCACACAACATGTAGGATAAGGTTCAGTGTAGATTGTACACTTAACCTCTTACTAATAAACGCTGTATAAGCTTTGAATAGTTATACAGTGTTTTGTTCACATCACACAAGTGACATGTTTAATTCGATAGAAGGAGACAAAACACTGTATAACTATTCAAAGCTTATACAGCAATTATTAGTAAGGGGGTTACAATACACTAAATACGAATATAAATAATAGGCTACTTGACTCATATTTAATTTCATACATTGAAGGAGTATTTCCTTTGGTACTTGACTTAGGACAACGTATTCTAGCGATATCATAAATTAAAAACTTAAGATTGATAAATAAAGTTAATTTAAATGTATGTATTTTTGTTTTTTTAATTTCTACTGATGAAAACACTCCGAAACAACTTCCGGAAAGGATGTGACGACACAAACACAGTAAACACATATTATGTATGTGTTTACTGTGTTTGTTTATACGTAATACGTTTATACGTTCCGTAGTGAAACGGAACGTGTTTCTGTAAATTAATAGTTCATGACATCTTATAAAATCATTATTTATGTATTTTGTTCCCATGCTTTATTAACCTCAAAATGGTTTTTCTGTATTTTTTTGCATGTTTGTTCTAAAATTCTTAACTTTTCATTTATTTATGTTCACACCGCCACTTTACTACTACGGACTAGTACTATTTGTAATCTGTGCTATAAGATTACAAATAGTACTAGTATGACGTCACAGCACAGATATAATCTATCAACCAACATGGCGAATAGTGTTTTCGGCTGTTTTTAAAAAGTGTATTTTCAAAGTACTATTTTGAAGGTTTTTAGGTTTCAAAATAATGTTATAATTTATTTTTTTGTGTAATGAAACAGACAAGGTCAAGTAGCCTATTATATACAAAATTGATTACTTTAAAGTTCTACTTTCACAGGCTAATAAATGCATTACAGAAAGTATTTCGTCTTCTTTACTACATTCCTTGTACAAGTTCTGGGAGCTATTTACCTGGTGGGTAACCGTGCAGCGTGATGTGTAGGCGAGTCCTTCTCTTCGGCGATGCGCGGTAACGCCGGCTCGTCCGCCTTCTCCGCGGGGGGCGGAGTGGGCGGGGCGGCGGGGGCGGGGGGCCGCCAGCCCGCACGCCGCGCGGTCGCGCCCCCCGCGCCGCCGCCCGAGCCGCAGCACAGCGGCGAGATCGAGCACTTCGCCTCGGCTGAGCGCGGGTGCAGTCTGTGGTCCAGGTTTTAAAATAAATATTTTTGGAATAGTTGACGGTATTCATATGTGAATAGAAAAATTGGAGGCGAAAACTTAATATTATGCAACATGCAGTACATAAGGCGATATGTTAATGGAATGGACATGCAGACACAAACAGACAATATAATGACAGATGTTTTAAAACAGTATTTACGCTTAAACCTAATATATAATTAATACCAAACTAATCAAGCGTATTTAGTTCTTTATAACCGTAAAAATTAAACTTATTATTTAATAATAATATCTATGGACGCTTCACACCACGTCAATCTGATCCCGTGGTAAGTTCTCGAAAAACTTGTGTTACGGGTACCAGATTTTTTTTTTTTTTTTTTTTTTTTTTTTTTATGAAATAAGGGGGCAAACGAGCAAACGGGTCACCTGATGGAAAGCAACTTCCGTCGCCCATGGACACTCGCAGCATCAGAAGAGCTACAAGTGCGTTGCCGGCCTTTTAAGAGGGAATAGGGTAATAGGGGAGGGTAGGGAAGGGAATAGGGGAGGGTAGGAAAGGGAATAGGGTAGGGGATTGGGCCTCCGGTAAACTCACTCACTCGGCGAAACACAGCGCAAACGCTGTTTCACGCCGGTTTTCTGTGAGCCCGTGGTATTTCTCCGGTCGAGCCGGCCCATTCGTGCCGAAGCATGGCTCTACCACGTAATAAAGATAACGGAAATATATTTAATACTTTTATACTTTACACATATTTAAGATTTTTATTATAATATACACATATTTAATACACACCCATGACCCAGAAACACAGAAAAACTTTTTATTCCTTCGGCGGGATTTGAACCCGCGACCACCGGCTTGAGCACCAACACGCTCAACCAACTGAGCCACAGAGGTCGTCAATCTATATTGACGACCTCTGTGGCTCAATATCAAATTTATGCTATAGCAAGAAAAAAACAATAAACCGTTTCATTTCGACAACTTTATACGTCACACATGACATACGTACTACGCACATAGCGTATACCTTCGTACTGTTAGTTTTACTATTAAAAAAATATATTCCGAACAAAAATTAGTATCAATAGAAAGGGATGGTCCGTCCTTATCGAGGGACGTACCCTGCTAGGGACAGATCTATCTCGGGACGTACCTGTCCGGGGACAGCGCTCGGCGCAGCAGCGGCGAGGCAGGGTCGCGGCGCGGCCACGGGCGTCGGCACTCGCGCGCCAGCGGCGACGGGCTGCGCGCCTCGCACGTGCGACTATATACATAGCATACATTGCCGTCTCTTTTACACATGATTCATAGCGCACATTGCCGTCTCTTTTTCACAAAATACATAGCACAATATATTGCCGTTTTTTTTCCACGATTGATATATCAAATATAGCTGTCAGTTTCCCACGAAAAATTGATTTATACAAAAATATTTCTGTGTAAATTATACCTACTATCGATTTTTATTCCATTTTTCTTTTTATGTAATTTTTTTCAGGAGCATACTTTATTCAATGAAAGTTACCACAGAAAGCGATGCGATATGAGATATTGTTAGTCACAGAGTTTGTTAGCACATAATATGATCGCATACTTGAGTCACGAGAATGACACGATAAAAATATCGATTCTTTTAATGTGTCACGTCTCTGTCAAATTCAATAGATATTTTAAGGACGTAGAAATTAGTACATTGACATACTCCCAAACAGAATGCGCACGTCTCCTAGCATAGTGCATTGACCGTCAACATCACACATTTTAGCAAGGCCCATCGTCTTTGTACGGCACGCTTGTTGTAATCAGCTTAAAGTCAATGTACGAATTTCTTTATTTAAAATTTTTAGAAGCAATTACGAAGCCATCTTATGTATACATACTCTCCAGTAAACGCGAAAATTATTTTTCGAGTATGACAATAGGCTAGACAACTGATTTTTTTTTATTGCATAAATGAACTCTTAAATATGAGTAACTTCTCAGAAGAAACAGTATTTCGCAAGTCCCGTGAAAACGCTCCATACTAAAGTCGTACGTAGCTATGACGTCACGTCCATGTTAAAGTGTATGAAGTATACGGCCGCGGGAACATATTTGTAAATATCTCCGATATTTGTGCGTTTAAGTTCATACATACCATAATAAAAGTTTTTGTATATGATGTAAGTAAACGAATGATGTAGGTTTTATTTACTAATTTAGCAAAAAAATAATTAAAATTTTTGTACATTTTAGATGTATCTAATTACTAAACTATAAATAAAATATTATATTTTTTTACATTTACGAAGTAGTAATGCCTCAAATTTTCTGAGTACATTAATGAAATTAAATATTTTAGATGTAATCGTGTACCCAATTGTTTTACTTCTTCACTAATTCGTGCTTCCGAAGGCTTCGTAATTACTTTTTAGAGACGTTATATTTAGCGCCTAGTTCTGTGTGCGGATTGCGAGTTTATGTCACAACTCGCCATGAAGAAGTTAGCTAAAATTTGTATAGAATCGAATTAGTTACCATTGTTTTTTTTTTTTTTTTTTTTTTTTTAATGAAATATGGGGGCAAACGAGCAAACGGGTCACCTGATGGAAAGCAACTTCCGTCGCCCATGGACACTCGCAGCATCAGAAGAGCTGCAAGTGCGTTGCCGGCCTTTTAAGAGGGAATAGGGTAATAGGGGAGGGTAGGGAAGGGAATAGGGTAGGGGATTGGGCCTCCGGTAAACTCACTCACTCGGCGAAACACAGCGCAAACGCTGTTTCACGCCGGTTTTCTGTGAGCCCGTGGTATTTCTCCGGTCGAGCCGGCCCATTCGTGCCGAAGCATGGCTCTACCACGTAATACAGCGTGTTTGCCGCTAGGGCGTCGTTTCGATGTCATACAAATTGTAGTTAACTTCGTTACGGCGTGTAGTGACATAAACTCGCACAAAGTACACTGTCGTAGTTACCTGGTGGGCGAGGCGGGGGCGGGCTGCGGCGAGGGGGAGGGCGTGCGCGCGAGCGGCGACAGCGGCATGTGCGTGAGCGACGCGCGCCGCACCTCGCCCGCGCCCGCCCCTAACTTGTGCTTGAGCCCGTGCAGCGACGACGGCCTGCGGGAAAACATTCAAATTTAAAAATCATAAAAATGTTCTGTTTCCATCATGATCACAACCACCGAGAAGATTTAATAAACAAAATACGTGTGCGTATGCGAAAGCATGAAAATTGGACTACATTTTCTATTTTAATTAATAATAATATCTATGGACGCTTCACACCACATCAATCTGGTTCCGTGGTCAGTTCTCGTGCTGAACTTGTGTTATGGGTACCAGACAACGGAAATATATTTAATACTTTTATACTATACACATATTTAGGATTTTAATTATATTATACACATATTTCGGCGGGATTCGACCCTGCGACCCTCGGAATGAGCACCAACACAGAGGTCGTCATATATTTGCAGAATTATCGTTTAGTAGTGTAAAGTTATAGATACCTCTGATAGTGCGTCGTCGTGTGCGGCGCGAGCACGTCCGCTGCGGGCGCCGGCGCCGCCACCTCGCCCGCACCGGTCACCATCTGTCACAAAATTAAGTAAATATAAGTATTTCAATGGACAGGTCTTTAAATTCATTAAAGTGAAATTAATAGTTTACTTTAATGAATTTATTATTATAAGATTTTTATGAAAGTAACTAACTACCATCTAGCACTAGTACAGATCATAATTATTTCTCGCATGTATTTATATTTTTGTATACAATATTTATAACTCTTTGGCTAACATCGACGACTCGTTTGAATCAAAAAGAGGAACGGAGACAAAATTACGACAACATAATAGTATAACTCTATGTATTGTGACTATTCTTCAGTTGTCTTAATCTCCATCTTTATTAAAACGAACTACACTCGACATTGTATAATAATACCTGGTGCATCTCCTGCGAGGCTCTCTTGGTGGATATACGGCGGAATAGCGAGCAGCGGCGGCGCGGGCGCGGACGGGGTGGGGCGGACGCACGCCGCCCCCCCGCGCGCCGCCGCCCGCCCGCCTGGATGGTCGTCTGGTCGAGCGGGGTGGCTCGAAGAGTGGCGTGCGGCGCCGCGAGCAAAAGACGTAGGACCTAAACGAAGATAATGGTTATTATCATTTATATTCTTCTTATGGATAAAAAAGAGAACAGTTCTGAATAATCTACATATACATAGCTCTCTGGAAGAAACCGCCTTAAGCTATTAGACAGCCATTTTGCATAATTTCTGTTGAAATATAATGTAATGTTTATTTTTGTAATGTACAAATAAAGAATATATATAAATAAATTAATAAAGCTCAAATCACTAATTTGGTCGACAGATTGCATTAAAGTTAGTTATTGGATGTAACGAAACGTAAACGGGTTTCCAAAGATTTTTAATCCAAAGTGAAAAAAGTAAACGAATGACGTGTATGTCAAAGTCCTGCGTATTTCGTGACGTCACTCGCGTTTCTCTTCACGCATGTATCACGTGGCGCGCAATACGCACGCACGTATTACGTATCATCACGTACCTGGTGCTACAGACACTCACTCTCTATCTCACACACCCACCCACACAACACACACACACACCAACACCCACACAACACACACACACACCAACACCCACACAACACGCACACACACACATATGTACCCCTTCACACCACTCTCACCTTAGTATATGCAACTCCTTATGTATAAAAATCTCACTAGAGATTCATAGCATAAGTTATTGTCTTATTTTTTCTGTAATTTGTTACTATTGAAATAAACAGATTTTTTATTTATTATTTATTTATTTACCTGCGTGTGCAACAGGCCCTGCACGGACTCGCCGTTGAGCTGCGTGATGAGGTCGCCGGCGCGCAGCCCCGCCGCCCATGCCGCGCCCTGCTCGCTCACCGCCTGCAATACATAGAATGTTAAACTGAATATCTTAGATAAAACTTGAACACTTGAATAAGATCACAGCGTAACAGCATAAAGTAATTGATCTCGATTACGTCAGCACGTTGCAAATTAAATCAGCAGAGACTATTGTGAACAGGTTTGATTTGAGTGTTGGTTGCTAGTTTCTGTGCTACTCGCCGTAAAGAAGTTTACTACAATTATATGGCATTGAAAAAACGCCCCTAGTAATAATGGTAACTAATTCCATGCCATACAAATTGTAGTTTTAACTATTTCACGGCGACAAAAACTCGCACTCAGCAAAGATCAGACTCGACCAAGTTAAAGTTTGTCCAACGTCATATGGACATGATAACTTTCTGTATACATTTATGTAACATAACAATACCCACCGAGACAAGATGGTGCATGGTGTAGTAGTCGGTGTCGCCGTAGTACACGCGCACCGTGTGTATCGTGAAGCCGAACCCGCGCGGCCCGCGCCGTACTACGATCGGCGGCTTTGACGACTGGATCAGCCTGTACATTGTACACATAATCAGTAATGCTGAGATTTGACAATCGGAAAATTCATTTAATTGTTTTTTTTTTTTTTAAATGTATTTATCAACTTTGACTCTACTCATTTAAATTGATTCTATTCCATCCGCAGGCTGTCGCTGTCTCTGATAGCAGAAATGGACAGCATGTTACTTAAGCGTAACTTCATTTAACTATCGTTCCAGTATTTGGCCCTTATTCACTTTAATAACTGCGTCAAAGTTTCTTTATATGGGCGAGTTTGCGTTTTGCCACCCATACAAGACATGATTTTTTACTGTGGATCATGTGCCCGAAGTATCCGTAATTGATTTTCGGAGACATTATATACATACTCTCTTCGTTGTAACGAGCTATACTTGGAAGCTGAATCTGATTAGATGTATAATGTGTGTAATAGTACTCACGAGTGATTGGCGACGGCGAAGGGCGAGGGCGGGTCCCGGCAGGGGGAGGAGTCGCGCGACGAGTTGGTCGACGACGTGTTGCCCGCGCACGGCGACAGCGCACCGCCCGCCGCCGACACGCACAGCACGCCCTCCTCCGCTGTAAATTGTAAATACTGACGTCATAACTACAACTTCAAGCATTGCACACTGTAACTCAACTTTGAATTTCCATTGTTTATTATCTGCCATTCAAAGACAGTTAACAAAGTTATATACCTAATGTATATAACTTTGTTAACTGTCTTTGAATGGAAATAAATAGAAATCTCGATTCGCTCCAAAACTATCTCAAAATTGCGGCGCGATACATCGCAGTTCTCACGTAGCGTATTAACTGTTATGTATTGATCATAAATCAATACTAGCTTTTGCCCGCGGCTCTGCTCGCGTAAAAACAGTGTCCCACGGGAACAATGCACTTTTTCAGGATCAAAAGTAGCCTATCCAGAGCCTAAACTACTACCCTACCAAATTTCATCAAAATCTGTTCTGTAGTTTTTGCGTGAAAGAGTAACAAACATCCATCCATACATACATACATCCTCACAAACTTTCACATTTATAATACTAGTAGGATATTTAAAAAAGTATCGTATCGTGTATGTAATTACATCAAATACTAAATCATACCTGGGTGAATGACCAGCGACAGGCCCGACGTGCTGGCGGAGCGGCGCATGGACTTGGGCATCGCGAGCGCCGACGGCTTCTTGTCGTGCCGCTCCGCGCGGTCCGGCTTGTCCGAGCTCTTCTCCTCCTTGTCTTTCTTTGGTGTTTCCGATCTGTAAAATAAATTGATGTTAAAGTCTTTTAAATTAAATTTTAAAAAGTTATTTCAAAAGTGCCATATTATGTGTGCCAGTAAACCGACGAACATAATAATAATATATTGGACGCTTCACACCACGTCAACCTGGCCCCGTGCTAAGTATCCGAAGAACTTGTGTTACAGATACCAGAAAACGGGAAATATATTTAATACTTTTATACTATACATATATTTAAGATTTTTACTCACTAGACCCAGGAACACAGAAAACTTTTTGTTCCTTCGGCGGGATTCGAACCCGCGACCCCTGGCTTGAGCACCAACGCGCTGAACTATTAAGCCACAGAGGTCATCAAAATAATATGTACGTGGAGGATCCATCTGTCTATACGTCAACGGACGCACCCGCTTCCGTAAATGACGACCATCAACACATCTGCTGTCGTCTGTAGGGCAAGTCGGGTTTTAAACTCACGGTCTCGGCAGCAATGAGTGTGACGCGTGCAGCGGGTGCGCATGCGCGTGTGCGTGCGGCCGCAGAGCTGCTCGCCGCCGCGCCGCCGGCGACACGTCGTCCGAGTCCGTTTGCGACGACTCCGCTGTAGAACCGGAACCCGCACCCAGCATCTACGAACAAAGTAATGTAGAATAGATGGTTAAAAAGGAAAGTCTAAGAGTAATGAAGAGGCTTTATAGGTATACTTAGGCCTATTCATCCATTTTAGAATGATTTATACAGTATTCTCCGAGCGAAGTAACCACTCTTGAAATACTGTAGTGCCTGGGGCAGTCGGTTTTTAAATGTCGTATGGTTGCCCAAGCACTACGGCATTCTCACAACATAGTCAGCCTAGTCCAGAGGAATGAACGAATACGTCTGGGGCCAACCATGTGCGAGTTTCCTTACGATTTCCTTCACAGTTAGAGTATCCGTATAATGTACTTCAGATGTGAAAAAGTCTCATTGGTACGCCACCTCTCTCGAGTGCGAATCAAACGGTCTACCCACTAGGCCACGGAGCTCTCATATAGGTAGCTCAAATTATTATTATTATTATTTATTGATGATAAAGCGCGAGATATTGAAAAAGCTCCGCCGGTAGGGACAAGCTTTGAACCTAAAAGACAAATCAGATGATAAAATTATTCGAAATCAAGACCGCAAGTGTATTTCATATACTATAGGCACAATGTGTGACGTAATACTCACGGGGCACTTGTGGTGGTGCAGCGGCGCGGTTGGCGCGGTGGGCGTGGTCGGCGGGCCCGCACTGTCCGGCGTGCCCGGCCAGCTGTCCGTGCTCTACAAAACGAAACGTAAATCGGTTTTTAATTACATAATACAAATATCAATAAACTAAGAGTAATAAGATTTAACAGTATAGATTTGCGTACTACGTACGTGTGCGTATACGAGTATGCAGTATGCACTGTGTACACTGTGTACGTAACGAAATACGTACCCGCGAGTCGTGCGACAGCGCCGAGTGCGAGTGGTGGTAGTGGCGACGCCACTGCGGCGACGTGGAGGAGAAGGCGGCGAACAGGCCCGCCTCGTCCGCGCCGCCCTCCCCCGTGCCCGCGCTATCTGCCGCCTCGTCCGTATCCACCTCGCTGTGGTTGTACCGGTCGCATCGACCTGTACAGCGATAAAGTTTACGATGAGAGCGTTTAATATTTTATCTGCCATTAGGGGGCAGACCCAACGCACACTAAAGCGTGGTCAGTGTGCGTATGTGGTATCAAAAACGGTCAATAAGAATTTCGGATTATTTTTTGTCACCAGGTGGCGCTTGGTAGCCCGACGGTCCTTATCGTGTCAAAAAGCTCTCAGATGTCACGAATTTAAAAACCCTCATTACTACAAGTCGGGGCTATGTACTGCCCGAAGTCTACCAATGAAATTAGCTGTGTTATAATGTTAATTATTTATGTCCCGTCTATAAAACATAAGGAAATACTTTGTATACTATTTTAGAAGTGTAACGTTCAATGCCACTGTACGAGCCGCCGGAGCCGGGCTGCGGAGTGATACTGACTGTCGAAGTAGCTGGTGTCCTCGTCGTTCTCGAGCTGCGGTATGAACTCGGCCTTGCACCGCAGCAGGTTGTTCCAGTCCAGCCCGTAGAAGTACACGTGCTCCTGTCACACGACAAGCGCGTCATAACCTACTGTACGAGCCCCGGAGCCGGGCTGCGGAGTGATACTGACTGTCGAAGTAGCTGGTGTCCTCGTCGTTCTCGAGCTGCGGTATGAACTCGGCCTTGCGCCGCAGCAGGTTGTTCCAGTCCAGCCCGTAGAAGTACACGTGCTCCTGTCACACGACAAGCGCGTCATAACCTACTGTACGAGCCCCGGAGCCGGGCTGCGGAGTGATACTGACTGTCGAAGTAGCTGGTGTCCTCGTCGTTCTCGAGCTGCGGTATGAACTCGGCCTTGCGCCGCAGCAGGTTGTTCCAGTCCAGCCCGTAGAAGTACACGTGCTCCTGTCACACGACAAACGCGTCATAACCTACTGTACGAGCCCCGGAGCCGGGCTGCGGAGTGATACTGACTGTCGAAGTAGCTGGTGTCCTCGTCGTTCTCGAGCTGCGGTATGAACTCGGCCTTGCGCCGCAGCAGGTTGTTCCAGTCCAGCCCGTAGAAGTACACGTGCTCCTGTCACACGACAAACGCGTCATAACCTACTGTACGAGCCCCGGAGCCGGGCTGCGGAGTGATACTGACTGTCGAAGTAGCTGGTGTCCTCGTCGTTCTCGAGCTGCGGTATGAACTCGGCCTTGCGCCGCAGCAGGTTGTTCCAGTCCAGCCCGTAGAAGTACACGTGCTCCTGTCACACGACAAGCGCGTCATAACCTACTGTACGAGCCCCGGAGCCGGGCTGCGGAGTGATACTGACTGTCGAAGTAGCTGGTGTCCTCGTCGTTCTCGAGCTGCGGTATGAACTCGGCCTTGCGCCGCAGCAGGTTGTTCCAGTCCAGCCCGTAGAAGTACACGTGCTCCTGTCACACGACAAACGCGTCATAACCTACTGTACGAGCCCCGGAGCCGGGCTGCGGAGTGATACTGACTGTCGAAGTAGCTGGTGTCCTCGTCGTTCTCGAGCTGCGGTATGAACTCGGCCTTGCGCCGCAGCAGGTTGTTCCAGTCCAGCCCGTAGAAGTACACGTGCTCCTGTCACACGACAAGCGCGTCATAACCTACTGTACGAGCCCCGGAGCCGGGCTGCGGAGTGATACTGACTGTCGAAGTAGCTGGTGTCCTCGTCGTTCTCGAGCTGCGGTATGAACTCGGCCTTGCGCCGCAGCAGGTTGTTCCAGTCCAGCCCGTAGAAGTACACGTGCTCCTGTCACACGACAAACGCGTCATAACGACAGTCGCAACTTATTTGATTTAAATCATGACTACACTCAGTAAAATTTAAATTTGATTTACTTGTTTTATATTAGAATATCTTAACAGAAGTTAATAGAATTTATTTGTTAGATTTCTTTCGGTTGTGATTTTACTGAGTGAGATTATAAATCCTGATAAAAGCTAGCAGTGTAAATAGTGTTTGTATATAAATAGTTACTATTCATCATATTTTCAATAACAATGTGTTTTATATTATTATGGGTTTGTTTCATACACTATGACGTCACTACGGCGACTCACCTTAACCTGGTGAGTGCCGCCGGTGCCGAGGCGGTCGCGCGGGTTCCGGGCCAAAAGCTCGGTGATAATGGCACGTGCCTCCAGCGCTATGGGGAAATCCTCCTCCGACGGCCACTCGATGTCATCTGCGTCAAGTATTCAATATTTGTACCTACTTAATCATAAATTATTTTTCAATCTTCAACGTAAAAAGAGGGTGTTATAAGTTTCAAGTTTCTGAAGACATCGTCAAATAGAACAATATCACGCGTTACTTAAATATGTATTGTTAGTTGTTACTACTAGCCAGTTCCCGCAACTTCGTTTGCTTAGAAGTAACGGAAACTGAACCCTAAAATAAAAGTAGCCTCAGTTATCTGCCAGAGAGTCTCGTGAAAATCAGTCCAGCCGTTTCAGAAATTAGCCGAAGCAAGCAAACAATGAGATGGACAGACAAAAAAAATATTATTGAAATGATCCTTATGAAGAACTCCTGTAGCGGCGTTGTGCACTTTTCTTGGGGTGGGTAAAAAATATTAAACTCGCGTCAGGACACGTGACCTGATCGAAAATTCGTAAGATGCAACTTGCAACTGTTTGCTGTCTTAGTTCCCTTACGCGAGCATAGCATGAAACTATTTTAGTACAAACAGGCAATTTTATTTACTTGCATGTAGTATGTATATGTCACCGTAATATTGTAAAAACCGTTAGATTGTAAAATAACTAACGAAATGGTAAAAATATGTCGAAAGATTAAAAACTATATATTTATAATCTAACGAAAAACAATGTGTTAAATTATAGGCAGCGTATTCGCGTCGGAAGTCAATCAACATTTTACAATTTCACTAGTTTTATTACAATCTAACGGTTTTTACAATTTTACGGTGACATATAGATAACAACTGACCATTGACGGTGTGCGCAAACAGCTCCTCGGGCGTGTCGCCGAAGAAGGGTACGCAGCCCACGATGAACTCGTACAGGATCACACCCATCGACCACCAGTCCACCGGCTTGCCGTAGCCCTGAAATGTCATTATTATTAGCTTACTTACTCAGAGCGTCCCGTGGCCTATTGAATAGACCGTTTGATTCGCACGAGAGAGAGTGCAGGTTCGATTTCCAGGTTGTGGCGTGTAACAATGACCCTTTCTCGCTCTAACGGTGAAGGAAAACACCGTGAGGAAACCCGCACATGGTTGGCCCAGACGTATTGACCAATTATTCCTCTGGACGAAAGTGCCGTGTATACTTATCAACCATACAACATTTAAAACCAACTGTCCCAGGCACTACAGTATTTCCGATGTGGTTACTTCGCTCGGAGAATACTGTATAAGTAAATCATCCAATAACAGATGGTAAGGCCTAATATTTATTATACTCAGGATTGTAGATCACCAATCACCGATCAGTATAATCTGATGCATATCGTCTTCGTTCCATTTGCACGTTCAAAACGTTATTTTCATTATTTTCATTCACATTCTGTTTCTTTAGCACCACTATGATCATTCGTAACTGTTTTCACCCCTGTTCCACACGCAACTGTCATCTGTCAAAAACTGTTAAAAACGCTAAGAATGATCACGCCATTTTGCATATTTTTACCCAGCTCCCTACTTGGGTTAAAATTTGCACTTTTTGACGTTTCCAACATCAGCTGTGATCAGCTGTCAGTTGTTCCACTAGTCACAAAAATTGCTAAAAACGACATTTTCGAAATTTTCAATAATAACGTTATTTCGCTAAAGAAACAACATTTTGTGGTAAAAATTATCGTAGCATTTTGGGCAAAAGTAGTGCCGTCTGGAACAGGCTAATCATAAGAATGTTATAAATAACAAAATATTGACCGTCATTCATAATCTATTGACCACAAGTCAATGAACGCTCCCCGTACCTCTGCGGCACTTTTCACAGTTTCCCGCCCTCATGGGCTAAATATAAACACAGTTACGGCGACACGAGCCGTGAATTTTTATGTTGCGAATTCTCGCGTTGCCGTCCAATTCGCAAATTTTATTTTAAAAACAAACAAATATTTCCTCTTTATTATATAGTATAGACAAATCCCGATAACAACGTTGTACGGCAAGTATATTACACTTTAGAACTTGTGTCTGTCTGTACCTGTCTCAGTATGACCTCCGGCGCGATGTACTCGGGCGTGCCGCACACCTGCTTGTCGGAGAACTGCCGCGCCTCGCGGTCCGCGTACTCCTCGTATAGGTTCGTCGCCACTGTTCATATAAATAATATAAGGTTTGGTAAAATCAACTACGGATATTTTGGGCATATAATCTACTGCTTATGTATAGACGTTTAGGCAGAAAAATAATAGTCATACTCAAACTAAAAATTCATATCATGTATAGGAGAATCTCCGCTCAACGCAAACTCGCCCATAATATAAAGAAAAAAAATTTTTTTCGAGTATGACAAATATTCTTCTGCTTAAACGTCTTTACGTAAGCAGTAGATTATATGCCCAAAATATCCGTAATTGATTTTACCGAATCTTATATAATAAATAAAAATAACTTTTAATAAGTTGATTGTTAAATCAACTTACAATACGGCCGATGTATCTTGGCGAGTCTGAACTTCGCGCAGAAGGCTGCGCAATAACTGTTTCTAAGTGTTTTCGTATTTATTTTATTTGTACTAATTGGTCAACTGTATTAGGGACATTTTATTAGTAAATAGGTATATAAAAATAATACAATAACAGTTTTCTTCACGAGTTGTACATGCGCTAAAGTTCGCAGAGCCTATGTTCAGACCCGTCAAGATACAGCGGCCGTAGTGTACCTTTGTTTTGACTGATAACTGTTTAGATTACTATGCAAAAAGTTTTTAAATAGTTAATAGTACATTGCTAAATGTCCATATTAGACACAGATTTCTCGATTGACTTGCTCTCCAGCATAGGCCTCCCCAATTAGTGCTCTCCACAAAAGTCTTTCTCTTGCTAGTCTCGACCATGTTGTATTATTCATATACAGTAAATTTAATATTATCTACACAATATTCTAGTTAACAAATAATCCCGCTTTAGACGCAGACAATACATAGTGTATGATTCGTACTCCAGATGAACGGAACGGAGACAACAGTATTCAAATCTTTCTTCTTTTCCCCCGTTTTTGTTCATATGTTTTATTTTTCTTTATTGCCTTTATGAAAAAAAATCATAGCTCATAGTTATACTCACGCGACATTAGTCCCATTTTGCTGAGTCCGAAGTCTGTTAACTTGATATGTCCTGTCGCGGTGATCAACAGACTGAAACAAGGACGGTGATCAACAAACGTCAT
This sequence comes from Glaucopsyche alexis, assembly GCA_905404095.1. NCBI lineage: Eukaryota > Metazoa > Arthropoda > Insecta > Lepidoptera > Lycaenidae > Glaucopsyche > Glaucopsyche alexis. The sequence goes on along the minus strand of FR990061.1, from coordinate 19,545,933 downwards.
TGGTTGCAACGCACATATTTCAATAAAGTATGAATCACGGTCATCTACCGAAGATTTCCGGTAGAGTAAAGTCAGTTCGGGACATGTCGGGTTGGATCGAATCGAATCGGGTCAAGTCAGTCCGGGCCAAGACGGGTAGAATCATGTCGGGTTGAGTCAAGTCGTCAAATCGGGTAAATTCAGGTTCGGACAAAACGGCCGCCTTATTACGTAAATTTTGCTCCAGAATCGCAAATTCGTATTACGTATCTGCAAAAACCTAGCAGAAGCAACCTAGCGACAGTACTGCCTCTACCGAACAATTGAGGAACTATAAATTGCAATCAATTGTTCGATCTCTTCACTGCTGTCAAATGAAAAATTTGTATTTGTATTACGTAAGACTTTTACAGCAAAGCGAAAGCAATCAGCGAGCGTCGTAGCAAAAATATTGCAAAAATGAAGCAAAGTGCATTCAAACACAACAGCGAGCGATTAGCAATCGATCGCATAGGTAATTCGATTTTATTTGACGTTCAGCAATCGATTGCGCGTCTATCGCGCGATGACTGCAAGATTTTTGCTAATAGCTATTTTTACGTAATACGGCGGCCGGTTGGGCTATGTCGGGTTGCGTGACGTCACTCACTTGTCGGGCTTGAGGTCGCGGTGCACGATGCCGTAGGAGTGCAGGTACTCGACGGCGAGCACGGCCTCGGCGAAGTAGTGGCGCGCCATGTCGGGCGGCAGCGGGCCGGCGCGCAGCAGCGTGGCGCAGTCCCCGCCCTCCACGAACTCCAGGATGAGGCAGAGGTGACGCCGCGTCTCGAACGAGCAGTACATCGTCACCTGAGGACAGAGGGTCAATTCTGCTAAATAAAACCTCCACTAATACTTAAATAATTAATGGAATCAGGCGTTACTTTGCGGAAATCCATAGCATACAATTAATTAATATGGTTATTTTAAGCAGTTTTTCCGCCAAATAATACCCACAATCTGCAAGCAAATGTGTGAGTGCACGCACAAAGTTTGGTCGCAGGTCCACTTCCTGAGGATGCTCCGGGTTCGGGGCGAAACGCGCGTCGAGTTTTGCAACCTGCATGGTGGTGTGGGGCTTTGCACGATCTTGCTGACATTGTTGCTTGTGTGGTGGTGGTGTTTGCACGATCTTGCATCTGAGTGCACGCATAAGCAGTGTGGGAGGAGGGAGGTGCGTTACGCATGCTTATGCGTGCACTCACACATTTGCTTGCAGATTGTGGGTATTATTTGGCGGAAAAACTGCTTAAAATAACCATATTAATTAATTGTCTCCACTAATACAATTACAATCAGTGTCGATACGCTAAAACTGCCAAACGGTATTCTCGTAGACGTTAAACCAACGTGAAACGCGCTCTGATTGGTCCAAACTTCACAAAATCAGTTTATGATAACATGTCGCTTCACTTATAATACAATCAAAGTAAAATGAAATTCTACTTTAAATACGAGAATTGAGGTACTGATGTTTTGTAGGTATAGAAATTATCGTGCCGTATATTTGTTGATATTATAAGTATGGTTTATAAAGTACTGCACAGTACGATCCTCTATAATTTTATTGCTTTACGTACGGTACGCTTTTGGACCTTATTTCCATGCCAAAAGATCGAAATTTACCATACGTTACATTTGAGAAGTTAAAAATTTTATACTTTTCTTTAGGTATTGAGATACTAGTTATAAAGTAAAAATCTCACCACAAACGGATTGTCGGCGAAACTTAAAATATCTCTCTCAGCAAAGGCCTGCTCCACTTGGTTTCGTAATATTAAATTATTCTTACTGATTTTCTTCATAGCATATCTGAAAACAATAATAATGAATAGGTTATTTATATTTTAAGGAATCACAAATCACAAATAAATAAATGTCCAGGGTTAGCTACATAAAACCATTTAAATTATATATAAGCCCCGATTTCAACAAATTTATTTAAACGGGTTAAACGCTAAACCCGATTTTTATTTCTCTCTCTCATTTAATGTTACAAAGGGACAGACAGATTCAAAACTGGTGAAATTTGTGTTAAGATCTTCTTTGGCGTTGTTAATGTATATGCGCGGGATATAGCTACCTGTCTGTATGTCTATCCATCTGAAACTCATTCGTCTGTTGTTCTAGCCAAATGATGGCGAATCCATATAGCGTACGGATTGCGGGATAACGGGACTGCGCAATACTGTGGTGTGGCCAATACGTTTGTTTGCTCTACTATTGGTTCTATTGTATTAAATATGACTTAAATGTAATATTTTGTTTCGGTGTCCATAAAAACCAACTATAGGTAACTCTACAGTGGCGCTGATGAGACAAAAAACGACGGTCCTCATTGTCCAGTGTCAGTCTATCTGATGAAATTAAACGATACCTCTGGCGGGTCTGCTTGTGCTTGACGAGGTAGACGGCGCCGTAGGCCCCGTTGGAGATGAGCTTGATGACCTGGTAGTCGCTCTCCGTGGGCGCGCCGCCCGTGCCAGAGCCCGGCGGTGACTGCCGACCGCGGACTCTGCAACACAAAAGGGATTATAATGGCAAATAGGCATGTTGCGGAAAATATTATTGAACCTAATTCTATTTTGGTCACCGTGGACCTTTTACTATTAATCTCTACCCTCTGAGTTCTATTTTTAAGGTAAGAACTCAAAAGGTCGAGTGAAGAGTCCCGTATACCATAGTGGTGCAATTTTCTGATCAATGTAGCATGCTCAACACAATCAAATGCCTTGGAAAGATCGCAAAATACACCTAATGCATCCTACGACCCTTCCAAGCTTCAAAGAGAAAGGTCGCAGAATACACCTTGCATCCTGCGACCCCTCCCAAGCTTCAAAGAGAAAGGTCGCAAAATACACCTAATGCATCCTGCGACCCCTCCCAAGCTTCAAAGAGAAAGGTCGCAGAATACACCTTGCATCCTGCGACCCCTTCCAAGCTTCAAAGAGAAAGGTCGCAAAATGCACTTAATGCATCCTGCGACGCCTTTCAAGCTTCAAAGAGAGCGATATATCGTGCCTGTGACGCCAACAACCGCCATAGATTTTTACAGATAGCAATTTGTAACATAAATTGTTTTGCTAGAAAAAGATGGACAATATTTTTTATTTGCTTATAATTTTTAATCCCGTCGTTTCTTTTCAATTTTAAAATTATTTTTTAAAAATTCGACATTAGGCAACATAAATTCTAGCTAGTATACAGACGTCACTCACTTTGACGTATCCAGACTGGCGTGCGGCGGGGGCGGTGGCGGTGGGGGTACTTGGAGTTCGGCTAGCGGGTCTTTGGACAGGCCCAGCTTATGAATGATGTACTGTGGGATGTCCGTTGTTATACCCTGCAAAACAATGTAAGTTGTTACTTAATGAAGTCATACACTTTATTTCAAGAACAGCCGCGCAGAATTTGTAGCATTACTTCCGGTTAGCGATGTTGGATTCGTCTAGGTAAAATAAAAGTTACGCTGTCTTATACTTTAACTTACATGAGTTATACCTTTTCACACAGTCACGATAACGCCCTGTTGTCCAACTATGGCAATATATTATTTCACATAACCTACCACCTGGTCTTTAAAAATAATCAGTGTGCTGTGTGCGAATTTTTTGTCACTACTCCCCGTGAAGAAGTTAACTACAATTTGTATAGCACGGAGCACCGAATTAGTTACCATTGTTTGCCACTAGGGGCGTTGTTTGCCATACAAATTGTGGTTAATTTCTTCACGGAAAACTCCCTCACAGCACACAGGCCGTTATTCACCTGCGTAACCCGCGCGTGGCCCTCGGCCGCCTCGAGCAGACGGTAGAAGCGCTCGGGGTCGAACTCCAGGCACTCGAGCAGGCGCGCCGGCCGTGCCATCGCCAGCGTGAGGCGCGTCACCAGCGGCGCCACCCGCCCGCCCGCCTCCACTGACTTCTCGCGCGTCTGTGGATGATTGGTAATATTTAGCATCATCATGGAGTACTAAATATGGCCTCATCAGTCAGGCTATGACACTAGCCATTTGAAATTGGGTTTTAAAATGTAATCCGATAGTACGTTTACATGTAGTCGCACGTACGCACACGTAAACACGCTCACGTAGTAGTACGCACGTCCGCACTTACGCTCGCACGCACATTCTTGTGTTTGTCCCACGGGAATCATATATTTAGCAGTATAAAAATAAAAATACCCCATTTACTCAACATGCTATTCCAGTCCTTAATGTAATTTGTGTAATATTTTATTTCTGTCTTACCTCCGCCAGCAGCCTATCGAGGCTGTCGGCCATGTCGTAGAAATACGTGCTTGTCACCTGCTTCGACTCCGACTTGTGGAGGCAGTCGCGCGCCATTTCCAACACCTGAAACAAACAAGTTTATAAACTTATGTATAAGAATATTCTTTTTCATATGGAACAAAATAAATAGGGCCCAATATAAGTCCCTGAGGCACTCCAAACTATATTTTAGCAGAAAGGAAAAGATCTTAACGTGTACATTTATAACTAGCGCGTTCTCGTTGTTTTAAATACTTGAAAATTAAAAAAGTAACATCAAACTGATTGATACAAATTGACCAGTCAATAATTTACGTATACAATAAAATCGAAGGCCTTAGACGGATCTAAAAGATAATATATAAGCAAACATGGTCTTCATAAAATATTACTTACTATTATCATTATGGATCATGTTTTCTTGCTTTAATTTTAAACCTTAGTCTACCCTAAATGTCAAAACTAAATTCAAATGTATTTACCTGCCGCTGCACAAATCTCTCTATGGGCGGTCGATCGGGTTTCTTATCTAATTCTGTCAGTTCATCAATAAGACCCCGTAACCTGTAAAATTAACATTTACATTCATCAAGGACTCCAGCAACTGCTTCGCTTAGGGATCAGTATCTTGGTTTGGTAGGTGTAGATGTTGGTTTAGATGTTGGACGTAATTGGTGTAAGGTGTAGAATAGATGTAGATTTTAGACGTTGGTGTAAGTAGGGTGTAGGTGTAAATTTCAGTAACCAGTTTAAAGTTAAGACAGATCAACATGCGTCGGAACAGATAGGATATTATAAAAGGTTATCTAAATATAATACTTGTCGTCCATAGCCTTCTGCGCGGCGGGAAAGCGCGCGGCGAAGAGAGACGACATGGCGGACACGGCGTCGTCGCGCGCACCGTCCGAGCCGCCGCTGCCGCCGCCCGGCGACCGTGACGGCGAACTGCAAATTATTACAACAGTTACATGAAATTGTTTCGTTTATATATTCTTTTTTGTGTACTTATTCTACTTCTACTTTGTGTTCTTATTTTACTTTTTGGTATGAAATAATAAATGAGTTTGTCAAAATTATTATTCGCTGGTTCTGAAGGTTATCTGTTTCGAAACTTACTCCTAACTATTTCCTTCCTCTTCCCAGCACTACTACTTAATTTCCTGTTTTAATAATTTCTCTTTTAATACTGTCCACTACAGTCGTAATTAATTACTCCCTACTTATTAATATGTGTAATCTGTTCCGAAATCTTTTAGAATGTAGCGTGTGCATAATATTTATATCCATATATACAGTATAGTACCGCTCACCTGAGACTCCTGCTGCGCACGCGGCGCGGCACGGCGCGCGGCGAGGGCGCACGGGGCGCGTGCGCGCTGCCGCCGCTGTCGGACAGCGACGCCCAGTTCATGCCGCTGCCTTGCGAGCTGCTGCAAGTTCACAACAAGTCGGATATTAAAAAATAAGAACAGTTCTCCATCTAAGAGCCGGTCCACACGGTGCGCTGCGTCGACGCAACACTGTGACGACGCACGAACAACGGACAGCATCCCCCGAGACGAAGCGGGACGTTACGTTTATGTCGCAACAACTCTGCGTTAACGCAGCACCCGTGTGGCCGGCATTGCGTTAAAATGTTTGCGCTGCGTTGACGCAACGCGCCGTGTAGACCGGCTCTAAGGGGCCCCATACATGGTCCGGTCTACCTTCAGTTCGGCCTGAACGGATGCAAAATCGTATCGTGTGTGTGCAATTTCGAGATCGCATCAGGCGGCCGTACGGACTGAACCGATTCGTTCCAGTGTTGCCAGCTCTTTTTTTGTGAAACTACTAAACTCGTATCGATTTCTACTAAAACTACTAAAAAACTACTAAAGAGGCTACTTAACTTAGGAATTCCTGAAGCCCCCCAAAAACCACTGCATTTTAGGTTTTATTATATTAAATTTTTTTCATTAATTGAATTTGATTATAAATTTTACCATTAAATTAAAATATACTAGGAAATATTACGTATTTAGTAGCTATTTTGCATATCATTACTGTCTGGCTCTTTCCTACTTAAACACTACTAATAACTAAATTTCTACCAAGGAGGGAATAAAATACTCAATTTAGTAAAATTTTGTAAAATAACTAAGTTGGCAACATTAATTCTGGCCTGACCGATCGGCCTGAACGCGCGGCCTGTCCTGACCGTGTGTGGACAAATCGCTTCAGTTCTTGCCCGACCCGCTGCCGTGCGGGTGTGTATCTTGTACAAGCGTTGTATGAGTTTTCGCGGTGTTTAAATACAAAATTGATAAACACGACCGTAGCGCGCGGCAAACCAGAATGGACTGATGCGACTGTTCCGTGTGTGGGCACGAATCAGATCAGGCCGAACTGACGTAAATTGGATTGGATGCGATTTTTTCCGTGTGTGTGCTCGAATCCGTTCAGGCCGAACTGACGTCAGTTCCAGCTGAAACGATCGGCCTCTCGTCTGTGGGGGCCTTTAGTATTTGATAAAAGATGGCCCCGTGCGAGTTTCTTACGCCGCGGCTGCGGCGGTTCTTCTCGACAGTCTAGTTCCCAAACCGGTGGTGGGCCGTACTTCGTAGGCAACTAGGCATCACGTATAACGACGAGCGTTTTCTGTGGTCGTGACAGAAAATACAGCCCTGTTAATAGGACTCAGCACTAATACAATAGCGCTGAAAATCAGTGTCAAGTGTCAGATTTGACAACTCCACACGATTTTCAGCTCTATGGTATTAGCGCACAGTTCCATTTACAGTGCTGCTTTTCTGTCGCAAGTCGCAACCACTGAAAAATGCTCGTGGGGAGTCCCCAAACGTGTACATCAAAACGTGTACAGTAGGGCAACGTCCCCAGTGGGGGGTTTTGATGACTTACTTGAGCGAGTTCTGGTGCTGGTGGCAGTGCGGGCAGGCGGGGCGCTGCGGGGGCTCGCACGCCGCCTGCACCGCCAGCAGACGCTCCTGCGACGAGCATTGCGACTGGAACACACAGAAGCTGATTATACCCACTGGGCTTATAGAATTACAAGTAGTACGAGTACATTACAATCCGTTCGAGGCTCGAGCGCATCGGATTTGTATACCAGAGCGGACTAGCATTTAGCGTTCAATAAGGTTAAAACGGTATTTTACAAAAATGTCTACAAATTGACTCTGTCACCTATCATTTGCATTTCAAATTTCAATTATGAACTTCAGCGCACGCAAAGTAGAGCTAACTTTTCCGCAAAACACGATTGTTTCCCTATACGGTCATGTTTTTCGGAAAAGTTGAGTCTATTTCGCGTGCTCTTAAGTCGATAATCGGAATGCGAATGGTGGGGGAAGGAGACAACTTTGTTGCCAGTGCGCGTTCTGATTTAAGGTTGTTTGCCTGTAAAATTTTTTTTGCGGAACCGGTACGGAACCGGATATAAATAACGGATCCCTATTTTTTAAAATGGATCCGTAAGATAAGAGAAGCCTACCTATTCCTTGAAACAACAGCTACCTACTAGTGAAACTCGTTTACCCTATTCGCTCGATATAATGTCCCTGCGCGGGCGGGACGTTGTAACTTGTTCGGGTTTTTTAACACTGTAATTTATACTGTACTATGTATCTACTACTATATATCTCTACTATATATCTCTTTTTTATGAATAAATGAATAAAAAATAATAATAAAACTATCAAAATATAATGCCAAAAATACGGGACGTCCCGAGAAATACGGAACGTCTGGCATCCCTATAGTTCTGTCTGACTCAGAGGTAAAATAACTATGAACGGCCTGTAGTTAAATGGCAAGATTTCAATGTAACATGTAAAAGAATCGCAGTCTTATCACACATAAAATATTTATGAGCCGATGAAAGACGAAACGCGGTCAATATCAGTTTCATATTCATATAACAGACGATGGACTTATGATAGTTGGACGACTTTCAAACGTCACGCCGATACAGAATACACCTTGGCTACACAATTTTAAAGTTGGAATTCGTTTAACACACTAAACTGCATACATTGAAATTACACCTGAAAAAATATGAAGTATTTTATTTGAACACATTCATAGAAAATGTTTTATTTCTCGTGTAGACACATGTAGCGCGCTAATAATATTCTTAGTATTTTTCTTAATATATTCGCTTAGCTTCGTAAAATATCTAGAATCTAGATAATACCTAGGTTGCCTAAGCTACGTAGCGTCATTTCTTACACCTCGTCCAGATTACTCGCGAAGTAGACCGAGGTTGGCCGAATAAGACAGTATGGGCACGCAATTCGTTTCGCCTTTTCATACTTCGGGTAACTTCGCGGAGCACTTCCTCGGCTTAGGGGCCGTGCATTAATCACGTGATGTTTTTTACAACTTTTTAGACCCCTCCCCTCCCCCTGGTGATACGTGGTGAGGTTTTATACTACCCCCCCCCCCTCCCCCACCTAAGATCACGTGTATTTTTTTTACATAGTAAGCAGGTCATGTTTAAAGAAAAACTTTAACTTAAAAATCAATTTAATCGAATAATTTAAGCAATTAAAACTATACGAGTCATTTGTCTTGTAAGTATTTAAACAACACTACGAATTTACACCCGATAATAATTTCGGTATGCATAGACTAGATTCGAAAATTAATACACGTGATGTCTCCTTATACCCCCTCCTCCCCTTGGTGATACTTGGTGATTTTTTTTGAGACCCCCCCTCCCCCTTTAGGCATCACGTGATTAATGGACGACCCCTTACTCCGCGAGCAGTCTGGACGGGGCATTAGTATTTAATTACCTATCATATTTAAATACTGTGTTATATAATGACTGTGGGAGAGCCACGCTTCGGCATGAATGGGCCGGCTCGACCGGGTAAATACCACGACCTCACAGAAAACCGGCGTGAAATAACGCTTGCGTTGTGTTTCGCCGAGTGAGTGAGGTTACCGGAGGCCCATGGAGGGGATTGGGGATTTTAAGGACCAGGAACGCAAGTCGCAACACCAGAGGAGTTACAAGTGTAACTCCTCTGGTGTTGCGAGTGTCCATGGGCGGCGGTAATCGCTTACCATCAGGCGATCCGTCTGCTCGTTTCCTGGCTCATTGCATAAAAAAATAAAAATAAAAAAATACTTAAGAAATAGATAAAACGTGTTACTTCACCACTTTTTGAAGACCCCCATTTACAGGCTAGGTCCTAGGGCTTTCCCCTATGAAGGAGATAACCAGCCTTCGCCACTGGTGCATAGGCATGACATGGCATGTATGTTTGTGGACTTTGTGGTGTACATGGACGAACTGCAGTTTAAATCAAACCTGCAGGCGTCATCCCGATAAGACTATAGATAGGCAGTATAGTGTATAGCTACTGTAAGATTGTCATAATTTTAAAAACAATTTGAAATCAATCAGACATAATAGCAATAACATACAAATAACTCTAATGAGTTAAACTTTAAAGTTATACATTTTATTAACCGCTTCATTATTTTTGCTTTCCTTGAAGCTACAAGAATACGCTGATTCCTTCAGTGTAGCGCGGGTGCGGCCTAGGACATCTAAGGGCATCACATTAGGCCTGTTATTGCTCAATCTCGTGCGGCTCGAAGCCGCCGGTCCCTCTAAGTTAGAGTCTAAGTAAGTGGAATTTCATTTTAATTATATATTTTCAAACCCCCAGAAAAGGTTATCGTGACCTAATGACACATACGCCACATAGCACATTTTACAATTATCGAATGTCTGGAACACCTAATGACTCAGCGGCCGTATATCGTAATACCACGAGTAATACTTCCGAAAACGATCAGCTAGACACGCGATCCGTGGCCACTAAACACGACGGAATAGGCTAAGCGCAGCTATCAGAGCGAGAAGCGGTTAGGGTAGAGGTCTTAACTCTTACATGACACTTTGCGAGCAAAACTCTTCGGGAAGTCGTAAAGTACTAACATAAATCATCAGTTATAGGTGATAGACGTGTGAAATTGTGTCCTCCCGTAGACACTTTTTTCAAATTGTATCCATAATTATTATGGAAAACTTTATGCTCAAATTAATTTGTTATTTAAGTCTCTTTCTTAAAAATATATAATTATTATTACTATATTGTAATGTCATAGACTCCTGATAGTTTCGAGATCTTCGTCAATTATTCACACATGATTATTATTAGGTGTCGCCGGCTTCGTGGCCTCAGATTTTATCGCTAAGCATAGTCATTATCAGATTATAACGCGTTATATGCTATGTGCTATGTGGAATCCGTCTGGGTTATTTAATGGACTGCTCCAACATACGAGCTACTAACGAACGCCAAAGTAAACTTGCTTGTGTCTTACCATGATTTGCCAATTTGGCGATAAAAGTGGAACTAAGGCTGACCCCAAATTAGACGTGCGCGTTTCTCGGGCGTTTGAGCGACGCTCATGCAGCGCGCACGCCAAATGTGAGGGAGGCCTTATATACAAGATTTACATGGGTTAAATTGACATGGAAGTAATTTACGTGTTATTAAGAGTCCCTAAAATCTATTAGGTCATGTAGCCAAAACCAATTGCCCCAAACTGTAAAAGAATGGCTAATACGGTCTCGTCAATACCCGAATGTGCCTGAATAATGTAGCCTAATGGGTCTCTCGGAGCCAGTCATCAAGGCCGACGCAAAATACCGCCTAAACTTTCGCAGAAAACAACGTTATAAGTACCTAAATGAATTATATATTTTTCCGATAAAATACAGATAAAATACAGAAACTTTTTTGGCTAGGTCATAAATGTTTGGTCTATAAAGGGCTACAAATTACAATGAGGCTACACTTTTTGAGGCAAATCTTTACAATGCTTTTGTGGATTTGTTCAGTACATCAGTAGCTTAGCTATGAAATAATTTTTGTTTGGTCATCAAGCCCGAAGCGCAAGATCGAATGTTTTATATGTTATACAATATACATGGCTGAGTAAAATGTGGCAAGTGTCAACACAACCTGGCTATAAAGGCGAGGTAACACAGTGCGAGCTGCTGATATGACAGTGAACAGCTACTGTACCCTTGTACTCGCGTACACCAGGCACCAGGCAGGGCACCATAAACAGACAGGAGTTCGACTCACCGATAGGCTGGAGCTGCCGGGCGTGGTGCCGTACCCGGAGGACGGCAGCGACGCCACCGACCACCGCCTGCCGTCACTGCAACAACGTCAACACTTTACTCCGACCTACCCAACTCTACAGTACTAGGGGATACAAACAGTTAACTACATATAAACATAATTCTCAGTGCTACTACAAACTTGGATGATACATAAGCGGATTTAGGTGGCGCGTGGGTAGTAGGTACAATCTAAGTCGTAGATTAGGGTCTCCAAGCTTTTTTCAAGAAGCCACCCTCGAATTCTTAAGGCGAAAATATACGTAGATGACGTCACAGATTCGGGCGTGGCCTAACACTTCCCGCCGCGCCACCCGCATACACCCCGCAGCGCTCGCGATCTCCGCGCCGCGACTCAAATTATAAACTGAGGAACGGCCCTTTTTTTCGGATTGATTTAAATGCAACTTGAAAATATTAATTTATTTCTGGTCTATGAGCAAAGAAAAAACGTAGAATGTATAAGCCGCTTCTCCTTCTTCTGTAGAAGCCGGTCGAGGTTATTCCCGAAATCTAGAAATTATTTGGTAGGCAATGCGGCTTCCAACCCATCACTTTTGATTTCATTTTCCACCTCTACGCCCACCAAAATGCAATACTTAGTGCTATTGACAGAATCACTAAAATATCCACTAGGTGTTTTTTCGCTTTCCTAAGCGACAAAAATACCGAAAATGAGTTATATCAATGAGTTTGTATTTTTTTTTTTCTGCGTCGATTGGTCTAATCGTCGTCTTCCTACGACGATTTTTTTGTCGCTTAGATATAGTGAAATTTATACAAAATCATGAATGTTATGTTCACTAAGCGACAACAAAAAGCTATTTATAAAAAAATTCATTTGGATATTTTGAAGAATTTTAAAAATCTACTTAGTCTATTTTTCATGTTTTTACTTTTCTTTTGTTTGCACAAAAATATTTTTACTTGTTTAAAAAATTCTTTTCGTGAACACTTTGTACATTTTCTCCATACAAATTATTTGTGAATTGTCCTTACAGTGCATTTAATTTGATACCATTATTTTACGAAAGTGCAACTTGTAGAATTTTACCCATAGTGAAATAAAACAATATTGGCGTAAAGATAGTTTTACATATTTGACACAATAACTATTCGTGCTATGTAGATATTTTTACTTGAAAACTTTTGTTTTTAAGTATGTCGGTTAGATATTTTTTTTGTCGTCGGTTAGATAAAATGTAAATAGAAGTATTAAATTTACAGTGTGTGGGAACCTTAATGAACGCAAACATTGCTAAATATATTTCTATATTTATGCGCCCAATGTTTCGCTAGTTAGTCCTGTCGCGGTCGGTAGTAGAAAATATCAATATACTAGGTTATGGGAGTAAACTTTGCGCACATACTTGGACATAATAAAATAGCTCCTATAGCTGGTCTATTTTCAATTAAATTGGCAACAGTCACTGAAATCGGTGTGGTTTCATTATTATTACTTTTTTAAGGTTCCGTATTTCATGTCTCGGAATCCTTATAGTTTCGTCATGTCCTTCCGTTCGACCGACCGTCCGCCCGTCCGTCTGTCCATCCAAACGGTGGTGCTTGAAATATGAAACTTTGAATGGATAAGTTTATTTATCACGTCGACATAGTGCTAAAATAAATGAAGATAATTTTTGGTTACACCTACACGAAAAGGGGAGATATAATTAGGTACATAGACATTATAAGAACATTGAGAGGTTTCTGAGATTATATTTTGATGTACGTACGTATCCGTTTGCGCGATATTCCACTTTTAAGCGCATTTCTTGTTAAAATACGGCGTCCCCCCCTCTAAAAGCCAAACGGCTGGCTCTAAAAATGTGAAAAATTCATGATGGTAGTCCATGTAATAAACTTTGAACGAAAACTATAACGGTCCAAAAAACTTCATAAATTCAGGAGTTATAGAGACTTAAATTGAATCAGTTTAGATGAAGATATCTGTGGCTCAGTGGTTATCGCTTTAGTGCTCAAGCCAGAGGGCGTGGGTTCGATCCATAAGAGAATAAAAAGTTTTGGATTCCTTGGAAAAATTACGTTAACTGGGGTTAAGAATTAACTTCAACGATTAACGAATTAACGCTGCTGACAAAATATGTTACTATGATAAAATTTTAAAGCGATTTTGCCAAGTTGATGTTCATAAAAAAATTATCAGAATATAACAAATATTGTTCATCTCTATTGTTACATCAAAAGCTGCTATCACCGTACATTTTTAATGACAAATGTATGGCGGTAGTAGCGTTTTTCAAGGCCAGGAAGCCAAATGGACTTCCACCCTTCATGGACAGATGCAATAGTCTCTTCTTAAGACACCTATCATGACCATGCCATCAGACGATATGATCAAGGTGCATAGCTTCTCAAAGCAACACCAGGTTTTCCTATCGTCTAGGGAGAGTAGAGGATAGGAATCAATGTTCACTCCAATGACATAGTCTGGTACACGGACGGATCCAGAAAAGACAACCGGGTGGACGGACCTTCTACGGGGGCATGCCACCTACAGGCTTGCCTATATACTTGCTTAGGACAATTTACAACCATGTTTGAGGCTGTGATGTGTTGTTCACTACAGAGCCTACAGATTGTCCTTGTCCATAAAACATCCTAATCTTATAGAGAAGATTAGGATAATTTAGATGATATTTCTGCTACTGTCAATGCTTTCAGCGCAGTCTGTCAGAACAATCACACTGCGCTGAAGGCACTGACAGCAGCAGAAAGAAGAAGGGGCATTTTTGTATGGATCCCGTCCCCACTACTGTAGCACTACAAGAAATATATCAAAGGACTTAAAAAGCGTGTAATTTTTTTGTATGACGAAAAATCTCTAAACCATGGGAGAAAAAAGTTAATGAGAGTTATAAGTGAAAAAAAGTTTAAAAAATCAAAGTATTATTGCACCATTTCATAGTGTTGCTAATAAGGAACAATTTTCGGGAAGTAATGGTATACAGCAAGCTTCAGAAAAGTGTTATATTTTGATAAATTGTCCCATATTTTGAAGAAATGTATGGAATGATAATAAAATGCTAAAATAAGCTCTTTCCTCAATCTTGTCACATACTTACATTATGGAAATTGTTTCTTACTTGCGATACTATTTAAAGGTGCAGTACACAGGATGTATTTTTTTCATAATTTATGGGTTCCAATCCTGTCTAGGAAAATTGAGTTATTAAAAATTTTCATGTTTCAAGAGTTTAAGTTTTCATCAAGTCGATATTCCGTAGGGCTAAATTGCTATTGCTAATTTTTTTTGACTTCTTTTACAACGCCCAGAAGTATAATTTACCATGTACTATATCTTTTTTTTCTGTACCTAATCGTTTGAAAATTATTTTTGCTATTTAATTATATGTATTTTAATGTAATTGTTTTATCTGAATTATTTGATTTTACATAAACCACTTTTCCAGGCCAGGATTCGAACCCGCAAATTAGGAAAAAAATACATTTTGTATTATTGCGCCATTCGATAGCGTTGCAAGTAAGAAACAATTTCCAGAAGTAATTATGTGCGAAAAAATTGAGGAAAGAGCTTATTTTTAGTATTTTATTATCATTCCATACATTTCATCAAAATATGAGGCACTTTATCAAAATATAACACTTTTCTAAAGTTGAGTGTATACCATTACTTTCCAAAATTTTTTCCATAGTAGCAACACTATGATACGATGCAATAATATACAATAATTTTTTTAACTTTTTTAACCCTCATTTACTTTTTCTCCCATGGTTTAGAGGATTTTCGTCATACAAAACAATGACACTTTTTTTAAGCCCTTTCATTTGATATAATATGTCTTATAGTGCTACAAGGATGGGGACTTTTTGCCCCTTCTTCTTTCATCTAAATTAGTTATGGCTTGTGTTCAAACGCTAAACATGCTAGGACGAGATAACAGCATCAGTCTGGTATGGGTTCTAGGCAACGGCAATATCTCCGGCAACAAAACCGCGGATGAGCTGGGTAGGCTTTGTGCCAATTGTGTCACGGTGTCATGCCCAGAATCGGTATGTGGAATATCTCCCAGCACTACCAAGAGAGAACTCAAGGAATGGGGCCGCAGCTTAAGTATAAAGCAATGGGCTGAAATCCTAGGCCTTGAGTTTTTACTTATATATTTTTTATTATTTCAAGATAAAAATTAGCTAACGTTTTAGCTCGTTTTAGTCAGACAAGGGAACTGCAATTAATTTTTATAAACAAGAAGAAGGAGAATATTGTCAGTTAGGAGCAAAAATTTACAATGTCATCAGGCCCGCCGCTAGCTGTTTCGTCGCCCGCGTGCAATAGCGATTATGCCGCCCTACGATTACTTAATTACTCTGAGTTTTATCAAAAAAAGTTAACAACATAACGAAGATAAAACATTTATTTCAAAAATTATGTAGCTACTAACGGGCGTAGCCAGATTTTAGTTTCAGGGAGGGGGGGGGGGGGGTTAAATCGACTACATACTTATTAGGTACAGGCCCTATACACATAAGAATTTTTTCGTTTTTACCTGTTTAAGCTTTAAACCCTGAAAGACTGTAAGTAATTCGGAAAAATACAAATATTTATAGTCTAAAACTAAACGTCGATACTAAATTTTATATTATGTTCTTTAAGCCAAAAACGAGCGAGCGAACCCATCAAGCAATTTTTTTTTCCTATTTTACAGGTTATCTATTCATACAATAAACTTAAACACTGAATAATGGTGAACTTCGGAAAAATATCGTAAAATTGATCGGCTAAAACAGAACATCACTACTAAATAATATAATATGTTCTTTATGTTAAACGCGAGCGAGCGAAGCGAGCGAGCAAAATTTTTTTCCTATTTAATAGGTTAAATCTGTTCACATTTTAAGCCCTAAAAGACCTGAAAATAAGATAATTTTATAATTTAAATTAAACTAAAATTAGTGTAATTTCTGATGTTGCAAAATAGATGATAAATAACTTATTACGTTAGGTTTGTCATATAATACCTATTTCATACTTTTTTTTCGTAGTACAATAACAATGACTGTTCGTGCCGATTAGTTATCTAGAATTTACGTTTGTAGGTAATGTACTGTATACTTACAAAATACCTAAATATGAGGGCGGCAAGACCTAAGTAAGGGGGCGGCAAAATTGTCATCCGCCCCCGGCGGCAGACATCCACGCTACGCCACTGGACTTCGAATGCATACAAGTAAGGAAACTCAAAGGCCAGGCTAATAGGCCGGCCACATACAGCCGGAATGTCTTAGATCTGAATTCAGTTAGTGAATAAACACTTTTTTTTTAATGCGTCTCATAATTTAAGAAAACTGCATAGAGAAAAATCCATTCAGAATCTGTATTTTCAGAATGTTTGTGGGAGGCCAAAGGGGATTCCCTAACTTCGCCATTCTGTTTTTCATAGGATTACAATATAATATGGAGGTGTTTTTCAAAGAATGACACACAGCGTTTGGTATTGCATCTCAGTTTTAACGGATGCCATTAGATGGCGGTGTTAACGTCATTCGGTCGGATTTTTTTCCAAACTATAATGATTGTATGAATTTTCTTAAGGTGGGGTGGATATTATGACAATGACTTGAATTAGGTAATACGTGATGAGTCGCTCGATTTGCCGTGCCGCCCTTGTGCGGTGCACGCTTTGCACGCCCGCTTACGGCGGCCCTGAATGTCATTGAATAATAAATTTACTAAGATAACTTTAGCCGTAGAAAATTCTTAATGTAAGCAACATTTATGTAACTTATCTTGTTTTATTTTATAAACTCTTAGGCCATTTAGATGAATACTCCTATAATTTGTGTTTGGAATTAGTTATTTTTACCTGTTATTACAGAAAATGTATCTATAGCTTATCTATTTTTACATGTTGCTGAAAACCTTTAAAATAAAATGTAGGCAATTTTACTTGCTATTACATAACTTTCGTTGATAGCTTAGATAATTTTACCTATTTTTCGAATTAGGACTTTTTTACCTAAGCGACATAAACTGCCTGTAATTCGAAAGCTATATGACTCGTTTTAATATCAAAAATTGCTATAAAAATAAGATACACGTTGTATCTTATTGATATATAGATATATAGATGTATGTTAAAACCATCTAAATCCGACTAATTTTTTCTAAAAATTTTAACGTTAAATCACTCTTCTATAAAGTTTACTAAATTTATGCGTCATATGTGTCTTTCTTTAATTATTATATTTTCTTTAATTATTATTTTTTATCAATTATTATTATTTAAACTGGAAATATCATAATATGTATTATATAAAATATGAATTTGCTCTCCTACGCTATCGAATTGGATTTTGTCTGTAATGGTAGTTGTATGTGTGTTAAATAAATAAATAAATGTCGCTTAGGCATTTTTACCTCATATACTATATACCTCAAAACGTTGATATACTAAATAGACAATTAAAACAGAAATAATATAATATATCTATGGACGCTTCACACCACGTCAATCTGATCCCGTGGTAAGTTCTCGAAGAACTTGTGTTACGGGTACCAGATAACGGAAGTATATTTAATACTTTTATACTATACACATAATTAAGATTTTTATTATACTACACACATATTTAATACACATCCATGACCCAGGAACACAGAAAACTTTTTGTTCCGTCGGCGGGATTTGAACCCGCGACCCCCGGCTTGAGCAACGACACGCTCAACCAACTGAGCCACAGAGGTCGTCGTAGAAATAGAACTATACACTTTCTGTGAAATTTACAAGTGGGCGAATCAACTTTTACGAGGCCAATTTCCTTGTCCCCGATAGAAAAAAATCGATTTTTCAAAAACCAAATATTTTCATTGCGCGTTTTCAGTTTGATGACATTTTTAGAACTATAAATATTTAATCAAGATATAAAAATTTGCAATGTGTTAATATTTATGTCAAATTTTTACGGTAACGCAGCAGAAGAAAATTTACTCCCATACAAAAATTGTGTGTCCCCAACGATAGGTATCGTCACACAATTGTAATTTCTAAGTTTAAACATAAGGTGACCTATTTTTAGGGTTCCGTAATACTTAAGGAACCCTTATAGTTTCGCTCTGTCCGTCTGTCTGTCTGTCTGTCTGTCTGTCTGTCTGTCTGTCTGTCTGTCTGTCTGTCCGCGCCTCTAGCTCCTGTAATTATGAATATAAATTGATGAAATTTGGTGCAGTTATAGATTGTGTATAGATCACGGTTTCGGGATCATAAAAAAATAATAATTTTATATTTTAGGGGTGGCTCTCCATACATGTGAAGTGGGGATGAAAAATATTTTTTCACTCTACCCCATCGTGTAGGGTATCATAGAATAGGTCTTTTAAAATAAAGGCAAGGTTTCATACGTCACTTTTTTATAAAGTTGACCATTTTCGAGTAATCGGCCTCCAAAGTAGTTTGTAAGTTGGTCCCCCCCCCTAGCATTTTTAAACTATAGGAGATAGAAACTTGCAAATTTTCATGCTGATAGATCATGCTAAAAACTCTTTAGGAAAACTATTATGAACCAAATCGGACAGTTACTTTTGGAGTAATTAAAAAAAAAGCATATTACGCGTTTATAGTTACGGAACCCTCCTTAGACATGTCCTGACATGCTCTTGGTTAGGTTTTTTTATAATGTCATGAAAAGGATTAGGATAAAATAGTACAGTTAATCCATCCCATGCCAATATGATTCAATTTTTAGAAAATTTTCAAGGATTTTTCAAATTGTTGTCCCTAAGTTAGCGTCAAATTTCAATTCTCCCGCGTTACTATAGAAGGTTGCTAAAATTTTTAAAATGACGGCGTTGGTCGTAGCTCACGCGCCGGCGCAATATGCCTACGTTTCTGATAAACCGCGTTGTGAAGGTGAAATCCCTGGCGGGGGGACGCCAGTCAGCGACGAGCGGCCGGCGGGTGTGCGTGACTTAATTGCTGCTCCCCTAAGTTACGTTACATATTTCGGTATGTTTTTATCCTTATGTTTCAAAACTATTGAAATGGTGTGTGTTTGGTGTCTAATATTAACGCGATATATATGCAAATGAAATTGTATTGATAACTAACGTGATAATTTACTATGTTGTTAAAATTTTCCCCTTCGTTACCGGTAACACTGGAGAAACTTCTCTTGCGTTACTGGTAACGAAAGAGAAAGTACGACTTATCCTATTTAACTCGCCATCAAACTTATTTAACCTATTACTTTTAAATATATATTAAAAGTAAATACTTTGTTTAACGTGGAGTATAAGAGTAATATTGCCAATAAGTGTCTCTTAAAAAGTATTTTTTTTTTTAATTTGCAACTTAGCGACATTGCTTTTATTGATTTCAGCATTTAATGGTGCACACCTAAAAAAACAATGCCTCTAAGTGCCGCAGAAAAACAAAAACGGTATCGAGAACGGTTGAAAATGAAACCAGAATGCTATGAAGAAGCTAAAAAGAAACAAAGATAAGAAGAGATAGAGCTAAAGTGTGCAGAGAGAATAGGATATTAGCAAACAAAAATGAAAATTTGAAAAAGACGTGTGAAAAGTATAAAAAATATTTTAGAGAAAAAAATAAACCAAAATCTAAGCAGACTAAAGATGACTTAAAGTACAAAACGTTGGCGAATGCTATAAAGGAAACATTAAAAAAAACGAAATCGAAAAAAGAAAGAAATACAATAAAAAGAATTTTTGTGGCAGCAGCAATTCAAAATTCACGTATGAAGATAAAATGTTTGGTGGACGCTTTTGGCACAAACAAAATTGAAAGAAACAAATCTTGCTTTGACCGAGAAACGCTCCTGAAGAAAAAGATAAAAGAATTTTTCCTAAGAGACGACATTACCCGAGCTTCAGCTGGAAAAAAGGAAGTACTAACAAAGAAAGGTATTAAAGT
This sequence comes from Glaucopsyche alexis, assembly GCA_905404095.1. Taxonomy (NCBI): domain Eukaryota; kingdom Metazoa; phylum Arthropoda; class Insecta; order Lepidoptera; family Lycaenidae; genus Glaucopsyche; species Glaucopsyche alexis. The sequence continues at coordinate 19,525,583 of FR990061.1, read as the reverse complement.
TCCTAAAAGATATATACTAGACACAATGAAAAGTCTTCACAAGGTTTTTCTAAAAGAGAGCCCTGAGATTAAATGCTCTTATTATTATTTTACACGCAACAAACCGTTTTTTGTTGTGACACCTTCGATTGATGCCGGGGAAATGTGCCTGTGCAAGCTTCATGTAAATTTTGAATACAAAGCTAAAGCTTTGAGGAAGAAATTACAGGAACTGAGGACCCCAGTTTACTAATAGAAGCAACAGTATGTGATTTCAATTCGAAAGACTGCATGTATGGCCTCTGCAAAGAGTGTAAGAATAAAAAGAGTATATACAACGCCGATAAAATTAATGGAGTGATAAAATGGACTGAATGGACTAGAAAAGAAGAGAAATTTCAGAAGGATGGAAAAATGATGAAAGCTTTCAGAAACATTCGAGAAGAACTGAGTGAAGATGCTACTGATTTCATCAAAAGATTCGAAAAAGATTTTGCAGTATTTCGGAAACATATTTTTAATATTAAATGTCAATTCCGAAATTTCAGGCAGTGTCTGCAAAAAATTAGACCATCTGAATGTATGATAGTTGTGGATTTCAGCGAAAATTACAACTGCAAGTACCATAAGGAAATCCAACACATCATTTCGGAGGCTCCCGTAATCAAATTTCGCTACATACGGTCGTTCTGTATACCTATAACGACAAAACTGGTGCAGGGCATGAAGTACATAGTTTTTGCACTGTATCTGCCTGTAACATTCATCAGCCAGCTGCGATTTGGGCCCATTTAGATCCGATTATCAAGTTAATCAGGTCACAGTTTGTCAGTATCAATACTGTTCATTTTTTTTCCGATGGCCCAAGCACACAGTATAGACAAAAACAAAACTTTTATTTGATGTGTACCAAATTGTTTGATTACGGTTTCGAACGTATGACGTGGTCCTTTTTTGAAGCTGGCCACGGGAAAGGACCAGCTGATGGCGTTGGAGGGTTTCTTAAAATTACTGCTGACAAAATAGTAGCCAAGGGTCAAGATATTGCTAATGCTTTTCAATTTTACGACAAGATGAAAGATGTCAGTAAAATAAAAATATTTCTGATTGACGAGAAAAACATAATTGACGAACAAAAAGCCCTGCCATGTAATATTCCACGACTTCTAGGAACTCTCAAAGTACATCAAGTTTTCAGTACATGTCGTGGTATGTTACAACACAGGGAGCTAAGCTGTTTTTGCGAAGAAAGTACCACAGAAAATAGGGGATTTTGCATGTGCCTTGCGCCAAATATGTACGATGTGAGCAATATTAATATTGTAGATAAAGAAAAGCGTACACCTGAAATTCCTTTCTCGGACTTGACTGAATCGTCAGATGATGATGTACCCTTGCAAACAATGAAAATAACAAAAACCTTGCAAGACATAACTAATAAAGGACAAACCGTATATAAAGATATTTATAGTGGTTCTTCAGACGATGAACAACCCTGCACAAGCTACGGCAAAGAAAACTCTAAAATAGAGAATGGTGACTATCTGCTCTTTAAGGTTAATGTTGATGTATCTAAAGCAAACGTAAACACGTATAAATATGTATGCAAAGCAATATCTGACGTTGAAGACGATGGTGAAATAAAAGTAATGTTTATGCGAGTAGTGGATAAATGTACTAAGCGATTTCGGTTGGATGAGAAAGATGTTTCCTATGTCGATTATCAAGATGTTTTAGAGAGGTTGCCAAATCCCGAAATCGTTAAAAGAGGATATCGTATATATTATGACTTCAAATCTTCGATTAACGTTTTCGAGAAGTGAGTCAAACGAGGCCTTAGTAGGTTAATCTTAATTTGTTGATTTTTTATCTGTTTTTTTTTTTATAATAGAAGTTAATTCCAATGTTAAAGTTTAATGTATAGTTTTTGTGACGCTCCTAAGAATTACTGATCTCATATTATTTAGTTTAACACTGATCTCAAGCGTAGATTATATCAACTTAGTTGAACTTACGTGAATTAGGTGGTACATTGTTATGTTAATGATTTATGAATGAATGACGATGCGAATAGCAAACTAACGTGTATACAAAATACGCATAAAAACAGAACTCTCGCTATTTTCGACACCAATATTTAGATGCTGAGCCAGAAGATGGCATTTGTTTCTTTATATTTTTGATAATATCTTATAATTTTTGTAACTAAAGTCATGTTTAAGTTTTAAAAGACTAGTTATTTCACTTTAACTTTATTGCGAGTTGCATTACAGTTTTTGAATAATAAGAAGTTTAGTTTCATTTAATGAGTGTATGAAAAGGACCAGTAACACCATAGAAATGTATTGCCCATCTCTTGAGTTACCAATTATTTCTCTTGCGTTACTAGATGTCCCCAAATAATTCTACTGTATTTTAGTTTTTTTTTGTTTACCAGGATCGTTTTTGATGGATATGACTCGGTGAGTTATAATCTTATTAACTTTACCCTGTTATAGATATTAATGTTTAAGCCAAATCCTAACAAAAGAAGAAATATTCGAAAAATACAACTCCTTAAATTACTATAGTAACGCAGGGGACTTGTAAAGTCCAGTTATTACCGTAATAATGTTGATTTTGTTTAAAAAAAAATCTCTCATATTGAGCTCCTTAATTGCGGAAAATATCTATATCGATTTCAATGGGCTTTCAAATTTTTATTCCTATGTTATGATAAAATCTAGACAACGTAACGCAAGAGAATTTCCGACTGTATGAACAACAAAATGTGGTTAAAACTCACATAATAGCATTCTGATTTCGCTGTTGATATTAGAATAAGTTAATTTAATCAATTATCCATACGCCACTGTTATTAATAATCAGTAATTTGACAAAAAAATAATTTTAAAAACTTTTTTGAAACCTCTTTCAAATTGGCCTCGTAAAAGTTGATTCGCCCAAGTACATATTATATAATAAAATATTATACTATAATATATACTATATAATATTATATTAATATATTATTAAAATTTCAAGTAAGAAGTTGAAGAACAAAAAAGTACATTCAACAATCGAACATTTTCATTCTATCGCAGGCAGAGTGCTCGCTAAGGTTTTCATAATTTATTTTTTACGGCATGTTGTTCCCTAATATTTCAAGAGTAAAATAAACGATTGCGAAATAGCGGCACCGCGGAGAGTGACACAACCTCCTCGTACGAAAGTCAGCGGCTCACTGTCCCGCGCGCCCGCGCACGCACCGCTTACAAATATTTTCACAAAATAATAGTTATTTACGTATATTTTGAAAACAAAACGGTATTTCGAAAAACCCAACGATGAAATGTTAGATAAATATATTCTTCACATTTTCGTAAAAGAACCATCTTTATAGCCGTAGTAGGTAGTAAGTAGATAGAAAAAGAAATCTGAAAACAGGGCTTTTTAATTTTAATTTATTTAATATTAATCTTCGTCTTATTAAAAAAATTAACGATGATATTAAAGATGAAGGATTGAAGTGTGAAATGTATATTTTTTTGAATTTTTTTATTCCCATTTTTTGAAGTAGTTCCGACTCAAACTGAGCGATTTTTAAGCTTTAGGGGCTATTTGCCCCTTAATAAAACTTACAAGTCCCCTATGATACAACAAGCAAGCAACCAAACCCAAAGGCAACAAAAAACAAAAAAAATCTCTTTTTTTCTATACTAATATACTCCGAAACTGCTGGACCGATTTGAAGAAATTCGACAGAGATATAGAGTAGACCACGGGGAAGGACACTACTTTTTATCACGAAAAAATGTAAAAATTCTGCGAAACTAGTTTTTGCGCGCACGATCTCGCGGGCAACGTCTAGTTTGGTAATAAATTAATATTATTGTCCAATACCATTAATTTATTTAATGCCCCCTTAACATCTCAATGCAGGGGGGAGGCACTTGCTGAGAACTTCTGGTCTACGAAGATCTTACATTCAGGTCCAACACCGACTCTTATTCCGTGCGTATTGTTTAGTCCCAAACACTTCAAGCTCCTTCAGAGACTCACAAGTCACAACAGATATAAAGATTATAGATTATTGATTCTTTTACCCCACCAAGCTACGGATTTACCACTCATACAGCGTAATAATAGGTATTCGGCGTACGGTCTGCATTCTACTCTATTAAAATTTTAGACTTAGTCTACTGTGTAGTTTTATGTTTTCAAAATATAAAACTTCATACACTTCAAAAAGCTTCTCGTAAGCAAAGAATATTTTAAATATTTTGACCGGACTTTCACTGGCAGATAGCTGATGTCATAAGGAGTAACTTAGGCTACTTTTATCTTAGGATTCCGTTAAAAATAGAGTTCCTTTTCCATTAAGAGTTCTACGTAAACGAAGTTATGGGCACCAGCCAGTATAAATAGTTGTTTAAGGCTTTCACAGGATCCTCATATTGCGCGACCTATAAAGGTCAAATGTCATCCTTTGCGGCATGCACTATAGATAATAAAGAAATTGCATACGATAGAAAATAGATTTAACTAGCTGTCCCGACAAACTTCGTATACCGCTTTAGAATTAAATTTGTTGACGTACTGACAGCAGCGCCACCTACCTGGTCCAATTGCAAATCTAAACCATTCTCGAATCCACTTAAGAGCATTAACGCATAGCGCGTGAAGTCAACTTTGGTGAAAAATACGCACACAGCTGCAGCCTGCAGCGAGCGTCTTTGTGTGCGTGAATAGCTCGACGACTGTAAGCCAACTAACCCACATTGATACTTGCCTTACTTTAATTACTTTACGATAATAATAATAACGATAATAATTATTATTGAATTTTGATTATGGTATACATAATATCATAATAATAATTATATTCTGTGTCATATTACTTAATATATAATATAACATATTATCTACACAAAACATACAATATCAGTAGGTAATGTAATACTAACATAATATTATGGAAAATAAAAATACCTTGAAATAATACTTTTATACTATTTTAATTAATATAATTTAGTTATACAGCTGAAATGTGTTTATTTAAATCTCTTTGATTTTTACCCGACTGTCAAGACGTTGTGCTTTTCGCCCGGTTATGTTTTTCGCGCGTATCTTGCATGTATAAATGTATGCATGTATGCAATATGCATACATTACATTACATAGATTCTGGAACACAAAATAAACATTTTATATTTTAAACAAGACAATTTTATATACTTTTTTATATTTGTTATTTTTTATGACTAATAATTGTTCCTCTATAATTTTTAATTATTTTCACTACTAAAATTCCGGACAAAGCTCAGTCTCCCAGGTACTTTAACATCTTATATCAAGACGTCAAAATATTTGTGTTTTAAAAATTAAATACGAAATTACCAATTTAGGTGCTATTTTAAAGAAGAAAAGTATTAGTTCCTAATACGTATCTAGATGTACTTATCATTTATATATGTCACCGTAAAATTGTAAAAACCGTTAGATTGTAAAAAAACTAGTGAAATTGTAAAATGTTAATAGACTTCGGACGTGAATATGCTGCCTATAATTTAACACATTATTTATAGTTAGACAATAAATACCTATATAGTTATGAATCTTTCGACATATTTTTACAATCTCGTTAGTTTTTTTACAATTTAATGGTTTTTACAATTTTACGGTGACATATTATATAAGTTGTTTCTTTTCGAGGCAAAATGATTTGGAAACAATTTTGTTTCTAAATCATAAGCTCGAAATCCAGACTACCGTTTGCCGCATATATTATGTACCTAGATAAAACTTGGTAATTAAGTAGTTAGTAGTTTTTACTTTGTACATACATACATAACTATAATCACGCCTTTTTCCCGTAGGGGCAGGCAGGTAACACTATTCTTTCCACTTGCTACGATCCTTACATACTTGTTTCGCTTCGCCCACTTTAATTATTCCCTTCATACATGTTCATCAACATTCATATTAGTGGAAGGTGCCGGATGTTGTACCTGCACTTCCTCTCTTTAAAAAAAACTTTCAAAATACTCTTTACATTTCTTTAACACACGTTCTTCTCCTTTTATAATGCTCCCATCTTGGCTCCTGATTGTACGCAGCTCCGAGTTAGAAGTTTAAGAAGTTTACTTTGTACATACAAATTAAGAATCTACTGCTATCTGAGGGGATTATATGGATTATTAAATACGTACCTCTTCATTTCGAAGTTCTACTTCTTCTGTTTTACTTTACTTGAGTGTTTTGCACATTGTCTGAAGTTAAACCACAAAGCCGTCAACACAAGAATTTTGTTATTTGAAAGCAGATGCATATTAACAACAAAATGAACATGCAAAGTAGTATATTGTTATTATGGCTGCGCTAGTCGGTTTTGTCTCCATGCAAACGTTATTGGTGATTTACTTTAAAGTCAAACATTATAGACCGAAAGTTTATGTAATATCGATTTTTATTACACTTATCTTGGTCGGTATGTGCTTATATTTCTAAAATTCAAATAGGGGATCGGACTACATCTGAAATATTTAGTTTCATTAAAATATTCAGAAATATTGAGGCATTACTACTTGGTAAATGTAAAAATATATATTATTTTATGTGTAGTTTAGTAATTAAATACATTTAAAAAGTACCAAAAAAAAATTTTTTTTTTGCTAAATTGGTAAACACAACCTACATCATTAGTTTACTCACATCATATACAAAAACATTAATTATGGTAAGTATGAACTTAAACGCACAAATATGGGAGATTTTTACAAATATATTCCGGCGGCCATATACTTCATATACTACTTCATACACCATAACCTACAAGTGACCTCATTTGTAGGTCGACTTTAGGAGGCTCGCGAAAATTTTATACATATCGCTGAACCTTTGAAAATATTGACTTTTGATATAAGGTTTCTTCTGAGAAGTTACTCATATTTAAGAGTACTATTCATTTATGTAATAAAAAAAATTAGGCCGATTGCCTATTAGTTAAGAAAATAATAGCCTCCAAACATCGGATGTTTAGCGCAACTTTGACCGTAAATATAAAACAAATCAAGAATGAAAATAAAAAAGCAAGTACATACCGACACAGTTTTATTGTTCAGCAACTGAGATGACTTAAATTCGGACAAAAATATTATATAGATTTTTCATAAAACACGAACAGCCGATTTGGGTAATTTGAAGATAACTTTTCTAAAATACTTTACAAAACAGTATAAATGTGTGCACTATAGTTTCTCATATAAGTATAGATAACTATTTTATGGGTATAAGTATCCTTTTTTCCCAGATATTAGGTGAAATAACAAGCATTTTCCCCTCGCGCCGCACTGAGTTCCAGCCGTTGACTAGCGCTAGAATAAATAAATGTAGACTAACAACAGCGCCATCTACTGGGTCTAATTATGTTAAAATGTACTAAACTTTTAGCAGCTCTTGCCTTTGCCAAGTTTTCAAAATGTGTATGTTTTCTTTTTCGTGCGAACTTATTTTTTTCTCCTATTATATTATCTATTATATATGTAAAATAATTTGTTATTACAATAAAAAAAAATTAACTTAAATAACAATATTTATTATTACTTAAATTAAAAAATATATTTTCCAAATATCAAAATCTTTTTATCGGGGTGGATCTCGTACGCACTACAAAGGTCAACAGAGTTCATTGCAGAGCGCGGACCGATACGTCCACCCTCTGGGAAGCCTCACGGCCGTCTGATTTGTAAACGCTCGTGCGCCTGGATTTATACACTAGTTTTAAAAATTCATATAAAATTCGTCAAGCTAATTTACTTAAAAATTTAAATGGCATATTAAAGATAAAACGTTGTTCTTTTAGATTATGTAAGTAAGAAAGAGAAAGAGCAAGTGAAATACATAAATATCATCATTTTAAATAACTATAATTCCTGATAATTTCGCATTCTTTAAATTTTAGTTTTATGAGATAGAAACGTATATAAAAATAATCTGACAAAGAGATAATCTACAAGAGGATCCAACAAGTTTGTAAAGATTTTTTGTTTTTAAAAAATGTAAGTGGTTTTAGCTATTATATGTTTTGAAAATGCCCCTGAACCTAAAGTTGTCAAAACGTCTGGTTAGTTTTGTCAGTTTTATTCAAAAGTTTGAAATTATTTTAAAATAAATGATAAGGGAAAAATTAGAATACAATATTTTCTAGTGTTTTTTTACATGTAAAAATCAGAATAACCAGTTTTTGTTAGATATTTTTGCTTTTGAAAAGTAGCGTTTTTGTGAAATCTGAGTCGCGCGCCGTTAACGCTCTTAAACACACCGGGCAGGATGGCCGGGGAAGGTAAAATTTCAAGCACTGATATTAGAACACTGGACTAACACAATAGAGTTGAAATTCGAACACATGAGGGACAAGTTGTCAGATTTGACATTGACATTTGACTTTGACACTTGTGTGTTCGATTTTCAGCTCTATTGTTCAGCGCATAGTTATATTTTCAGCCTCCGTATTTCCCTGGCCTTACAGATTCCAAATTCCGGATCATATAGTTTCAGCCTAAGCCTTTTCTCTTTCTCACTTTTATCCCCATACACAAAAAGAGAAGTGTTAGAAGTTTGACGTGTCCGTGTAGATTGTAGAATCAGACAAACGAAAGTTGAACCTGGGTTATTTGCAAACTTTTATCTTGGCAACTCTATACGACCTTCAAAATCAACTTGACAAACAAAATTTGACAAAATTTCAGTGGGATTTGCTTGAAAGAGTTAAAACATATTTTATTTCACATTTTATTTGTCATTTTAGTACTAATTTATTACAAGCAACTCGTCAGGTTATTTTGAATTTTTTCATAGGAGGGTAAGGCCGAGTAACTTTGCCGGTAACACGGTAACACAAGCCAAACAAAGTAACACAAGGTAACACAACGAAATTGTAAAGCTAAGCTCACAGGAGTTTACTTTGAATAAAAATAGACTTTTTATGATATTATAGACTATTTACCATCATAAATAATAAAGAATGTTGGGAAATTTAAAAAATAATAGGCAATAAGTACCTATATATATAAAAACGCCAAAATTTTATCATAGATTTTTTATTTAAGTAAGTATATAAATATTACAATTTTCATATATTTATAATTATATAATAATATTTAAATTACTTAAAAAATAATATCAAGCTTTTTACTGTTTTTACTATTGATTTCTTCAAATTTATCCGGATTATTTAATTTAAGTCTCTCTCTGTACCTCCGTTGTTTCTCAGCAGGTGTTAAAAGCATCTAAAATAAAATAAAAACAACTTTAGAAACACTTAAATATTACATTTAAAATAAAATATACATAAGGATAAAGTAGTGTTAAATTTTACATATCTAATAAATATAAAAACGCCTAAAAATAATATAATAATAATATAAACATACCTAAATACTTTTTTTTTACGTTTTAGTGCTCTGTAGTAGTAAGGCAGGGAAGAATTTGATAAAGAACATAAGTACTAAAAAAATTAATGTCAATTACGTAAGGTAAGTATGTTTTCTTTCATTTTATTTTTAAAGCGTAGGTACTACGTATATAAACACAGCTTTAGGTAACACAAAGTAACACAATCAGTAACACAAGGTAACACAATCAGTTGACTCGCGACAAATATAACCTTATTTCTTGTTCTGTTATGATTTTTGAATATTTTTTGCTTTTATCTCATAAATAGTACTATAACTCACAAAATGAGAGCAAAATTTGATTGAATATGTACTTACCGTGAAGAAAATTGAGTTGAAAAGTGTAAAAACAAAAGTTTCACGCCGAAAACACAACTTCCCTTTCACCTCACAACAAAAAAAATGGCCGAATGCAGCAGACGTCAAATGCATCAAAACGAACAGTGTTGCCGCTTTGCAAAAAACTGTTAAATGTTACCATTACCTAAAGTAAAATTTGCCTAAAACGGTAACACAATGTCAAAGTAACACAATACAAAATACCGGAGACATTAATTTTATAGTGGTCATTTATACGATTTTGATATTAATAATACCTAACCCAAGAATTGGGGTACCCTACATGTATCATACTTCTACAAAAACACTTCTTTTTGTAAATGATCATCATGGTATTTAAGTAAATTACCATTAATGAATGTAAGGCGACGAGGGGACACTCGAATTTTGTATGGAGCCAAAACTCAGTGATTTAATAAAAAATGGAAATAATAATGTTAAAACGTCAATTCATAGGTTTTTATTGCATTTTATAACACCGAAATACTTAATGATTATAATTTAAAATGCTTTAATAATTCATCATCATCGTTTTACTGTAACATTAATATAAAGTTGAGGACATAGCCATTTATTTGCAAGCGGCAAAGTTACTCGGCCTTACCCAGGAATCAGAAAAGCGATGTTCAAGAAATGTATGAGGCCTGGGCCAGCCCTACGTACAGTATATGTAAATATAGCTACATAATTATAGTAACCGTTTCCTATTCTTTATTTTGTATAATTTCACTTCGTTTCCATGTACATTTTAATTAACTTCGTCAAGGAGAGCAACACAAAGTAAAATAAAACATGGCGGATGAGATCAAAATTAACTAAATAATGTCATTTTGTCAATGACATGACCTTTGACAAAGAAAGACGTATGGCATTCAAGACGTCGTCTCTTCGTAAAACTGTTCACTACGTCAAAAGTCAAGTCAAAACAACTATCATGGCCGCCCTAAAAATAGTGTTCTCGCAATAAAAAATTATTCAAATAATCATTTTTGTACGCATGTACCCTTCTTCAAATTAATTTTTTCGTATTTTTATGATATTCCCATATTTTTTTCCTATTTACCTATGTAGTGTACATAGAACTGGCCCAAAATCAAACATGTCTTTTTCAACTTTCGTTTGTCAGACTCTATAATATTATGAGTGTCTATGGTTAATAGTATGCTAGCTCCTAAACGTATTCCAAAATTTTGATGCGGTTTCCATAGTTGAAAGATGACGTGATCGAATTACAACTAGCCATCAGCTCGTTTACGGCTTAACAGCAACACAAAGTAAAAATACCAACCCCAACATAACTTCAATTTTTTTTTATTATTTAAATTAGTAATTGCCATTGAAGGTGTGCCAACTGCCAACCTCTCAACACGCACAACCGAACCTCTTGGGTCAGATTATGGTGCGGTCAATTATTGTAAAAATATTTATAGTTAATTACCAAAACAAATATTATATAAATGGGTATATTAAAACCGCAAAATGAGTAAATTAAATCTTTAAATCATTTTTTAGGGTTCCGTAATACTTAAGGAACCCTTATAGTTTCGCTCTGTCCGTCTGTCTGTCTGTCTGTCTGTCTGTCCGCGCCTCTAGCTCCTGTAATTATGAATATAAATTGATGAAATTTGGTTCAGTTATAGATTGTGTATAGATCACGGTTTCGGGATCATAAAAAAATAATAATTTTATATTTTAAGGGTGGCTCTCCATACATGTGAAGTGGGGATGTAAAATATTTTTTCACTCTACCCCATCGTGTGGGGTATCGTAGAATAGGTCTTTTAAAATAAAGGTAAGGTTTCATATGTTACTTTTTTATAAAGTTGACCATTTTCGAGTAATCGGCCTCCAAAGTACTTTGTAAGTTGGTCCCCCCCCTAGCATTTTTAAACTATAGGAGATAGAAACTTGAAAATTTCCATGCTGATAGATCACGCTAAAAACTCTTTAGGAAAACTATTTTGAACCAAATCGGACAGTAACTTTTGGAGTAATTAAAAAAAAGCATATTACGCGTTTATAGTTACGGAACCCTCCTTAGACATGTCCTGACATGCTCTTGGTTAGGTTAGGTTAGGTTAGGTTATTTATTATTACCCCCCGATGGTTGCACGCCTTGTCGTGGCGGTGGGGCTTAGTAACCGTGGACTGGACACCCACGGTGAAGCGAAGAGGCAACCAGGGCCGGCTTGTTTGCCAACGGCTGGCCCAAGGTGGGCGCTCCCAGCGGGCTGGAGGAGTCCGCTGCGGACGCGCTTGGAGGTGGGACCGCAGAAGAAGAGGAGTGCCGGTATTACGGTGCGCCGTATTCCCTATCTTCTGCGGCCGTGGAGAGATCGCAGGGGCAGAGGCGTGGTGGTGTTGTGCCACTCTCCCTACCTCCCTGTGAGCTGGCGGGGCCGTACCGTATGTTAACGGCATTGGTGGGGCCGCAGAGGAAGAGGCAAGTTGGTATTACGGTGCGCCGCTTGCCCTATCCTTTGCGGCCGATGTGTGGTCGGTGGCAGAACCATAGCTCAGATCTACCACCGGGTACCGGTTGTGGAGGCTGGTATCCGTGGTCTCCTAGTAGCAGACTCGGGGGGAGTCTGCTACAGTACTGGTGGAGGCCGAGGAGGGAGGCGCACCTTACCATCTGGTGCGCCTGGGGCCTTCGGGCCTTGAATGGAGCCGCTTGTGATCGGCTGCCGCCGGCGGGGTCGCGGATGTGTTTATCGTTCCCGTGGCCCCGTCACAGGGCGGCGAGGAGGAAGGTGGGGGGGTGGTTTTTAGTGGGTATACCGTGGGTCTCATTAGCCTATACGGGAGTCCCACATCACCACTCGGGTGCCCCCTGCGCCTGGGTGGTATGCGTAATGCATTTTCCCCTCCGGAAACAAAAAAAAAAAAAAAAAAAAGGTTATTTATTATTACCCCCCGATGGTTGCACGCCTTGACGTGGCGGTGGGGCTTAGTAACCGTGGTTTGGACACCCACGGTGAAGCGAAGAGGCAACCAGGGCCGGCTTGTTTGCCGCCGGCTGGCCCGAGGAGGGCGCTCCCAGCGGGCTGGAGGAGTCCGCTGCGGACGCGCTAGGAGGTGGGACCGCAGAAGAAGAGGAGTGCCGGTATTACGGTGCGCCGTACTCCCTATCTTCTGCGGCCGTGGAGGGATCGCAGGGGGAGAGGCGTGGTGGTGTTGTGCCACTCTCCCTACCCCCCTGCGAGCTGGCGGGGCCGTTCCGTACGGTTAACGGCATTGGTGGGGCCGCAGAGGAAGAGGCAAGTTGGTATTACGGTGCGCCGCTTGCCCTATCCTCTGCGGCCGAGGTGTGGTCGGTGGCAGAACCATATACCAGATCTGCCACCGGGTACCGGTTGTGGAGGCTGGTATCCGTGGCCTCCTAGTGTAAGAATCAAGTATTATTTGCTTTATAATATTCGTAAATATCTGAGGATACATCCGGTACATCCGGTATAGCATAATTATTAATTATTTTGTTTAAATATTTTGTAATTGTTGATTTAATGGATTATAAATTATTAAATAATTGGATAATCATTTTAAATATTATTTTTGTATTATAATTAATATTTTTGTATTATAATAATTTATTCTTTTTGGTAACTTCCGGTAAAATTGGCGCCACTGATTATGGTATAAAAGCCCAGTGTCGCCAATATGCCAGGCGAGTTGTCAATAATAAGTTGAAATAGTAATGTAACTATATTGAAACCTACTGTGAATTAATAAAGGAATATACTATTGTGAACATAAAGTGTTTTTATCACCGAAAACCTTCTGATAGTTAATATCAGAAGTGGCATAAGGATTTTCACGCTCCACGAAATCAAGGTACGTAAAATTAAATTATCAATTTTAATTTGTAAATTAAAGGAGGAATCTATAACGAATAACGTTTTAGATTAAGACTACATTTTTACTCACGGTTTCGCCCGCAAAAATTTATTATTAAAGCTAATGAAAATCGCAAAGAATATAGTTATCTAGTGTTTATTGGATATATTTTCAAAAAAAAAAAAAAAGTTTTAGTAGATTAGTATTAGTATATTCGTTTTAGTAGATTTAGTTAGGTTTAGTATATTACCACCAACAGCCACACAAACTTTAGCTTTTATATTAGTAATTGAAATACTAGTATAGGTAAATATAAATTATTAGATGTTATCCGCAACTTAGTGCGCACAAAAGGAAATCTAACGGAAACCGTACATTTTGCCGCGATGAAAATATAACCTGGTCTTCTCTGCGGCCTACTGTATAAATATATTATGTGCCAAAATAAATCAAAATCAGTCCAGTAGTTTTGGAGCCTATGTAATGCAAACAAACAAATCTTTCCTCTTTATAATATTAGTTTACATTGATGTACCTAACGGGTTTAAATAATATCACTATCGGGTTTAGATTCGTGAAGATCAAAAGAAATTCAAAATAAAAATTTCTGAACAACTACTTATACAGAAAAGGACTACTTCTTACTCGTCAAACTAAACAAAACAAAGACATTGTTTTCAATGTTGATGTTGATGGATCCCTTTTAACTTAAAAATGAAATAAAATAAAAGCTCTAAATAACTCATTAAAATTTCTTTAAATTAATATAATAAGGGTTAAATGAATGACCAGTTATTAAACATTCATAGAATATAGATGTATAATTAGGACTTAAATTTTAACAAAATATTAATTAAATTTTATAAAATAAAATAATAATAATAATAAATACTGAAGCTACTTAGTATTATAATTCAAATATCTTATTTATTAGCCTAATTTTATATTTTTACACTCTGTCTCGAAGAGTCCTTAAGATGCATTATACATTGATTGTACCTAAATTTAAATCTTATACAGTTTATGTCTTTTTATTTTATTTACTTTTCAGTATGAACGAGAACATTTTAAGACCATTATCGATTGAACGAGATAGTCGCCAACGGGAGAGAACGAATGACAGGCGATCCCATACTAGCAGACGTAGCCGATCACGGTACAGTCGGTTTAGATCAAGCCGGGCATCGGATAGAAGCCGTAGTCCGATACTACAAAGTGGGTCTGCAAGACAACCACGCTCACGTTCCGGACGTCGGTCTACATGTCGCCGCGAGCTCCGCAGTCCTCCTTGTCATCGTGAAAGGTCGAGGTACAGAAGTCCGGGATCACCACGGCGTCGATCTATCTCTCCACAACCCTATCCACCTGGCCGATTACCGGGTGTATCTGGCAACAAGGTTTCCGGACCGTCTCGACGCGACAGCGCGGATATTGGGGGTATGGCAAACACTTTAAATAACCTAGGCTCAAATGAGAATTTATCGGTATTATTAAACTTTATGAATAATTTCTTAAAATCCGAAAATTCGCACAGGCTACATTTTGATAAAAATATGATACCAGAGTTTGATCCTACCGTAAGAAATCATAGAATAGAAAACTGGATTGCAAAGGTCAATGAATGTGCTCAGATCTACAATTGGACTGAGCAACAAATACCACATTTTGCATTACCTCGGTTAGCAGGCCATGCTAAAAAATGGTACGAGGGCTTATGCTCGGTGAACCGAACTTGGCCTCAATGGCAGGAATGTCTGAAGAAAGCATTTCCTTCAGATTCCAATTACGGTAATATTTTAACTGAAATGTTAGATAGGCGGTTTAAAGCAGGAGAATCGTTGGATAATTACTATTATGATAAAACTCTACTCTTAAACGCTTGCGAAATAGTAGGTAAAAAGGCGGTCGACTGCATAATACATGGATTAGATGACAGAACAATTAAAGCTAGTGCATCGTCAGGAAGGTTCACCGAACCCGAAGATTTGCTTTGTTTTCTAAAAGATATTTGTAATGAACGGTATGAAACTAAAAATAATAAAATAAAACACTCTTTAAATTCTAATAATGAAATTACTTGCAGTTTTTGCAAAAAGGTAGGGCACACTTTAAAACAATGTAGAGCATTATTCTGTTATAATTGTAAAAAGCACGGCCACAGAGTAAATCAATGTAATCAACCTATAATAAAATGCGAATCTTGTCAAAAATTTGGTCACAAAAAAGAAGATTGTTTTAAAAATAAACCCAAAACAAATTTAGAAAAACGCGTAATGAATATTGATTCATCTGATAATTATTGTAATTCAAAATTTTATAAATTAGTATCAATTAATAATAATTCCAATTTAATCACCGCTTTCATTGATTTTGGAAGCGATTGTTCCTTAATTAGCAAAGCACTAGTGGATGAGTATGGACTTATTGTTAAGTATGAAAACATGCCTATAATTAAAGGAATTGGTAATGGTACTATAGTTCCAATAGGTAAAACTGAACTTTGGCTGTCTGTTGACAAGGTTGATTCTTTGATTAGTGCATACGTAGTTCCACCTTTACAACTACATGTACCACTTTTAATAGAACAAAATTTTACGGAATTGCCACATATATTAGTAATTAAAACAAAAGATTCACTCGATATTCTAAATAGAAGTTATACGTTTCCAGACATTGAAAATGAAGATTCTTTAATTAAACTACTAACCTGCGAATCTACGGAAATTAATAAAGTAGGTCTAGTGTCTTGTTTTACAGAAGATTTAGTAAATGGAACAGTTTTTATTCGAAACAGTTATAGAAATTTTTCTGGGATAGAGTATTGGATACAAGAAGGCGTTTATTCAATAAAGGAAGGTAAAATTTCAATATTTCTGATCACCCCATCTACTTCTCTTCGCTTTAAATCTAATATGCTTTTAGTTAGGGCCGAAAAAATTGAAAGTCGCAATTTTGAGAATAAAATGTGTCTGCAAGCTCGAACTAATTTTGAAGAAATCAATTATAAAGAAATAAACATAAATAAAGAACTTTCCCCACACGAAAGAGATGCAATAGTTAAGTTGATTAAAGCTTATCGTAGTACTTTTGCCCAAAACCTTTCTGAACTAGGGTGTACTAATTTAACTGAGATGGACTTAAAATTATCGGATCATACGCCTGTTGCTTATAGACCTTATAGATTGAGCTATAAAGATAGGGAAACCGTTCGAAACATGATAGGTGAACTATTGCAAAACGAAATAATTGAAGAATCTTCCTCTTCTTATGCGAGCCCAATATTGCTTGTATCGAAGAAAACAGGTGGTCAACGTCTGTGTGTTGATTACAGGGCTTTAAATAGCCGCACAGTTAAGGACCATTTTCCATTACCCCGTATTGAAGATCAATTAGATTCATTAAGTGGTAGCAAATATTTTACCAATCTTGACCTAACTAGTGGCTACTATCAAATACCTATTACTCCAAATTGTAGATATTTAACAGCGTTTATTACACCCGATGGTCTGTATCAATTTAAGAGAATGCCTTTTGGTTTGGTCAACGCTCCAGCAGTTTTTCAGAGGACGATTAATAAGGCTTTGAAGCTTAATTCATTTGATGTAAATGATAAACCAGCACTAGCATATATGGATGATATTATTATAGTATCTAAAAATTTTAATGAAGGTATTGAAAAATTAGAAAATACTTTTAAATTATTAAATGAAGCAAATCTTACGTTAAACATTAAAAAATGTAACTTCTTTCAAACTAATATAGATTATTTAGGTTTTGAAATCTCACATGAAGGTATCAAGCCAGGTAAAACTAAAATAGAAGCAGTTAAAAAATTTCCCAGTCCTACAAATGTTCATGAAGTTAGACAATTTGTAGGGCTGGCAAGTTATTTTCGTCGCTTTATAAAAGATTTTTCGCTTATTGCACGTCCTTTGACAGATTTAACAAAGAAACACCAAATTTTCAAAGGCCAGTTTTAGCTTTATATGACCCAAAACATATTACTGAATTGCATACAGATGCAAGTAAAATTGGTTTGGCTGGAATACTTTTACAGAAAGAGTCTGAAATATCTCCACTCAAACCGATTGCTTTTTATAGTAGGAAAACTACTATTGACGAACAAAAATTCCATGCATATGATTTGGAAACTTTAGCGGTTATAACATCATTAAATAGATTTAGGGTGTATTTATTGGGTACCAAGTTTACCATTGTGACTGATTGCAATGCCTTACGTGCAACCTTTTCGAAGCGTGATATTTTACCCAGAATAGCTCGATGGTGGCTAGCACTGCAGGAATACGATTGTAATATTATTTATCGACCTAATAGTAATATGTTGCACGTGGATGCGCTCAGCCGCAATCCGGTGGACTTGGTATCTCAGGATATTGAACCTGAAATACTTCGCGCGTTAGCTATTACACAGAATGATTGGTTATTAAGTTTACAATTAACAGACCCCAAAATTTGTCATATACGTCAAGTATTAGAAGATCCTCAATATAATGAATTAGTAGACATAAAGCAAAACTTTTTAATTAAGGATAATAAATTATTTAGAAAAGTAGGAGAGAACGAGTTAAAATGGGTTGTACCTAAAGGAGCTAGATTTCAAATATTACGTTTAAACCATGACGATGTTGGACATTTTTCAGTGGAAAAGACCTTAGCTCGGATAAAAAGAGATTTCTGGTTTCCAAAAATGAAAAAATTTGTGGCCAAATATGTTAAATCTTGCATTAATTGTGCTTACGCTAAAGACCAAAATGGCAAGAAGGAAGGATTTTTACATCCCATACCGAAACCAGATATCCCTTTTCATACGGTACACATTGACCATCTTGGGCCATTTGTGAAAAGTACTCGAGGTAATATGTATTTACTTTTAATTGTAGACGGTTACACTAAATTTTGCATCATAAAGCCTCTAAGAAATTTAAAAACCTCTGGTACCGTTAAAGCTTTAGCTGATGTTTTTTCTACATTTGGTTTTCCAACTAGGCTCATCTCCGATAGAGGAACTACGTTTACATCTAAAGAATTTGAAAATTTTTGTACCGATTCTAAAATAAAGCATATTTTAAACGCAGTTTCCTCTCCTCGGTCAAATGGTCAGGTTGAGAGGTATAACCTAACGGTCTTAGGTTCGTTAGCATCTTATACTGATAAGCTTGGTGAAACTAAATGGGATCAAGAACTAGGAAGAATCCAATGGGGATTGAATAATACCTTGAATAAAGGCATCGGCAAAACCCCTTCTGAGGCTTTATTCGGTCGAACCTTAAATCACGCTAATGAAAATGTATTTAGTGATCTCTTTTTAGAATCGCGTGACCTTAACCAAAACATTGATGATATTAGATCAGAAATAACAGAACACATTGAAAAAGATCAAATCAATCAGAAAGAACGTTTTGATAAGAATAGAACAAGTCCTACTATTTATAAAATTGGCGATTTAGTTAAAATAAAAAAACAAATATCGTCGAAAGAAGGCCAAAGTAGAAAACTTTTACCTAAATTCTCTGGCCCTTATAAAATAACAAAGATTATAGACAATGACAGATATGAAGTATCTAGTATACCAGGTACAGAGTTAGGAAAACACAAATACTGTAACATTTGGGCAGTTGATCAAATAAAACCATGGATAAATATACATATTAATAAAATATCTAGTTCGGATAGTGAAGAAGAATAACAAATGATTTAAGCATATTTAGAATCAAAATAGACTAAAATAATATATTGTTATAAGTAACTTTGTAACTAAAGTTACAAATTGATTTCGAGATTATATAATATATTATATTTTTGGTATCTCAAGTTTTCAACCGTTTAATGAGTTAAGACTTGAAGAACTTTCCAAGTCATTGTTTTTTTTTTTTTTTTTTTAAACATGTTATTAATTAATTAGGTGGACTTGATGAACTTTCCAATCCACATAATAAAATACTTGATGAATTTTCCAAGTTACTGTCTTTTTATTTGTTACCAGGTAGACTTGATGAAATTTCCTATCTACCTAGGTATAAAGCTTGATGAATTTTCCAAGTTATATTAAATTAATATTTGTATAAAGCTAGAAAATTTTAAATCTTAAAACAGCAAGAAAATTTCAGTATTTTAATTAAATGAGTTTATTTGTGTTTTATTTTATAATATTAAACAATCTATTGTTATGCGTATAATTGGAAACTCAAAATGTCTATTTATTATGATTGTTTTTTTTTGTTTTAAATTATATATATATTTTTTACTTTATTTTGCATGTATAATTTTAAGTTTAGTTGTAATAAGTTTGAGGTCAAACTTTTTGTCAGTATGGCCGATTGTAAGAATCAAGTATTATTTGCTTTATAATATTCGTAAATATCTGAGGATACATCCGGTACATCCGGTATAGCATAATTATTAATTATTTTGTTTAAATATTTTGTAATTGTTGATTTAATGGATTATAAATTATTAAATAATTGGATAATCATTTTAAATATTATTTTTGTATTATAATTAATATTTTTGTATTATAATAATTTATTCTTTTTGGTAACTTCCGGTAAAATTGGCGCCACTGATTATGGTATAAAAGCCCAGTGTCGCCAATATGCCAGGCGAGTTGTCAATAATAAGTTGAAATAGTAATGTAACTATATTGAAACCTACTGTAAATTAATAAAGGAATATACTATTGTGAACATAAAGTGTTTTTATCACCGAAAACCTTCTGATAGTTAATACTAGTAGCAGACTCAGGGGGAGTCTGCTACAGTACTGGTGGAGGCCGAGGAGGGAGGCGCACCCTACCATCTGGTGCGCCTGGGGCCTTCAGGCCTAGGATGGAGCCGCTTATTGGCTGCCGCCGGCGGGGTCGCGGATGTGTTTATCGTTCCCGTGGCCCCGTCACAGGGCGGCGAGGAGGAAGGTGGGGGGTGGTTTTTAGTGGGTATACCGTGGGTCTCATTAGCCTATACGGGAGTCCCACATCACCACTCGGGTGCCCCCTGCGCCTGGGTGGTATGCGTAATGCATTTTCCCCTCCGGAAACAAAAAAAAAAAAAAAAAAGGTTATTTATTATTTACAACTGCTTTTTACTTGAAAAAAAAAACCGGTTTGGGTTCCAATTTTCCCACATTTTGCTAACTTTTGTCCTAGTTGTCAAATGTTAGATGGCAATTGGCAACTTTATTCAGTATTAAAAGACACCACTATGTAAGGCTGGGATCCGGGATCCAGGGGGCCAGAGAAAATTCAGAGCACTGAAATTTTCTCTGGCCTTCCGGATTCTGGGTCAGAAATCATAATATAGTCCGAGATCCCAGCCTAACTCTAACGTTCACGGTCCACGGATCATACTCACATATCCTTACTCCTGATCAGCCCAGACATGTTGGGTGAAAGATAAAAGTGTGCCATTAATATAACTTACAAGCTACCTTACTTCGTACATATTTACACAAAGTTTCATAGTATGTATTACTTGTATTTCAGTGCGTCATCTTTTCTACGTTTTCGGCTTCAACCGAAAGGAACATATAAAAGAAAGGATTGAGGATACATTATGAGGAACACCAAGGAGTGAACTGTCAACTGCTATTATGAAATCTGACTTCAATATCAGCAATATATTATTATGTATAGCTAAAATTGTTAAAATGCATTACAGCTACAATGATCACATCATCACAATGAATGATGTCATAACTCATAACATAGAATATTCAGCGGAAGCAGTACTGACAATAACAGATCCATATTAATAATCCAACTACTTAGTGATTATTATTTAGGTGCAGCGCAGACGGCACACTTTTAGTGCGATCGAGTCGTCGCACAGAAAGTCTACATGGCGCGCACAAAGTCGTTCGCGGATTTTTCACAGACTCAAAGCACACGGCGACGGCTATTGCTGGTCTGTTATGTATTTCAGAATTAAATGTTTAATAAGGAACTGTCCTTTCAGTAATCTCTCCGAAAGTATACGATGTACCTAAGATTCTCTATTTCTTCTCCTTTTTCTGTACTTCAAGTACATACATCGCGATCTCTGCGCGATTTTCATAGCGTGAACGTCCCTTCTGTTTTGCCGACAGAATGATCAAATATGTGCGTCGTGTGCTTTGAGTCTGTGAAAAATCCGCGAACGACTTTGTGCGCGCCATGTAGACTTTCTGTGCGCCGCGCACCGCAGACTCAATCGCACAAAAAGTGTGCCGTTTGCGCTGCACCTTACACGGATTTTTTGTGCGCCGGACTTTTTGCGCGTGGTATGCGTCACTGCATATAATTTCATAGGTTCTATTTTAACAGGATAAAAAGTGCGTCACGGACAGTCTGTCGTCTGCGCTGCCTCTTACCTTTATTTAGCGACTAGCTATCCCGACACACGTTGTTCTGTCTTAAATATGAACTGGATAAATAACTACGCATATAATGCAACCTACACCTTTTCAAATATTTGCCACCGTTTAAACCTTCCCTGAACTTCTACAAAATTAGCCACATCGGTCCAGCCTTTCTCGAGTTTTGAGTCCCTCGGGAATGGGATAAAAAGTTATACTATGTCCGACTCCTGGTTTTAAGCTCCGCGCCAATTTTCAGCGAAATGGGTTCAGCCGCTCTCGAGTTATAAATCGATTAATAAAATAGATTATAGGACTTGGTAGGAAGGGAAATAAGGTAGGAAATTTGAATTTAGTTCATTCTTAGGCTGGGACTATACGATCCGGAATCCGGCAGCCCCAAAAAAAATCAGAGCACTGAATATAGAGCTCTAAATCAAAGACGCAAGTGTCGAGTCAAATGTCAATGTCATATAAGTATAACAACTCGACACTCGACACTTCGATTTTCAACTCTATTGTATTAGCGCAGAGTTCCTTTTTAGTGCTCTGAATTTACCCCGTCCTAGCAGATTCCGCATTATAGTCCCATGCCTAAGGGGCCCCATACATGGTCCGGTCTACCTTCAGTTCGGCCTGAACGGATGCAAAATCGTATCGTGTGTGTGCAATTTCGAGATCGCATCAGGCGGCCGTGCGGACTGAAGCGATTCGTTCCAGTGTTGCCAGCTCTTTTTTTGTGAAACTACTAAACTCGTATCGATTTCTACTAAAACTACTAAAAAACTACTAAAGAGGCTACTTAACTTAGGAATTCCTGAAGCCCCCCAAAAACCACTGCATTTTAGGTTTTATTATATAAAATTTTTTTCATTAATTGAATTTGATTATAAATTTTACCATTAAATTAAAATATACTAGGAAATATTACGTATTTAGTAGCTATTTTGCATATCATTACTGTCTGGCTCTTTCCTACTTAAACACTACTAATAACTAAATTTCTACCAAGGAGGGAATAAAATACTCAATTTAGTAAAATTTTGTAAAATAACTAAGTTGGCAACATTAATTCTGGCCTGACCGATCGGCCTGAACGCGCGGCCTGTCCTGACCGTGTGTGGACAAATCGCTTCAGTTCTTGCCCGAGCCGCGGCCGTGCGGGCGTGTATCTTGTACAAGCGTTGTATGAGTTTTCGCGGTGTTTAAATACAAAATTTATAAACACGACCGTAGCGCGCGGCAAACCAGAATGGACTGATGCGACTGTTCCGTGTGTGGGCACGAATCAGATCAGGCCGAACTGACGTAAATTGGATTGGATGCGATTTTTTCCGTGTGTGTGCTCGAATCCGTTCAGGCCGAACTGACGTCAGTTCCAGCTGAAACGATCGGCCTCTCGTCTGTGGGAGCCTTAAGTGAAATGGTCAAATGAGTGTACGCACGATGTATCGGCGCTGGCGATTTACATCTTACGTCTGGCCGTGCGGCAACTTGTTCGATAGTACTTACAGGTCCTTGCCACGCTTGACGGTGGATGAGAGAAGGGCGTGGTGCAGCGGGTGGGCGTGGTGCGCGTGCCAGCGCGGACCTTCTGCTGGGGACAGCGGGCCCGTGCCTGGCGAGCTGCAGCGCCCCGACCCCACCTGTGAGAACATCATCACCATCATCGATCACTGCGGCGCGGCGGGGTAACCACAATTCCCGTTCGACTCAGATTCGAAAACTTACCGCGCGGTTATTGGCTAACGTTTAGCGCGACAAGCGTTTATTGGTCGCCGCGGGGGGAAGTTAGCGAATTCGAGTCGAATTACGCATTGTTAATAGACTTACATTCAGGTCTCTTCTCAATAGAAGAGCGTTGTGTAAATAACCAAATTAATATTATGTAAATTGTTACATAGAATAGGGAGGGATGTTGCCTTCTATGGAATATCACAGTTTAACAAATTAAATTTTATAATTGTTGATTAAAGATACATAAATCTGAAAGAAATAGGTATTTAGAGTGACGCGATTAAAAAATATAAGCAAATAAAAAATATTGTCCATCCCTTTCTCGCAAAACGATTCGTGACGTCACAGCCTGCTACCGCCATACATTTTGCGATGACAAAAGTATGGCGGTAGCAGGTTGTGACGTCACAGGCCGATATATCGCTCTCTTTCATATTGTAAATTTTAATGGTTTGTATCTTCGTTATTTTTTCAGATATACAAAAATGGGTTCTGGATTGTTTATTACCATGTTGACTAACATCGAATAGACGAAAAAAAATTTTTTCGGCAACATGCCTATTACTTAAATATGAAAAAACATTTGTTGGGGAGTGTATAAGAGACAGTGGCGCGGGGTTCTTACAACTCCATTCATATCGGCTTCGCTTACCGCTTAACTTTTGAAGTCCTTCATCCAAATCCCTACCTATTAGACAGGCTACGGCTTCCCTATGAAATTGAATTAGCCTTCGCCACTGATAAGTGTATATAGTATATACCAGTGATTTTCAACCTGTGGGTCGCGACCCCCTGGGGGGTCGCCGGAGGTCGAGAGAACTTTAGTAAAAAAACAATAAAGATTATAAAGATTGATTTATTATCTAAGTCTCTTACTTAATAAATAAATCTTTTATCTTATTATCTATCTATTTTCTCTATTTTAACAAAAGGATATACTCATAAATCGATCATCGATGTATGTACCTAATTGTAAAATAATGTGTTTGGCCTACTATATTATGCACTTATATCCGAATCCTAATTATGGAGACGCATAAAATGTTATATGGAATGAATATTTGTTGTTACAACTCTGTCTGTAACATACACATGATACGTACATGATAAAAAAGTGAAGGTCGGGGGGTCGCGAAATATTTTTTCATACAAGGGGGGTCGCATCATCAAAAAGGTTGAAAAACACTGGTATATACTAACTGGGCAATTTCGTAAAAATATGTCCCGGTTACAAAATGGAGTACAACAAAAAATAAAGTTTAGAACAACTATTTTCAGGATGCCGATTGCTTCGTTTTTTCTTTAAATATATTATTTTCATAACAATATTACCCAAAAACCTTAACTTTTTTCAGAAAGTATGAATTGTTGGTACATGATGGGGCTTCTGGGTTCCATTTTGTAACTTTTTGAAACGAATACTACTTAACAATGCAGAGTTTTTTATTAAAGAACTTCTTTATTACGAAATGTACAACATAGTATTTATGTTTTAACAAAGTTTTTTTTTTTCAAATACTTATCTATCAAACATTAAATCTTAAAATTATATCCACTTTGTAACTTTTAGCACAGAATAAATAATAGTACCTAGAGGTACAGAAGAACCACTCCGACAAATGGTTAGAAGAAATAGGGACTCTTTCTGCGATGCGATAAGGTTCAATTCAGCTAACACAACGCTTGATTACCTACGATTATATTTACCTAGAAGTTGCGTCTCTTTCTATCGCGTAATTCTTATCCTTTCTAATGACATTAGGGTTGTCTCATTTTAGAAAATTATTAACCGACTTCCAAAAAAGGAGGCGGTTATAAGGTAAAAGCACTAATGCTGGACATTGAACTAAAAGACGACATTTTCAAGAAAAATGTTTTCTAATAAGAAATCTAATCATTTAAATAACATTGCTATTGATGTTAAAGACAGGTAGTCACATCTATGATACATGCTCAAAAGTTTGTGTACATTCAGAAGCAAATTTAAAAATGGCATCAGTTGACAATAAACAATGTAAGCAGGTTGGCGTGTTGCGCTTAATTCTTAGCGTTTTTCATAAGGCAACTGACTTTTTACAGGTATAATTTTTTTCTTATATTTATGATTATTGGGTATTGTTAGTTTCGATATTAAAAATGTATAAAATTCTTGATTAATTAGGACCATTTGCTTGTTATTTTGGCTTGTTTTTGTATAAATTTTAAGTGGTGTTTACTATTAGTACCAGAAATGAATCAAAACCTAAAAGATGACATGTGTGTCTTTTACTAGGGTTACATCGAACTGAATTTTTTAGCTTATTTTAATGCAAATTTAGCCTTATGCTGTAGAAAATAAGTTCCTGTCTGAGTTTCGTGTCTTTTACACTATTCTAACTAAAAGAAGACAGTGTCAACTATTAGGGTAAACTCGATGTCAACTATTAGGTTATACTATTAGTATTCATTAATTTCATATGAAGTTAAAAGGAAGACAGAAAAAAGTACCCTCTGTTGTGTCTAACACACAATAGAAACAATAGTATAAAAAGGAGAGAAAAAAGAATGAAATGGATGAAAAGAAAATAACCAAGAGCATGTCAGGACTTGTTTAGGGAGGGTTCCGTAACTATCAACATGCAATAGGTTTTCTGCGAATTACTTCAAAAGCTATTGTCCGATTTCGCTCAAAATAATTTCCTTAAAGAGTTTTTAGCATGATCTATCAGCATGGAAACTTACAAGTTTCCATCTCTTATAGTTTAGAAATGCCAGGGACCAACTTACAAACCACTTTGGAGGCCGATTACTCGAAAATGGTCAATTTTGTAAAAAAGTCATATATGAAACCTTACATTTATTTTAAAAGACCTATTCAACGATACCCCACATGATGGGGTAGAATGAATAATATTTTTCATCCCCACTTCACATGTATGAAGAGCCACCCCTAAAGTATAAAATTATTATTATTTTATGATGCCAAAACCGAGATCTATACACCATCTATAACTATACCAAATTTCATGCATTTATATTGACAATTCAAGCTACAGACAGACAGACAGACTGACAGAGCGAAACTATAAGGGTTCTTTATGTAATACGGAACCCTAAAAAGGCGATTTGAAAAAAGGAAAGGAGAATAAACAGAAGAATGAAGAAGAAAGAAAGCTTAAGACTGTCAGAAATCAGCTAACAAAAGTCAAAAGGCTGTGAAGAGAAATGGATAGAATGTAGAAACAAATGAAGAAAATAAGGAAAATAATCTGCCTAATTATTAACTTTCCCGGAAAAAAGAAGTTTCACTAGATTCTTTGCATTGTCCAAAAATATCAGGCAAAGAGATTAAGGTTATGGTATGCTGCGATAAAACCAAAACTGTATTCAATGAAAATGAAAATGATTAGAATAGTTAAAGTGAATCTCAAATAGGTATGTAGAAGTTCTCAAATTACATAAAAAAATATTGTTGCAGGTGATAGGCTGAAACATACATTTAATTTTCCATTAAATTTAAATGGGTAACTTGATGTGGTGTTTGTCTACTATTAGTGCCAATTGATGTCTATTTTTGGTGGATTTGATTTTCGACGCTGTCATCTTTTAGTGTCTACGACAAACCTTAGAAAATTGTAATTATTTGTTGAAAATACAACAGTCTTAAAATATTTTATATGAAAAAGTTAATTTCTAAATGTTGCTCAAACAGTAAAAGTAATTGCAACTGTACTTATTTGATAAATAAATTTTATATTTGGCAATGAAGTTTGATTCGTCCTTAATGTGTCTAGTATTAGTGCTTTTACCTTACGTATTATATATATTTTTTCATAATATTTAATTACAACTTTTTTTACCTACTTTCTAGTACCTACCTACTGTACTTTACTGAACAAATTGCTTTCCAAATAAACCTAAGGTAGGTGTTAATAGTACTGTAATAATTTGACGACCTCTGTGGCTCAGTTGGTTGAGCGTGTTGGTGCTCAAGCCGGGGGTCGCGGGTTCAAATCCCGCCGAAGGAACAAAGAGTTTTTCTGTGTTCCTGGGTCATGGGTGTGTATTAAATATATGTATAATATAATAAAAATCTTAAATAAGTGTTAAATATATTTCCGTTGTCTGGTACCCGTAACACAAGTTCTTCGAGAACTTACCACGGGATCAGATTGACGTGGTGTGAAGCGTCCATAGATATTATTATTATTATTATAATAAATTTGCGCATACCTATAAGTATATACATACTTATGCGTAAACGTAAGCATTTTTTATACCTTCACGGCCTGATATTACTCGAAGAAGTTGAATCACGCCGCCTTATTTTTATTTATATTTACTACTAGGTACTTTTGTCAATAAATGATTCTTCAAATCGTATCACATCGGAATAACATAAGACGCGAACAGATAGTTCAAGTGGACTGTGGAGCCAACACCTAAACACTAAATATTTGTTATCAAGTAATTGCAGTAGCAGTAGTAGCTCAAACTATATTTTTAAATATTGTTATACATTATGTTATATGGTATTATAGTTATAGCTGGCCGGGTGATTTTTACCTAACTTACGCAGTACCTATCGTAATATTATATGCACAGATTGTAAGGTATTAAATCCAATCCATAAAACATTGCGACGAACAAATCTCACGCATACGTCGCTCACTGCTCGCGCGCGAGTCCCTCGTAATTGGCCCGTTTAAGGAGGCCGCCGCACGTACTTACATTTTTAATACCTACACGGGGAGTGGGACAGGCCTGCTTTTAGCTAAAGTAGTCTCATTATTTTTTGATTGTGATAACTGTAATAACAGTTTTAAAACTGATAATAGTATGAAATAACAACTTATAATCTGTTTTACCAAAAACCAAAAGAATATAATATATTGTCTTATAAAACACTCGAAATATTTTATATTTTAAACATAAAAAACATGAGACAGTAACAAATTGGAAAGACGCAGTAACGCGTTGGAAAGTATAAAGCTTAGTTCACAAGTCTGCACCTACTAAGGTAATTTAAGGTAACTTCTTTGAATTTGTTTTATGTATTTTGAACTTTTTTAAATTATGATTATGCTTTCGAAACTAAAAAAAAATGTTTTTGTTTTATAAAATGAACTTGAAAAGGACTGTTTTATACTATAACATGTAACACTTTCTTTGCATTAATAAGCTTAACTAAAGCTACAAAAAAATTATTTTTTTAATTATTTCTTCTTTCGTCATATCTTGAATATTTATTGTCTTTTTCTTTTTAATTTTTACATATTTCTTCTTCTTTCAAATCTAGATTATTTTTGATTTTTTTTCTATAATGTAGTTACTTTTTTTCATAAGATGCACAATGGATTTACTTAAAAACAAATTATATGTTTAAATTAAATATTTTCTATAATAATTGGCTTCCGACTTCAGTAAAATTCATTTTATAATCAGAATATAAGGTGGCTCAATATGGAAAAATGCAGAAATCTGTTAAAAAGTAAACAAATAAGTATTAAGTAAGTAGTAATCTATAAAAATGCCTCTCAATCGCCGAAAACCCTAGCTATATAATATTTATTCAAATTTAAATGTCAAAAGATTTTATTGAAATTCATAAGTAGCATTAAAATTCATCTTTAAAAAATGTATACAATTACGTATGAGAACTTGACCTTATGTTTCCATTTTGTAACTTCAATGTTGCCCATGTATATAACCAAACCAGTAGGGAGCGGACCAGATCCGATGCGGACAACGGCGAACTCTTCGCCTTCTTCTTATGTTCGCCGGACTGCCCTACAGACGCTCGGATCTGGTACGGAGCGTACCAGATCTGCTGTACACTCCGTACCAAATTCGTGTGTCTGTAGATAGCATTAATACTTACAAAACAAATGACTTAATTGCTTAAATTATTCGATTAAATTGTTTTATAAGTTAAAGTTTTTCTTCAAACATGACCTGCTTACTATGTAAAAAAAATACACGTGATCTTAGGTGGGGGAGGGGGGGTAGTATAAAACCTCACCACGTATCACCAGGGGAAGGGAGGGGTCTAAAAAGCTGTAAAAAACATCACGTGATTAATGGACGGTCCCTTACGCACTACTCCTATCTTTGATACAAATCCAAGCAATTCAGGAGCCATCTTTTGGAATATGTAATTTTACGCGGAGCCACGGAAGTGTTCTCGTCTTGTTCATGGGTCCTTTCATACAAATACAAGTCGTTCATACAAATAATAATACTATGGCTACTTCGGTCCGTTAAAAAACTCCTCCGTTTTCCGATTTTCTTCCGTCATGGAGATTCTAGAATGACGGAAAGAAATCGGATGACGGAAATCGGATCTAGTGCGTAAACTTCCATAGAAATAGTTCTACGGCTACTCCGGACCATATTTTCACGGGTTCGGATCGGACGTAGTGCGTAACCGCTCTAAATGTGTCGATTACATTAATTTTAAATTGAGGACCTATTTAGTATCAACGCTTGTATTTGTGGCTGTGGTGTATTACCTATATCTAATAAAATAAATAATTAAAAAAATATAAAACCCGACTGCAAACAATACATATACCTAAGCAACGCACTAAAAAGACCGAAACAAGTTTGAGAAAACTGACTACACTATGAGCTGAAACCCTATGTGTAATAATTGAATTTAACAAAAACACCTCACGGTCCAGATACCGTTTTCCTCCATCAATTTTTGCCGGTTGTAAAAAACGTGAACCATCAAACACAATACGCATTCAGAAATTCGACACACGATACATAACAACAGATATATATTATATACAGAATACAGATGTTACCGTCATCATCTGATTTACGACAGATACAAAAGATCTAGGTTCAGTTATAAAAACTGTTCAAATCAAATCAAATCAAATCGTTTATTTGCGAGAATATGGTATAAATGGTGTTACAATCATTATAATATTACAAACATATTCTGCCACATATAGCGTGCAAATATTTTATGATAAAATATTATTAATTAGTTTAAGTTAGAAATTCATAATAGGTATGTTGTAGGAGTCATAATTTAATATAATAATTGTACTAGAATATTAATAGCATCACATACGATCGTCCATAAATTATTATATACTGTATTATTTCATAAGAATGTCATAGTTTATCTTGTAAGAAATGTCTAATACTATAATAACATTTATTCAATAGCAAATCATTTAACCGTTTTTTAAATAATGTCAAAGGTAATTGTATAAGATGTCGAGGTAAATTATTAAATATTATAATACACATACAATAACATTTTTCTTAAATATTTCTAATTTTATCTTAGGTAGGCGCAGTCTATCTTTATGTCTAGATCGGCTATTAGCATTATCGCTAAATCATCGCTGTTGCCCAGTCTTCGGTAACGTATTACTATTATTTAGAAGATAAATAGGATACACTGATTAATAATAATAAATGAATTAATAATAATATTGTATACGACACAGTAACATTATATTTTGGGACTTCTGACTTATGTTCTGGGAATGTCTCTAATTTGCTTCATTTTCCACACCAACTTGTAAATCTCTTTTTGCGACTACTCATTTCTAGATTGAAAACTGTATTACCAATTTTATACTGGCTGTCTAGATCGCTGTAATAAAACTACTGCAAAAAGTTCAACTCATACCCGTCATAATCCCACCTACCGAAACCAAGCTTAAAATGGAAGTTTAAAGTAGTAGTAAAACATACGATCATAATATACTTCATAATTACTTACAATATACATTAAATATTTATTGTTGTATTTTGTACTCATTATAACCCTTGTAGCATGTTTGAACAATAAAACTCATTTAGAATTAAAATATTTAAATATTTATGACATGACCCATAAGAAAGTATTTTATTAATCAAGACTATGTATAAATATTATTTATGACGGATCCTTGAATTAAATCAAAAATTTCTCCCCTTTGTATTTTATGCAAACTAGCTGGCCAGTTACCACTAATCCGACATTTCCTTTTAAATACGATTTTACCTTTGAATTCCCAGTAGACGTTTTACTAATTACATTAATAATTTAATTAATTAAAGGACTAACACTACTATCCAAAACAATATGCGCGATATGTTTACTGCAATTAGATATTGTTTTATTAACTGGCCAAAACAATTTTCTCCATATTGTCTGCGTGTGACCGCAACATTTCACACCCACATTTCGGCGCGTCCTTGACGGGGACTTGACTCTGAGTCAGCGGTCAATATCAGCGAATAGACTGCACGTCCAAATATTTCAGACTAGTTTTACCCATGTCTTTGTTGGTAACAATTAACATTTACTAACGTAGTTAACTACGTTAGTAAACGTATTTAAATTTTATTTTATTAGTCCAATGTCTATTTCCACCCATGCCTTTGAATGGGACAGTCCACTCTAGAGGCAATAACCTTCAGAATGCTGCTGTCACTGTCTCGTAGTCTCTGCAGTATTCAATAATGGTACTGCTTTTTGCGCATAATTTCATGCAATCCAAAGCGGCGAGATTCGGTAAACGTTTCAGACGCGCTGCAGGCTGCAGCGGCAGGGTACTCCCAGCAGTATTCTGAAGACATTGACTGAAGACAGTTAATTAACTGGCCAATACAATGTTTAGCGTATATTCCGAGTGCGACCGCTACATGTACATACAAGCCCGCATTTTAGCGCGTCCTTGACGGGGACTTTGACTCTCGAGTCTCGAGTCAGCGGCCAATATCAGCGACGCCACACTGCGTCCTTCAGGTTTGAAGGCCTATAAGTATTTGTCTGCGGCTTTATTCAATTTAATAACTTAAAATCTATAAAACGTAGAAGATTTTGAAACCCTGTGAGGTCGAAACTCGACTCCAGTCTCCATGTAGGTAGTTTTAAGTGATAGCCTAAGAAACCATGAGGAATATCGAAAAGTGTTTCGAGGATTATCGGGCCCTGATTTTAATGAAAACCTAAACTTATTTCACAACCATGAATGAGGAAATGGATGAGTCGTGACTCGTGCCCGAATTTGTTGATAAACAAAACCGCATTCAGATGTACCCAAATAAATTAATGAAACAGCCAGTCAGGAAAACAATTTAGTTAATTTGAGATAAAGGAAATTGCTGTAACACGTAATATTCACGTCGGTATCACGAAATACGAATATGGAACAAACTCCAGGAAGAACGTATGTATTCAACAAAATCTAGTTTCATACCATTGTGTGGAAAACAACTCATGGGAAGTGTAACGTGTTTCTGGTGTAAGGGCATTCTCAATTTACATTCGTAATTACTGTAAGGCCCACTATAGCAGATCTAGGTTAAAGTTAAGTTAAAATATCATGCCTACTCTTTCATAAGTACGAAGAACGAGAGACATAACATGATATTTAACCCAGTGTTAACTTTAACCCAGCAGGTCTATACATAATTTTATGTCACCGTAAAATTGTAAAAACCGTTATGATTGTAATATTACTAGAGATATTATAAAATGTCGACAGAATGTGAAATAAAAATTTCTCATTACAATAATTGTACGCATTATTTTTCTTTATAATTATTATTATGAAAAAGCAAACAAATAGGTATGGCGGCGCGGGGCACTTACCGTTTAACCAATTGGCACGATAAATATTTCAATATAATGAAAAATAATGCGTACAATTGTAAGGAGAAATTTTTATTTGACAATCTGTCGACATTTTATAATATCTCAAGTAATATTACAATCTAACGGATTTTACAATTTTACGGTGACTTATACATAATATTCAATTTCAATAGATGATGTTCCATATTACGATTCACTTATTGTGACCATATCTGACTGTGACATATTAGACTGCAGATCAGTACCCCAAGCAGGAACATTTTGCGGTATCGTTACGTGTACGTAAACCTGAAATATGAGAAAATTAGTATGAAAATTTTAGTTACTTTCACGTCCGCTAGAGGCGCTTTCATGGTTTTCATACAATATTTCTCGCTTACGTACACGTAACGATAACGCAAAATGTTCTTTCTTGGGGTTCTGTGCAAGTGGGCCTAAGGAGTTAACCGCCAAAGTAATCTAATCATTTGACTATTTACAATAGGTACCTATTAGTGGGATTGATCTGTGATCTGAACATTTGACTAATGTGATTGACCCCGAACTCCGAAGCTAAGGAAACCTTATCTAGATCAATAATATCCCACCAAAAACATTCTGTAAAAAACTAGCCAAGTCTCGATGGAGCTGCTTGTTTATCTCTAAAAAGTAATGAAATCTAGACAAAATCGTGCCAAGTCTAAGGTTCCTTACTGCGGTTTCTTTATTATTATAGTTAATGTTGTGTGACTTGGCCGTTGAATATTCTTTCTACTTTAGTGGGTACAAGTCAATTTTGTTTACATTTGTAACTACCTATGTTTGTTAAGCGAGATAATAGCCCATACTGGTATTGGTAATTGGACGCTAGTGTCTCATTTTAGACTGTTGTTGATTGTACAACACACGTATTGGAGCAATGGTGTCATGGAGCCCCTTTTGTACCCTTGTGTGCCCTTCAACGGCCAAGTCACACAACATTAACTATAATAATAAAGAAAACGCAGTAAGGAACCTTAGACTTGGCACGATTTTGTCTAGATTTCATTACTTTTTAGAGATAAACAAGCAGCTCCATCGAGACTTGGCTAGTTTTTTACAGAATGTTTTTGGTGGGATTTCACTTCTTTTTGTAGAAACGTGGGCATATTGATTTATTTCCTAGATTTTAGTGTAATTTGTTTATTTAATTCGTGTAATGTTCGAGTAGAATAAAGTTCGAGTAGAATAAAGGGGCCTGAAAATGCGGCAAAATGGTTCTAGTAAAGAATGGTACGGCAGTGTTTGCTTCGCGCTCGACTTGGCGGGGGCACTGCCATGCCCCCAGATCGACGTTCTGGTCTTATCTAGAGGTTCTCAAATAGGGGCCTGAAAATGCGGCGAAATGGTTCCAGTAAAGAATGGTACGGCAGTGTTTGCTTCGAGCTCGACTTGGCGGGGGCACTGCCGTGCCCCCAGATCGACGTTCTGGTCTTATCTAGAAGTTCTCAAATAGGGGCCTGAAAATGCGGCGAAATTGTTCCAGTAAAGAATGGTACGGCAGTGTTTGCTTCGCGCTCGACTTGGCAGGGGCACTGCCGTGCCCCCAGATCGATTATCCTAGTTTTTATAGTTTTCCCTTTATGTGGCCATTAAACCCCAACTCTGTACCAAATTTCAGCTCTCTAAGTTTATGGGAAGTACTAGTTCTATTTTGATGATCATGAGTGAGTGAGTGAGTGAGTGTCGAAAATGCGAAACTTTGCTTTCGCTTAACTTCGGAACTAAATGACCTACAGACTTGAAATTTTGGATTTTAAGTACGTGATTATAGCTTATTGGATGACGAAAATTTCTGCGTTCTGGTCTTATCCAGAGGTTCTCAAATAGGGGCCTGAAAATGCGGCGAAATGGTTCCAGTAAAGGATGGTACGGCAGTGTTTGCTTCGCGCTCGACTTGGCGGGGGCACTGCCGTGCCCCCAGATCAAACACGGTCACGGTACACGGACGACCGGTGGTGCGCCGCCTTACACACGTATCTTACGTGGGATCTAGTAGTCATGGCAATGTTACGGCCTATGTAATGTGCTAGTGAGTACTCGTGTGGTATTATATCTCATGCATAATATCTGACATGAGATCAGCGACAGCCTGGTCCTATCTAGCTCCTGTGTTAGTGCCGAAAGTCACTTTCAGCTATGGTATTATCTATGTAATATCCTTGTGTGCTTTATAACTCACACATATATCGCGTGAGATCTAGTAGCTA
This sequence comes from Glaucopsyche alexis, assembly GCA_905404095.1. Classification (NCBI taxonomy): domain Eukaryota; kingdom Metazoa; phylum Arthropoda; class Insecta; order Lepidoptera; family Lycaenidae; genus Glaucopsyche; species Glaucopsyche alexis. The sequence goes on along the minus strand of FR990061.1, from coordinate 19,490,088 downwards.
TGGTCCATGACGAATGTCACTCTTCATGGACCATGGCTACTAGATCTCACGCTACTAAAACTAGATGGCTACTAGATGTCACTTATAAATGTCTTGGCTTACTGGCGTGTTTTGTTTTTGTACCAATTTAGTGTTATTGTACCTATATTATACTTATACTAGCTGTCCCGGCGAACTTCGTACCGCCCTAGAATTAAATTTCTTGACGTGCTGACAGCAGCGCCACCTACCGTGTCCAATAGCAAATCTAAACCATTCTCGAATCCACTTGAACACACACAAAAAAATCATTAAATCAGTCCAATATGAATCATTTTCCCTGTTTTTGCAACATTTTTCACTAATGCTTCGCTCCTATTGGTTGCAGGGCAATGTTATATAGCTTAAAGCTTTCCTCGGCAAATGGACTATCCAACACAAAAATAATTTTTCAATTCAAACCAGTAGTTCCTGAGATCAGTGCATTCAAACAAACAACGGAAGCCCTCAAAGATGAATAATTTTCCCCGTTTTTTCCAACATTTTCCACTGATTCTTCGCTTCTAGCGTGATGTTATATAGCCTAAAGCCTTCATAGATAAATAGACTATCTAACATAAAAATAATTTTTCAATTCGAACCAGTAATTCCTGAGTAATATTAGCGCGTTCAAACAAACAAACAAACTCTTCAGTTTAATAATATTAATATAGATATGTCTGATGTAAGATCGTCGACAGCTATATTATAATGGTCCATATAAATAGCTATAAATAATGTCACCATTATGGTGCACCTAGTGATCTAGTCGCCGCCAGCTATGTTCCATGGCGAACTATGGTGCGCCTACTTGCGTGACATTGTAGCCTGACGCCTACAGAACCGCCCATGTGGACAGAGTAGGCCTGAGGCTAGTAGCCTAGTACATGGGCGGTAAAAAAGTCGCGATAGCTAAATTCTATGTTTGTTTAGTTCGTAGCAGCGTTTTAAGTTCATTAAACCAGTGGTTTGGATCTTACCAAAATCGGGACCACCCCAGCCGTGACATGACAATATTTCGGGAGACTCGCGCAAAATAAAATTGACGCATATTTGTGACTTGCGATAGAGGCTGTGCCGTATAATAAAAGTTTGACATGATGCCGCATGAAAGTAAAAACGTACGAATCAAGCCACAAAATTGAGTATGAGCGGCGTATTTAACGCCAGACTTCAGAGTTCGTGGCCACACGGTTGTCTACCATGGCATGAGGCTACAAAACCGCGTTTTTTTTTTTTACGTGGTTGTACTGACGTACGGTACGTGGCATCGTCGACTTGGGTTGCGACTTGCGACGCCGCAAAGCATTGTCGTGGCCTCGCCCATAGAGATCACTGTCCTTATAAGTCAGTATCCTTTGAGAACGGATGAATCATACAAATCAGTTCTAGTTTATGAACAAATATGGAATACAAACACTTATAAAGCGACAAGTCATCGCCTTTTCTATTTCGAAGTGATTTACAACTCGAAAGTTTGTTTACTCTGTCTGATTGGTAAAAGTAGATTAAGATGATATTTTTGTCTGATCTATAAACTTGAATAGAAATAGATTCCTTTTAACATCATATTTGTATGAAAATATTTTAATATCAGTTTCAAGTACACTTGTTCAGTTGCCAAGAATCCATGATAACCAGTGGATTTTCGTAGGTATATGGGTATAATGTACGTTTTATAAAATTAAATATTATTTATATCTTATAATGTTATTCTACACGTTAAAAAGTAAAGAATGCCAAAACTAGAATATGCAATTTCTTCACTTTTTTTTTATTTACACTTAAATTCAAAATTGGCCGTTGACTTTGTTGATTGTACTCGCACGATAGCTAAATAATCCTACAAACTGTTGCCAATCAATACTAAATGGTTTTGGAATAATAAATCAAATGCACGTCTGAAATCAATATTCTGGGTACGAGTTACGACCGGCCAAACTAGGCTTATGTCGATGGGTTTTCACACAAAACTGCGAAATTGCAACGCAGAAAACTGCAACGCAATGGGTTTTGCTTCGATAATAACAATAATGGAATGATTTATTATTATTCGACGAACTAGGACCTTCAACCGTAGGTCGTGAAAATATATTAAACTGAGTAGGTTCGGAAAATATAGCAAGAAACAAAGAAAATTTCGTGTTCGCAGGAATGACGTGTATTGGGAATTGGGATGAGTCGCACGAGTTCGTAGACGACGCAACGCTCCGCATCGCAGTTTTGTGTGCAAGCCACATAGTCAATTCAACGACTTCTGTGTCTGATGCTCTTTGCATAAGACGCGCATAAGTCATAACAAACATTACATTACATTACATAAGCATGCACTTGTCGTATTATGACAAGTATGTTTACTACAACATACAGTTGCTTTGGATATTTTCATACGAAACTTAACAGGCGTGTGACGTCGATTTATTTCCAAATAATTTTGATGTTTCATTTTTGTCAGTGATAGGATATATTTTGCTAGCCACACCGATTTGTTTTTGGGTTGATCTACTGACTACTCCAAAATTAATATTTGTCTAGATAGGTTTCGATTTATTAAAGTACCTACATATCTACTGTAGTCTGAATCTTTTTAAAAACAGCATACAAGCCACATGGGAGGAACCTTCATCAACTATTCGAAAATTTTGTTATAGTTTAAGGGATTATTTCAAATTATTCCATCTAAAACTAGTATGTATTAAAAGGGCTTTTAATTTTAAGTCTTCCTAATTTTCTACAACCGTTTAAAGTTTAAACGATTGTATAAAATTGTAATTGTACTTCAAACTGAGCCACAGCTGCGTGTAATGCGGAAACTGAAAGCTGGAATCGGTTACTGGTTAGCATTTGTATGATCTGTCGTTAGTTCAGCTGAAACGTTGAATTACGTACTTCAACTTAGACATACAAACGCAACAACGAGGTTTGTTTAGGTACAATGAAATGAGTTTTTAAACGGGCCATCAAATATAAAAAATTATTGCAAGTGACCGTCATACGTCATACACATAAGGCTACGTATTAGGTACAAATAAGTAACAAACTGCAAAATAATTTAAAAGAGATATATGGAAGAGGCTCGTTAGAAGTAGGGTTGCCATCTCTTACATAATATGACAACCCGGACAAGACGCGTGAAAGTTGGAGCCTGAAACCTGGATATAGAACAGTTTTTACCCGATAACGGCGAAGCTTAAGGGAAGGGTATCTAATAATTTATTATTACTTCAAATCAAAACAAAAGGACGCCTTCCTAAATCTATCTACATAAAACCCGGACAGCAAATGAAATCCGGCTCGGGCGCACCCCGAGGCCCGGACGCCGTCCACACTAGGACAAATCTGGGAAAACCCGGACGGATGGCAAACCTAATCAGCAGGAATAAATGAATAATAGCTGTACTGTATGTCGCGTCCCGGTGGGGATGACCCTAAGCATGTCGCGTATGAATTAGTCTTTACCATTCTTTGTGTGTACTTTGTACTTTTCGCCAGAAAACGGCAGCAAGAACTATTGTACTCTCTGTACGTATTATGTATGCGCTGAATGGTCGTTTGGGGGACTCACCACCAACGACAGCCTGTGGTGGGGCGGCGGCGGTGGCAGCCTGGACGGTCGTCTGGAGATTGCACATGGCTCTTTCTGCAAATCCAAATAGAACTAAATCTTTATTTTGTTAATATTATCATACTATTATAAGAAATATTGATATTGTTAAGGATTATTTATCACAGCGACGGAAGCTGGTGGCAATTTAGATATTATATTATGATTTCATTGTCGTTGATACTGAGACATAATGTAGTATGTATTCTATAGCTAGGAAAAATTGTAATAAAGTTTTTTTTAAATGGTTTAAATCGAAACGAAACAATATGCGAGAAACCGGAGAAAGCAATGCATTTTCCAGATACATACATGCATATAATCACGCCTCTTTCCCGTAGGGGTAGGCAGCTGGCAAAGACCACTTCTTTCCACTTGCTACGATCCTTACATACTTGTTTCGCTTCGTCCACTTTCATTCTTACCATCCATTCCTCCTCTTACATTCAACGTAGCGAAGCGGCTCTCCATGGGCCACTTCTCGCCTCCGCGAGAAAGAGACGTGATTGGTGGCGAACCACATCGCCACCACGTTGGATAATTAAATTATTTTTATGATTATCCATTGCGTTCCCACGAATTAGCGAAGAGGAACAGTAATAGCTAGGGAAGCCGGGGTCGCATACCCGTACACTAATTACTATAATAATTAATTACTATACCATACCACAACTACCGGAAAGGTAAGTTAGGATGAGTATCCCATGACATAATTTTCAAGATAGCTAATCAAAATTTAACTTTATTTATAACGCTTTTGTGTAATGAATAAAATAAAATTTTGAGTTGCTATCCTAAAAATGCAGCGCTTACAAATGTCCTGGATACATACATACATACATACTTTCGCGTTTATAAAATTAGTTGGAATAGTAGGAACTATAAGAAAGTACTTTCGGGAGTATACTGACCACGTGTACCGAGAGCGTGGGTGCCGATTTCCCGAGCGCGGACCGTCGCACGCGCACCAGGTTGCTCCGCAGAGGCTTGCTGGCATCTGGAACAACATTTTAACAACTTTACTATTGAACTGTGGGCTGTGGCGGACCAATTAGCGCCACAATCCTGAATCGCGCTATTGAAGTTTTCACAGTTCGGCGCTATATTGTATAATATGTATATGTCACCGTAAAAATGTAAAAACAGTTAGATTGTAATAAAACTAGTGAAATTGTAAAATGTAGATAGACTTCCGACGCGAATATGCTGTCTATAATTTAACACATTATTTTTCGTTAGATTTTAAATATATAGTTTTTAATTTTTCGACATATTTTTAAAATATCGTTAGTTATTTTACAATCTAACGGTTTTTACAATTTTACGGTGACATATACAACATAAATTAAGCATACTTTCAATGAAAACCCCAATTTCTTGGGATGCTTTGAAAGATTTTGCCAAGGATTTAAACAAATAATTTAAAAAATGTTACTTCTAGGCCAGATATTTTGAAGTGTACAACTTACTGCGCTCAGATCAAAAATATAAATTAATTTAAAAATAAAAGTAAGTAGTAAAAAGTCGCTGTTTTTTTTTTCTCCCGGATTTAGTCTAATCAAAAGTAGAGTACTTCGGCCTGACCAAGTACTAGCTAGCTAGCTCGGTCAGATATCTCCCTTTGGGGCTCTCACCTATTCCCACAGAACAATACGGATCACAAACAAACATAATATTGTATTCAGGTCCTAGTTTGTAAAAGTACGTCATACTAAAAGCCTACTTGACCTTGTCAATTGTCATTATTCATATATCAGTAGATTGTGATTTGTGAAACAGGCCCTTAGTTTAATTTACCTAATCTTCTTTGAGAACCCTTACAAAATTTAGATCGATTTCAAAGCTTCCATGAAAGCTGTCTGACTCTACCTAAGTACATATTGGCTGTGTTCCGCGGAATATAGCGCTAACAAAAAAACGTGAGCAAAATGGCGACCCCTAGCGTTAAATAAATAAAATGGCGGATATGTTAGGAGTATTGAAGTTAGCAATCGTATCCTGGCCGATAATCTGTTTTCTTTTTTTTAGCGCTAGCAAGCGCTTTCTGCGGAACACACCCATTAGGGTAAATACGCCAAACGTCGGCCCCCCTCCAATCCTCGGCCGTCTGCACATTTTCAGCTTGCATTCGTTCAAAAGGTAATTAAGTTGTAATTTTGCCACTGAAATTGCAAGCTTAGTTCATACTCTTTAAGTGCAAACCGTTACTATACGATTACGTCACTTGCTCTTCGCACACTGAGCGTCAGTAGCGATAGCGCCGTTGAAGCATTGAAGTTCGTAGTCAAAGCAGCTTACTTGCTGTGAATACCCACGATTCGGGGATTGATATTACATCCGTAAGACATTTCTTTTTTTGGTTTTTAGCTTTGCTATCACTAAAAAGGTATTTTTACTATATTTTGAGATAGTTTTTTCAACGTTTTGCGTATTGGTTTTAGGGAAAAATAGGGGGCCGCCATTAGAATACCAGTTTCGACTGAAAATCGGAATCTCGGCCGGGGCCGACTTAAGATAAATGCAGTCTGTTTTATAAAGTCCAATACTACGAATTCCATTGTCTTAATAGTAAAATTTATAACGCTTTTATGTTAATAAATCTATTTTACGTTTAATCGCCAAATACCGGCCGGGGTGGTATTAGCTGAATCTCGAGAAATAGCTATACGAAATAGGGGCCGACTTTGGAAATATTAAAGATCGTAATGTCGGCCAGCCTAAGAATCGAGTGCTACTGTACAGGCTGATTACTTTTGTATTTTTCATTGTTTGTGTAGGTACTGGGTAGTCATTTTTCAATTTATTTATGAAACTTGCTGTCTCAAAATTGAATTATGTATTAATATAATTTATTAATATTATAATAAGTTACATACTATGCCCGGCCGACATTTGGGAAAAACGCGACCGACTATTGGGCCGTGAAAGGCCGACTTTAAGGTTTTTTCGTTCTCGACGCATTTAAACCTTAAGTAATACTTCTTCCGTTTAGTAGAAAAGTCAACCATATGGCTATAAATATAAAATAGATTTATCAACCTGTCTAAAACCGTATAACAAGCTATCCTTTCGTTGCAAACTGATGGATCCGGAGCGATCTAAAGTGAGAAAATCCGTAAGTGGCCGACATTTAGCGTATTTACCCTATATACTCAATGGTAAAATTTAATGTCAGTGTCACAGCGGAGAACTACATCACTTTCATTCCATCAGTCCACGCTCTACAGGAAACTATTGCGAAACAGAATTTCACTCAACCTTCTGTTAAACTTGATCTTAGAGAAAATACTAGTTAGATGAAGTAACTTTTTACTTTCTAAATATTGCGTCCTTTGAGTGGCTGATCCGCGACTTGCGGGTTACGAGCGACGGGTGACGGGCGAGGCACTAAACCCAAAGATTTCAAAACTCAAGATAGGCTATGACGTATATTTGACAGAACAAATCTTCATACAAGAAAAGTTACGCCATCTGGCTTTTCGACATACTTAAAAAAGGCCCTAAAAATCTCAAAAGTGAGGACTGACTACTGAGGCCATTTAACTGGAGACACTTTTTGCCTCAACATGCCTCGTCTATCTATAATATGATATATGATCTACTGCTTATTATAAAGACGTTTAGGCCACAAAATATTGTCATTTGTCATACGCAAAGCAAAAAATCATCTCATGTAGGTATAGGAGAAACTTCACTCAACGCAAACTTGCCCACATAATTTTTTTATTATGACCATTATTTTTCTGCCTAAACGTCTATACATAAGCTGTACATCATATTATGCCCAAAATATCCGTAATTGATTTTACCGAACCTTATATAACGTCTATGACTAAAGCGCAATAAACTCACGCGTACGCGGTACGACCAAATACAACGTTCATTCTGCCGATGTGATAGCCTCATGTTTGCCGCTTTTACCCGCGGCTCCGGCCGCATAAATATAGTATCTGGTATACCACAGGAATACATTTTGTACTTATTCAGGATAAAAAGTAGCCTTCCCGTTCCTTCCTGTTTTTTCCAGAGCCTTAACTATTATCATACCAAATTTCATCGAAATCAGTTCATTTTTGCGTGAGAGAGTATCAAACATTATTATTATGTACACTAAGTATATAGTGAGCTCCGTAGCCTAGTGGGTAGATCGTTTGGTTCGCACTCGAGAGAGTGCAGGTTCAAATCCTAGGTTGTGGCATGTACCAATGAGACTTTTTCAGATCTCAAGTACATTATACGGACGCTCTAACGATGAAGGAAAACATCGTGAGGAAACCCGCACAAAGGTTGGCCCCAGACGTATTGACCAGTTCATTCCTCTGGACTAGGTTGACTATGTATGTTGTGAGAATGCCGTATGCGCTTGGGCAACCATACGACATTTAAAAACCAACTGTCCCAGGCACTACAGTATTTCAAGACTGGTTACTTCGCTAGGAGAAATCTGTATAAATCATCCATTAACGGATGTAAAGGCCTAAGTTTTTTAAGTATATAGTAGGATATTCTTTTATAATACAAAACTCATTAATTAGATACTTGTTTGTAAAAACAAACAAGTATCTAATTAATGAGTTTTGTATTTTACCTTATCAGAACAGTAATACACATAATTGTATTTGTGATAAGCTCATCCAACCTAACTAGTAAATACCTTTAATTGGTTTATATACGTTTCAATAATATTATTCTTAAACGACTTTTATCGTGCAGCATAATATAATATTATTCAAGAATGCAAGATAAAATTATAATAGTACATAATATCCTTACTTATAATATTAGGTAGGGTTGCAATCTCTTACATATGACTCCCCGGACAAGACGCGTGAAAACCCCGGATTTTGGAGTACGAAACCCGGACATAGAACAGTTTTTACCCGACTACGGCAATGTCAAAAAGAAAGGAAGATTTATTATTGATGCTTAAAAAAAAACTTAGGCCTTCCTAATTCTGCCTACAAAAACCCGGATAGCAAATAAACGCCGGCCGGACGCTCCCCGGACGCCCTTTAAACTAGGACAAATCCGGGGAAACCCGGACGGATGGCAACCCTAATATTAGGTCATTACATATGAAATTGGCGTTTTGTAAAGGAGGAACATAAAGTGGATTGTTTTTAAACATAATATATTGATTTAATCAAAGTATATAAACATTGCTTTCTATGTGCACTTTTGTCATTTCATAGGTAGGTAGTTCATTGATATAATAGCAGATACGTCAAGCATCTCCCTATCCATCCATCCTCACAAACTTTATTTTAATAATAATATGTAGGACTTTCAGAAGGGATTGTCTACTAAACTCTACTACATAGATAACTACAAATATTTCAAACAATATTTTGGCGCACTTGTTCAGTTGCCAAGAGCTTGATGCAATTAATATGACAGAAAAAATTATTACTGTTGTTAGCAATAAAACGTATTTAGAGAATCAGTTTTATATCATTAACTTTTATAGTTAACTTGTTCTATTATTGTACGTTTTATGTATTTTTGTTTTAATTTCAATTTTATTATCCACTTAATTTAACGTTAAAAATAAACTTTTGAATGTTGTTTGTTATTATTTTTTTGGGTTCCATATCCAAAGCTAAAGGTAAAAACGGGACCATATTACTAAGACTCCGCGCGCCGCTGTCCGTTCCTTTGTCTGTCACCATACCCGTCTGTATCTCATGAACCGTGATAGCTAGGTAAGTGAAATTTTCGCAGATAATGTATTTGTATTGCCGCTAAGGCGCTATAACAACAAAATATACAGAAAACAGAATAAAATAAAAAAAACTTGAGAGGTGACAAGGGACACCCGGATGGAACGAAGAAAATAATCGTCGCGACACTGTTCGAAACGAAATAGAAAGATGAAACGAAAATACTATAACGCTTGCTTTCTATGAGAGACAGAGAGAGAGAAAAACACGCGCACGCCGCACGGCTTACAACTAGGGTTGCCATCTCTTACATATGACTCCCCGGACAAGACGCATGAAAACCCCGGATTTTGGAGTACGAAACCCGGACATAGAACAGTTTTTACCCGACTACGGCAATGTCAAAAAGAAAGGAAGATTTATTATTGCTGCAAATAAAAAAAAACTTAGAGGCCTTCCTAATTCTGCCTACAAAAACCCGGATAGCAAATAAAATCCGGCCCGGACGCTCCCCGGACGCCCTTTAAACTAGGACAAATCCGGGGAAACCCGGACGGATGGCAACCCTACTTACAACTATAGCAAAAAGTGTCGTTACAACTTTTGGTCTTAATTATTTCCGTCTAGCCCCCTTTCGCAACGCGCGATAAGGAACTTCGTTCCAATACTGTCCTACCGACTGCGCCAAACAATGAAGTACCTGGATAAAATTAGGCGCGAAACAATCGCAGCCATTACTCACATCTGTTTACCCAGCAACCAGTCGCGTGCCAAGTGGAAATACTTTAACTTCTTGTAAACAATCATTTGTATTTCAAAACTTAAACTGCGTGGAATTATGAAATCACTGGCGCGAATCACTGCTTGTATTATAACGAAAATATCTTCTATCTGTGATCTTTACCGGGATAAGACTGGGAACTTGGGAAGTGGGACTATATTGTCCGGGATCCACGAGGCTGGGGGAAATAAAGAGCATTGAAAATAGAAATGTGCTAATACAGTAGAGTTGAAAATCAAAATGTAGAGTGTATTATAGGTATGACATTGACATTTGACTCTAGTCACACTTGTGTGTTCGATTTTTAGCTCTATTGTATTATCGCATTTTTTTCACCCAGCCTAAGAGATTAATAGTTCAGTCGCTATTACATACCGCACCTTCGGTGCAACAAAGTCACAACTGCTTATTATTAAACTTTACAGGAGAGAACTTTTAAGATTTTTTTCACATTTATTTCATGATTTCTGGATCACTTTTTATAGTAGGCTTAAACCTTTATAGTAGGCTAAAAACTTAGCCTACTATAAAAAGTGATCCAGAAATCATGAAATAAATGTGAAAAAAATCTTAAAAGTTCTCTCCTGTAATATTTAATAATAAGCAGTTGTGACTTTGTTGCACCGAAGGTGCGATATATTACGTCATATTGTTACATCTTACTAATATTATAAATGTGAAAGTTTGTGAAGATGTATGGATGGATGGATGTCTGTTACTCTTTCACGGAAAAACTTATCTTAGTACTTTAGGCTCTGGATCTGCTTTTTATCCCGAAAAAGTACGGGATACTGTATTTACGCGGGCGGAGCCGCGGGCAACAGCTAGTACGTCATATTGTTTAAAATCTTCTCCATCCATCTATCCGCACATATCCGCATCTTATTTCAATAATATTAATAGGACTTTTAATAATCGTGTATTCTCGTATATTTATGTACTAGCTTTTGCCCGCGGCACCACCCGCGTAAATACAGTATCCCACGGGAACACTACTTTTTCGGGAAAAAACGTAGAGCTTAAACTACTACCATACCAAATTTTATCCAAATCCGTTCAGTAGTTTTATGTGAAAGAGATCAAACATCCATCCATCGATCCATCCTCACAAACTTTCACATTTATAATAGCAATAGGAAACTGTAAGCACTAGTATACAGGAATAGCAATTGTTACAACTTTTTTTGTTGTGTACCTAGCGATCTCGATCGTGTTGAAAATGTCAACAGCCACGTTCCGGCTCAATGAACAACCAAACATGTAGCTCTTTATCTACTAAACTAGCATAGAGTAGAAAGTTGAGTTTTGAAACCGAACGAGTTGTTGGAAAACGAGCAAACGGATCGCCTGATGGCAAGGCCGGACCAGAATCCGGACAATATAGTCCCATATATTGTCCGGATTCCGGTGGGCCGGAATAAACTCAAGAGTATTGAAAATAGAACTCTACGATAGTACAATAGAACTCTACGATAGTACAATAGAGCTGAAAATCGAACACACAAGTGCCGAGTCAAATGTCATATACCTATGACAGCTCGACACTCGACACTCCATTTTCAACTCTATTACATTACAGCAGAGCTCTATTTTCAGTGCTCTGAATTTTCCCGGGATCGCGGCTTCCGGATTATATTGTCCCAGCCTAAGCAGACGGAAGGCTGAAGTTAAGCGATTCTGGCCGCCAAATTTGCGCACACCACAGGCATTTCAAGAAACCATCCCGGTGTTTAAATCATATTAAAATAGAGTAAGTCTCCGACTAAACAATCGATGTTACAAATATCAAGAATTTACGTTTATGTTACGTAGTATTTAGTAATATGTGGTTTGTGTCCGAACTATAGTTAAAAACAATATTTACTATGCTCGGGGATTCTAACCCTTGACCCATCGCTATCACCACTGAGCCACATCTTATACTTAAAACGAGCAATTTTTTAATTAGAATCTCGGAAAGGGCCATAAGTATGAAATTTCATGGAATGATTTTGGGGTAGAAAAATCGATCGAGCTAAGTCTTTCCCACGGAAACTGCGCATTTTAAAGTTATATAAGATTTTTATTTCCTCGTGAAACAACATGATATCAATATTTTTGACTCGTAATAATTGTCAGTCCGAATGGCAGTTTGGTACGCGTTGGTGGAAAATTAGTGTCTCAAGTTAGAATCCAGGTCAAAAATATTTTTGTGATTTTTTTATTTACTAGAACTCCGAGCAAAGCTTGGTTACCCAGGCACTGTCAATTAAACGGTGATTTAACCAAACAAGTGGCGCTGGCCCGGCTCCAACGTCACTGATACGCCAACGACATGTGTACAATCGGTTTGTAGGTCAGGATTATGGACCAACAACAACATAATCATCATCATCATATACCACCCTGAGTCACAAGGGCGACACTCTCTGGTCTCTACAAATGACAGCTCAAGCCCCAGGAACGCGCGAATGTCAGCATGTAAGCCTAAGGTTGACAGCAAAATAATCTATTAGTATAGATTATAAAGATAAAGAGTTTGTTTGTTTGTTTGTTTGATCGCGCTAATATCAGGGACTACTGGTTCGAATTGAAAAATTATTTTTGTGTTGGATAGTCCATTTATCGAGGAAGCCTTTAGGCTATATAACATCACGCTGCAACTAATAGGAGCGAAGAATCAGGGGAAAATGTGAAAAAACGGGGAAAATTATTCATCTTGGAGGGCTTCCGTTGTTTGTTTGAAAGCGCTGATCTCAGGAACTGCTAGATCGAATTGAAAAAATTCTTTTGTGTTGGATAGTCCATTTGTCGAGGGAGGCTTTCGCTGCGATCAAAAGGAGCGAAGCATCATTGAAAAATGTTGCAAAAACGGGGAAGGCTTGAGGGCTTTCGTTATGTGCGCTGCGTAAACGGTTTAAGTTATCCAAAAAATATGCATGAAAGAATTATTTATTCATCTTTAAATGATCTAAAAAATGTCCGCGACAGACTATTTTTTAAGATTGACTCACTATAACCTTTTTTATGGTAAACAAATCTGGTCGATTAATGCATTATTGCGCCATCAGTTGACGCGGACGTAGTCGCGGGCAACAGCTAGCCTATCATAAATATTATGAATTTATATCGTCAATTATGTCAAAGCACGAAACGACCAGCGGCCAGCCCCGAGAACGAAAGTCCTGGCTGGAAAAAACTCACGCCCCGCCCGCCACGCGGGTTTCCTCATAATAATTTTCCTTCACCATTAGAGGGTCCGTATGTACTTGAGATCTGAAAAAGTCTCATTGGTACACGCCACAACCTGAAAATCGAACCTGCACTCTCTCAGTGCGAATAAAACGGTCTACCCACTAGGCACCACGGAGCTCAATAGCATTATGTGCCTAAATTCTGCAACAATTAAGCCAAACGCAGTAAGGTACATATTTAAATTTTCACGTCATATTATACCACCTTTGCAAAGTAAATCGTTTTGTTTAGACATATACACCCTTATTAATAAAAATATTTACACCATGGATAAGCAAATCCAAATCGCTCTCTTTGTCTGTCAAGTGACTGTTCCAAAGTATCTGACAGAGACAGCCATGTTGGATTAGCTAATCCGTGGTGTAAATAATTTTATTAATAAGACTGTTAAAGGCTACACAGTAGTTTAGAAGTTTAAATAAATTAGAACAGTTAAGTAGGTCTATCACGTTGAAATGCAGTTACCATTAAAAATACATTAAGTAATATTATCAAGTTATATTGATTTTGAATGACATATTTTGCCCCATTAGATAGATCTATATTATCCGCAATACGGAAGGCCGTAGACAGTTAGAATAAAGGTGAAACCAAGCACAAGTGGCGACTGGCGAGTCTAATATCACTGCCATATTATATTATGACAGCTCGCTGCTCGACCCTTGACACTTCCATTTTGAACTCTATCGTATTAGCGCAGAGTTCTATTTTCAGTGCTCTGAATTTTCCCGGGACCGCCGGATTCCGGATCATATAGTCCCAGCCTGAGAGAGAATCAATTTGAAAAGTATAAAAACGCTCGATATCAAATTTCGGGACAAAAAATTTAATTCACCTTTTCGTCCCATTAGGACGAAACTTTGTGGGACGAACAAGCGAACGACTCATAATATAAACCGTTGCATTATGTCCTTACGGCTACGTTTACCGATTCCATAATATCCTACTACCCCCTTACCACAGAATAGATATTAGTTACAACCCTTACTAATAATCGCTGTATAAGCTTTGAATAGTTATACAGTGTTTTGTCTCCTTCTATCGAATTAAAAATGTCACTTGTGTGACGGGAACAAAACACTGTATAACTATTCAAAGCTTATACAGCGTTTATTAGTAAGGGGTCTAGTATCTAATATGTACTAGGAACTACTATCATAAAAGTTTGTGAGGATGGATGGATGTTCGTGACTCCTTCACGCAAAAACTGATTTTGATAATTTTTTGTATAGTATTAGAAGTTTTAGGCTGTGGATTAACACATAGGCTACTTTTGATTTCGAAAATGTACAGTGAACCCGCGAGATAATGCATTTACGCGGAGCTGCGGGAATAAGTTAATAATATTATTATTGGGGATTTTGAGGATCAGGAACGCAAGAAGTCGCAACACCAGAGGAGTTACAAGTATAACTCCTCTGGTTTTGCGAGTGTCCATGGGCGGCGGTAATCGCTTACCATTAGGCGATCCGTCTGCTCCTGGTTCATGTTATAAAAAATATATACATATTCATACCAGCTCTCTATAAAGTTAACCTGTCAATGTCATTATAACTGACACATTGTTTTTTTTACGGCGAGTTTCCGCCAACTCTACGTTCTGCCAAATTAACGGCGTCCGACTGTAAATAAACTCACGTGGTCCGCCCTCTGGCGGACTGCCAAATATTTGCATATTTAACGTCACCTTTAGTTTTGATACGATACAACATAATGACATGTAACCGGCGATAGTAAAAATCGCTAGTCTTCGAGCTTTTAGCACAATTCGCCACGATAAGCGCGATAGAGTAAAAGCGACGATATAAGCTACGCGCAAAAAGGTATTCGCCGAATACCTTTCTCTTGGAACAAATTGGATGTATCCATATTTTACGTTTTCTTTTTTTTTTCTGACGAACTTCTTGTCTATGCTGTTCATTATCTTATTCTTCTACAGCAGTCAAAAAAAAGAAAGTTCTTCGTCGGGGCTTCGTCGTCCATAACGTTAGCTGCACACAAATTCTGGCAGTACACTGTACTCAAAATCTGTCAATGTGCTGCGACTCAGCCCGTCACCAGTGTGCTAGGTTAGCATTTTGCGATGCGCTGCGCCAACACCTTCTGTTATATACTGGGTATTGGCTGCGCTCCGCCCCGGCACGCTGCGGCCCGGCATAATGTGCGCGTACCAATATTCGACACTACTCCAAGAACTGTGTCGCGCTTTGACACTTTCTCGACTCTCGTGCGCTTATTCAACACCTTCTATTGGCTAGCCGCACACACACCATATTATTGGCAATAATGCTCATATTGACAACGATATTCCTTGTGTGCGGCGTATTGCCGTTTTTTTGTATATAATAATATGTTGACTAGTATTGACAAATTATTCTATCAATAATATTACATATGTGTGGCTAGCCATTAGGGTCGCTGCCATTTCCGTGTGGATCGGCCCTAAGTAGGAGCAGTAGGTGTTGGCTTATCACGACGAGTGTTTCCCATCTCTACTCGGAATTTCAAAAACTTAAAAGGCTTAATAAATAAGGTCATAATAAAAATACAAAACTTTTGCAAAACTGTATCAAGCCCGTATCATTACGAAAGTCCTTTTATTGCTTGTTTATATAATGTTATCAGTAACGTGAAACGTCACAAATTAACCTACTTATTATTTAATTTGTTAATTCATTAATTCATTCCGGATAGTAAATAACAACATGGTGGGTGACTCGTGATTTCATAACTGTTTACTTGAAGCGGGGGATTCGATGACCTCTGTGGGCTGTGGCTCAGTGGTGGCTCAGCGTGTTGGTGCTCAAGCCGGGGGAGTTTTTCCGTGTTCCTGGGTCATGGATATTGTATGTGTATTAAATGTAATATGTATAATATAAAAGTATTAAATATATTTCCGTTGTCTAGTACACGTAACACAAGTTGTTCGTGAACTTACCACGGGACCAGATTGACGTGGTGTGAAGCGTCCATAGATATTATTATTATTATTCTCCCTTCCATAGTTTAATGAGGGAAATTTAAGAAGACGCACGGTCTGCGCACTTGAGATCGTCTCTAAAGGCCCCCACAGACGAGAGGCCGATCGTTTCAGCTGGAACTGACGTCAGTTCGGCCTGAACGGATTCGAGCACACACACGGAAAAAATCGCATCCAATCCAATTTACGTCAGTTCGGCCTGATCTGATTCGTGCCCACACACGGAACAGTCGCATCAGTCCATTCTGGTTTGCCGCGCGCTACGGTCGTGTTTATCAATTTTGTATTTAAACACCGCGAAAACTCATACAACGCTTGTACAAGATACACGCCCGCACGGCAGCGGGTCGGGCAAGAACTGAAGCGATTTGTCCACACACGGTCAGGACAGGCCGCGCGTTCAGGCCGATCGGTCAGGCCAGAATTAATGTTGCCAACTTAGTTATTTTACAAAATTTTACTAAATTGAGTATTTTATTCCCTCCTTGGTAGAAATTTAGTTATTAGTAGTGTTTAAGTAGGAAAGAGCCAGACAGTAATGATATGCAAAATAGCTACTAAATACGTAATATTTCCTAGTATATTTTAATTTAATGGTAAAATTTATAATCAAATTCAATTAATGAAAAAAATTTAATATAATAAAACCTAAAATGCAGTGGTTTTTGGGGGGCTTCAGGAATTCCTAAGTTAAGTAGCCTCTTTAGTAGTTTTTTAGTAGTTTTAGTAGAAATCGATACGAGTTTAGTAGTTTCACAAAAAAAGAGCTGGCAACACTGGAACGAATCGCTTCAGTCCGTACGGCCGCCTGATGCGATCTCGAAATTGCACACACACGATACGATTTTGCATCCGTTCAGGCCGAACTGAAGGTAGACCGGACCATGTATGGGGCCCCTAATGGACTAAGAACCCAGGCCGGCGTGACTACGCTTATATTCTTGTTCCTGAGAATTGGCCCACCGCGCAAACTAGCGGGTATACATACGTTCATTGTACACAACTAATACTACAATATGATATTCGTTTAATCAGAGTAGTGAGCTCTGTGGCCTAGTGGGGAGACAGTTTGGTTCGCACTAGAGAGAGTGCAGGTTCAAATCCCAGGTTGTGGCGTGTACCAATGAGACTTTTTCAGATCTCAAGTACATTACACAAGAACGCTCTAACGGTGACGGAAAACATCGTGAGGAAACCTGCACATGGTTGGCCCCAGACGTATTGACCAGTCAATTCTCTGGACTAGGCTGACTATGTTGTAAGAATGCTTGGGCAACCGTACGACATTTAAAAACCAACCTGTTCCAGGCACTACAGTATTTCAAGAGTGGTTACTTCCCTCGGAGAATACTGTATAAATCATCCAATGACGGATGAAAAGGCCTGAGCCCTAAGTTTTTTATCAGTAAGAAAATAAGAATATAAGGGTAGTTTGGCCGGTCTGGGATCTGTCTATAAAACAATAAAGAACATTTTCACTTTTATACAATGAAAATCCTTACTATATAATCTAAATACACATTGACAATAAGTAAATAAAATTGAAGTGTCTGTTTGTAATTTTAAATTAACACCTTTTCACTAAATGCATGTGAAAGAAAGTTATATACTTACTATGGTACGTTTACAATAATTTTTTTTTTATTCTTGTCTGTCGTCCGTCTGTCTGTCGGTTTGTCCAGGCTTCTCTGAAACGGCTGGACCGATTGACCGATTTACACAGGACTGTCACTGGCAGTTAGCTGATGTTATAAGGACTAAGGAGTAACGCTACTTTTATCTTGGAAAATAGGGTTCCGTTTCCGTTAGATTTAGGCAAACGAAGTAACGGGCCCACTTCCTACTATTATGTGAATGTTTATGAGGATGGTTGGCCGAAGGCAGGTCAAAATCGAACCTGACGTCACTGCGACCCAAGTGGATCTATTGTGGCTCCTTCGCGTTATAGCACCTGCCCCAGACCTATGCTGCTCATAAACTGAACGACGTGGTTGGGGTTGGTGCCACGAATTTCGTCTGTGGTGGAGTATTCGTGCTGCCCAAGGTACCTGTTTCTGTTCTGGTGAAGTGCCGGACAGTCAAGGAGAAGGTGAAGGGGAGTTTCATCCTTCTCCCCGCTGAATCTGCAAGTCGTTGTGTCACCAACTCCTATTTTGTTGAGGTGTTTGTGGAGCTTGCAGTGCCTCATTGAAAGCGCTAGTTCCGCATGCCTTCTGTTAAATGCAAATGGGTGGAAGAATATGGGTGGATGGATGAATGTTTGTTACTCTTTCACGCAAAAACTACTGAACGGATCTTGATTGATATATGTCATATGGTAGTAGTTTTGGCTCTGAGTTAAAACATAGGCTACAATTATATTATCCCGAAAAAGTACAGTGTCACATCCATGACCCAGGAACACAGGATAACTTTTTGTTCCCTCGGCGGGATTCGAACTCGTGGCCTCCAGCTTGAGCACCGATGCACGACGCGCTCGACCACTTAGCTACAGAGGTCGTCATGATTTGATGCGTGTTCGAACTTCGAATGCGACAAACATCAAACATGGCGACGAAATGTATTCGTAATTATAGAGAAGATATGGAAGTGTGGTTTTTTATCGACACACGCAGACGACCTTTTCAGTTGTCGGTTGAGTAACGCAGAAGTGATAAGAATTTCGCCAAGGGCAAAAGTTACCGTACTATTAGAACTCCTTTATTTGTTCAGTCTTGGGCGAGGGCCGAGGCTCAAAGTAGTTACCCTTTATATTATGTATATGTAGGTAACCTATAGGTATCAGTTATCACTATAAGCCGCAAATCATCCGGGTTTGATTGAAGGGGTCAATTTTCAAACAACAAACCAATGATTTCAAAACTCAAGGATGGACAATGACGTACATTTGACAGGAAAAAACTTCATATACAAGATGCATTCCATAATTTCGACGGCGAAGTTCGAAAACAAAATATGTATGAGATTTGACATAAGGCAACGCAAGCGACATGTCATTTAACGATGAACTATGTGAAATCCCATACATTTTTGATTTAGAACTTCGCCGTCGAAATCATCGAATGCATCTTGAGTCTTGACTAAAGGCCCTGATTTCAGAAGATTTAATGACAAATATATGCGGACAGATAAACCGCGGAAAGAAAATGTCAAAACGTCAAGCTGACTAATGTCAAACCCGACTACCCGAAACAACCCCCAAAGGTCCGCACTTAAACTGCCCAAATTTGTTTGTTCCAGTTCCAATCTCTAAAAATGGGCGGATCTATTTAGACGGGACTTTCCTTGTCGGATAGCTGCTGATGTTATTAGGAGTAACTTAGGCTACTTTTATCTAATGGTTCCTTTGAAAAAAATAGGGTACCGTTTCCATCTAAAGTTCGATGAACACAAAGTCTTCCTCAAGGAGCCTTGCTAATAATTAAGATCATGATGCCTTTACAAAATATGTTCACCCTGAAGCTAAAACAAAAGAAGACATTACATCAACGGTCCATTGACGCAAAACAAAGCACGTATTCCCATTCCCCATTAAAATACTGTGGAGTCTGTGGAGTTGGCGTCACGGAAGCGAACCCCGACCTTCGTCAGTGACGCACTCAGCAGTCGGCGTGCCTCAGCATTTAGATCCTAAATTCGGTCGTTACGCTGCGGCCGCATAATGTGTATGCTAATATTACTCAACACATAAGTATGTAGTAAAGTGTTGACTAGGGCACAGACAAGAGTGCCTAGGCTCAAACCGTCAAACGTATTCGACCTAACGCAAGATTAGATGCAGGTTTGACCCCCATTATGAGGGATTATCACTGGTGATTAAAGTAGCACGATTTTGGACGGCAAATCGACCGTATAAATGGCAATTTGGTCACTTGCGAGTTGCGACCTCGTCAATCGTCATACTGTTATTTAAACGGTCAATTTTCGCCGCAAGCCGTCGATACTGTGGCTACTGGAGTCAAGAATTTGTTCATATATTTTGTGCTAATATATTATATAGGTATATACTGCTAGTGCTGCGCCACAGTCCATAAATGTCACATAAACTGTCAATAATAATGGACAACAATACAGAAATTACAATATTTGTGATGCTAATTAGAAACACTACAATATGTTGAGTCATAACAAAATACCCGTTACTAAATCACAACACAATAATATAATATATGGGCTGTGGATTGAGAAGATTGTTGTCCACAATACAACAACAACAAAATGCGTACGCGCACCCGTTATGGGAAAGTATCGGACATTCGACACTCATTGCTTGTCGATAAAAAATATCGAGGGCACAATACAATATCTACCTACACATACGAAACTAGCAGCGACTTGCCGATCTCCTTTTGTATCAATTGTTATGATTTCGATCAATAATTTTTTATACTCTATTACTCAGATCCAATTTGATCTAGATGTAAATAAAAAGATTAAAGGAAGATGGGCAAAAATGTATGAACGCTGGTCCACCTACTCTATACGAACAAACTATGTATGTCATATAATTGTATGTATTTTACCATGCCCACTTAAAAAATTCACTTAAACGATAATAAAACTAAAACATCTGGTCATAC
Organism: Glaucopsyche alexis; assembly: GCA_905404095.1. Lineage (NCBI taxonomy): Eukaryota > Metazoa > Arthropoda > Insecta > Lepidoptera > Lycaenidae > Glaucopsyche > Glaucopsyche alexis. The sequence continues at coordinate 19,469,231 of FR990061.1, read as the reverse complement.
GGTTGATTAATAGTTTCGCTGAGTGTTAAGGTGCGTTCAGACTACGACACCATTCACTGTACACTTGCTGTATATCATACTTTCGTAGCAATAACGCCTAAGTTTTGCAAGACATTTGTGTCGAGTGTAAATGTCGTAGGCTAAAAGCACCATTATACTAGTAACTAGGTAAGGTTACGCCCACAAACATTTAAAAGTTTGCCGTCTTTAGTGCAATATCGTGATATTGTCTACCCACACGTATTATTCATCGGAAAAAGTTATTATAATGAGATTAGTACTGAGAATTACTTTCTACAGATAAGAATCACACAGCCTCAATTAAACGATGACGTGGCGAGTGGCGACGCCGCGACGTCGTCTAACCTGCCTAAGACATGTATACTGGGACTGTATGATCCGGAATCCGGCGGGCTCGGGAAAATTAAGACCGCCATTTTGCTTATTTAAACGCTAGCGGTCCCCATTTTGCTTACGCTTTTTTGTTAGCGCCTTTTTCCGCGGAACACAGCCAATGACTCGACACTTGTGTTCGATTTTCAGTTCTATTGTATATCGGCCTAGAACGCAGTATTATAGCAACATGACACTAAAATATACAGTAAAGAAATTTAATAGTGCAGCGATTTATGTCGCGTCGTGCCGCATCTACGTGAAATTGTGCTATGGTATTATTGTTGTGAATCGTATAAGGCTGGGATTATATTGTGGCCCGTGAGCACTGAGCACTGAAAATAGAACTCTGCGCTGATACAATAAAGTAGAAATTCGAACACAAAAGTATCGAGTCAAATGTTCCAGCCTTATCCACGTTCACGTTTCTCGGGGGTGGTTCTCGACGCGTCTGGATGTGCCTATAGATCTTTCACGTGAACGAAGGTTGGTCAGACATAACATCCGAGACCCGAGTATGTAACGAGTTGGATTAATATTTTAACATTTCAGCTAGGCACAGGAGAGTCGGCGTATTACCTAACACACAATATGGGCTTTATGTATGCATATTACATACGTTTGTGAGATTTTATATGCACCTACAAGGCCGAGACGAGGTCGCCTATCATCATCGGGGGGATCAGATTACTTGAAGTACAAATATCTTGGTTCTTCTATGTTACCTTTATTCTCTTGTGTACTATCTGTCCGTTTCTGTATCTCTCAATGTCCTGACTCCTGTCGTAGGTTTGCTGGCAGATCTCTTGTAGAGATAAGCACAAGCGATAAGCCTTTATCACTGTGTTGTCTTAGTTTCATTTTAAAATGATGTACATAAATAATAAATAAATAAATAAATAAAATAAATAAGCAACTGTTATTTGTTCGAGGAACTTTAATCTAAAGTTGTCTAAAGAATGTAACACAATTTCCTTCATTTTCCCTAGACAGCTAGCGATCGAACTGACGAACTCGCGAAAGTGCGCGCTCTCACAACTGCACCAAAGCGGCACAGCAACTGCACTTTTACCATAGTAGGTAACAGGTTAGTATTAACTGGCAGCAGTAGGTACTAGGTACTAGGTAATAACTAGTAGTTCAAGGCGGTCGGAGCGTGACTAGGAGACCTTCGACAGTTGGGATTAGTTCACGCTTAATTTCGTTTAAGTAATATTATCCAATCTGTTGTTACTTGTTTATCATCAATTAGATATGTGCTTGTTATATAATTAATTACACGATTAATATTATAGTGATTGTAGCGCGACAACCTTAAGTATATACCTAAGTAAATAAATAGCTTATACATAATGAAATTGATTAACATGTATTGTATTAACATATGTATGACCCTTACTAATAGTATACAGCTTATACACTGCATAAACAGTGTATAAGCTATACAATGTTTTGTCCTTGTTTTATGTGTTCGATTTTCAGCTCTATTGTATTAGCGCAGAGTTCTATTTTTAATGCTCTGAATTCATCGGCCCCAGCCTTAACTGTGTAGGAATTAGGAAATGTCAAGTTGACAAAATAATGTCAAACCTGCCCCAAACGTAGGGCAGTTGAAGTATAGATGCTGTTCGCCTGGGCATGCCTTGTCTATAATAGTAGGTCCATGGTTTAGCTTAGCTTCTCCCTTTTCTCCCTGCCAGAAACACATATTGTGATAACTGATAACACTCTGAATGACTAACGACATGACACCAACGGATATCAAAATAACACACCCATTTATTGTGAACTAAGCATACATTCAAAATCCATTCCTAATGACGTGGAAATAGAATTCAAAATGTCCTTTGCAGTTTGTATTATCATGTTTGATAACAGGTCAGAAGCCCCACCTAATAGCAATTATTTATAATCTTATATCTACATGCAAAAGTCAGCATTAGTTTGTTCGTTTGTTTGTATTCAATACTTTCAAAGAACTTTGCCAATTTCTTACACTTAGCAAATAACACTGTTGTGGTTTAACCATTTATTATAATTTACCACAAGAAAGTCCTTTGTTTTGATGTCAACTATCATTGCGGCGAGCCAACGATTAGCGTGGCGACGTAACGCGTAACCTTTGACGGTTTTATAACTTAAGGGGATTGCCAATTTTTACCTGACAAACCAAAAAAAGGAAGGGTTTATGATTTTGGCAGTCTATGTTAATGGAGTGGCCCATGGAGAGCCGCTTCGCTACGTTGAATGTAAGAGGAGGAATGGATGGTAAGAATGAAAGTGGTCGAAGCGAAACAAGTGTGTAAGGATCGTGGCAAGTGGAAAGAAGTGGTCTCTGCCTACCCCTACGGGAAAGAGGCGTGATTATATGTATGTATGTTACATGTATGTATGTTTGTTCAACCATAGCGCCTCGATAATCATAATGTCGATTGTTATGATTTTTATTATAGATCATTTCAATGGTTGTTGAGCAACAAAGCTCCACTCGAGAGACATTTGCGCAACATACATATAACAGTATGTCTATGAAGTGGTATAGGCTAGGTCATAGACATTTGAAACACGTTAATAATAACGTTTGAAATACAGAGTAACTGGCTGGTTATAATTTTAACTATAGACAATTAATATTAATAGCACAATATCCAAACAATATCCTACCTAACGTAACAGTTGAAATTCGTCAGAACGTAATCTATATTATATATATGTCACCGTTAAATTGTATAACGCGTTTCAAATGAGAATAGGAACGTCAATGACCTTTTTCTGTCAAACATCACTTGAAAAGTCCGATTTTCAGAAAAACCTATGTGCATATAAATATTAATAGTCCTGCATCGAATTTAAATAAGTAAAAACGTAATCAATTATCTAAAGATAAATTTAACTGTCATAACAGTCTAAATTCGAAACAATATGGCGCCGACTCGATCCTATTCTCAATTGAATCGCACTATAAAAAACCGTTAGATTGTAAAATAACTAACGAGATTGTAAAAATATGTCGAAAGATTAAAGACTATATTATTTATAATCTAACGAAAAATAATGTGTGAAATTATAGGCAGCATATTCGCGTCGGAAGTCTATCAACATTTTACAATTTCACTAGTTTTATTACAATCTAACGGTTTTTACAATTTTACGGTAACATATTATAAAAATGTTATGTTGGTTTGTGTACGCTTCAAAAACTCAAAATGTTCTGACTTCTGCACCGATTGAGCTGAAATTTTAACATGATATATAATCCGCATCAAGGATTTTTTTTACCTATTTTTTGCATCAGTCACATATCGGCGAAAAAACTATATTTATTTTAAAAACTATTTTTTCTCCAGCCTTTAACATTACTTTAACAGTCATAACAATTTAAACAGTAATAATAATGAAAATAATAATAACATTTTACTAGTGACGGAATAAATACAACAAAAGTAGGGTGAAAGCAAATGTGTTTGAATTTCATATAAAAAATCAATAACCCATTTAAGTAATTGAATTTTCCTAATTACAAAAATGAAAACATTCAAACAATCGAGGTCAAACATGACTGTGCATCTATTTTCTTATATTAATCATAATAAGTAATTATAATTATATGTGGTAGGTACAAAAGTAATTGAATGAAAATATATAATTAGTAGAGTCCGACCGAAACTGGTTTTCCGGCCGAAACCGAAACTGAAACCGAATATTCAGCCGTGGCTTCAGTTTCGGCCGAAACCGAAACTCACGTGGTCAAGTAGAAAATTCCTTAAAATACTGAAATTTGGTGCATTTTATCCATTATTCTGCATTAATTAGGACATGAAATGAAAACTATTTTTTTCTCTTTGCGACATTTTAGTCTGAAACAATTAAAAATAAAAATAAAACTGTAATAATAACCCTAATACAGCAAAACTATATAAATAGGTCATTGGAATGAAAAACAAATCTTGAATTAAGTTTACCTTTACAACGTAATTTAACAAATTAAACACTTCACATTTTTCATTTACAATCTCTTTTTTACATGTGACTTGATTTGTTAGTAACAACAAAACAAAGTTACTGACTCAATATTTAACTACCTATATAAATCATTCAAGTACAGAAACGAAACAAAAACTTAGATGTAATCAGTTCCATCAAAACAACTTCTAAAGAATGTTTGCGTCGGGCGATAACGCACTGACTTAGTTGTGTTGCTACAGAGCTATCCGAACGGCGCACGACAATTGGGTACACGACTACATCTAAAATATTAAGTTTCATTAATGTATTCAGAAATTTTAAGGCATTACTACTTCGTAAATGTAAAAAAATATAATATTTTATTTATAGTTTAGTCATTAGATACATCTAAAAAGTACAAAAAAAAAATTTTTTTTCTTGCTAAATTAGTAAACAAAACCTACATAAGGTAAAAGCACTAATGCTCGACATTGAACTAAAAGACGACATTTTCAAGAAAAATGTTTTCTAATAAGAAAACTAATCATTAAAATAACATTGCTACTGATGTTAAAGACACCTAGTCACATCTATGATACATGCTCAAAAGTTTGTGAACATTCAGAAGCAAATTTGAAAATGGCATCAGTTGACAATTATAAACAATGTAAGCAGGTTGGCGTGTTGGGCTTATTTCTTAGCGTTTTTCATAAGGCAACTGACTTTTTACAGGTATAATTTTTTTCTTAAATTTATGATTATTGGCTTCTGTTAGTTTCGATATTAAAAATGTACAAAATTCTTGAGTAATTAGGACCATTTCCTGGTTATTTTAGCTCGTTTTTGTATAAATTTTAAGTGGTGTTTACTATTAGTACAAGAAATGAATCAAAACCTAAAAGATGACATGTGTGTCTTCTACTAGGGTTACATCGAACTGAATTTGTTAGCTTATTTTAATACAAATTTAGCCTTATGCTGTAGAAAATAAGTTCCTGTCTGAGTTTCGTGTCTTTTACTCTATTCTAACTAAAAGAAGACAGTGTCAATTATTAGGGTAAACTCGATGTCAACTATTAGGTTATACTATTAGTATTCATTAATTTCATATGAAGTTAAAAGGAAGACAGAAAAAAGTACCCTCTGTTGTTTCTTCCACACAATAAAAACAATAGTATAAAAAGGAGAGAAAAAAGAATGAAATGGATGAAAAGAAAATAACCAAGAGCATGTCAGGACTTGTTTAGGGAGGGTTCCGTAACTATCAACTTGCAATAGGTTTTCTGCGAATTACTTCAAAAGTTATTGTCCGATTTCGCTCAATATAATTTTTCTAAAGAGTTTTTAGCATGATCTATCAGCATGGAAACTTACAAGTTTCTATCTCTTATAGTTTAGAAATACCGGGGGGGGGACCAACTTACAAACCACTTTGGAGGCCGATTACTCGAAAATGGTCAACTTTGTAAAAAAGTCATATATAAAACCTTACCTTTATTTTAATAGACCTATTCAACAATACCCCACATGATGGGGTAGAATGAAAAAATATTTTTCATCCCTACTTCACATGTATGAAGAGTCACCCCTAAAATGTAAAATTATTATAATTTTATGATGCCAAAACCGAGATCTATACACCATCTATAACTATACCAAATTTCATCCATTTATATTGATAATACAAGCTACAAACGTGGACAGACAGAAATGGTATGCTGTGATAAAACCAAAACTGTAGAGTAGAAAGAGTCAAATAGTAGAAGTCTCAAATTACGCCAAAAAATATTGTTGCAGGTGATAGGCTGAAATAAACATTTAATTTTCCATTAAATTTAAATAGGTAACTTGATGTGATGTTTGTCTACTATTAGTGCCAATTGATGTCTATTTTTGGTGGATTTGATTTTCGACGCTGTCATCTTTTAGTGTCTACAACAAACCTTAGAAAATTGTAATTATTTGTTGAAAATATAACAGTCTCCAAATATTTTATATGAAAAAGTTAATTTCTAAATGTTGCTCAAACAGGAAAAGTAATTGCAACTGTACTTATTTGGTAAATACATTTTATATTTGGCAATGAAGTTTGATTCGTCCTTAAAGTGTCTAGTATTAGTGCTTTTACCTTAATTAGTTTACTTACATCATTATGGTATACTACAAACTTTTATTATGGTATGTATGAACTTAAATGCACAAATATCGGAGATATTTACAAATATGTTCCGGCGGCCGTATACTTCATACGATTTTACATGGACGTGACGTCATAGCTACGTACGACTTTAGTATGGAGCGTTTTCACGGGACTTGCGAAATTTTGCAAACAAATCGCTGTACCTTTGAAAATATTGACTTTTGATATACGGTTTCTTCTAAGAAGTTACTCATATTGAAGAGTACTATTCATTTATGCAATAAAAAAAATTCATTCGTGTAGCCTATTCCCGAACAGGGCCGCCAGCGTTCGCCAAAGCGTTGCCGCAAGAAACGAAGTTAGGCGAGCGTGCACGACAACTTCCGAAATCAGTTTCGGTTTCGGCAAAAGTTTCGGCCACTTTTGGCCGAAACCGAAACTGCCGCCGAAACTTGATTTTTGGCCGAAACTCGGCCGAAACCGAAGCCGAAACCGAACTTTCGGTCGGACACTAAATTAATTAGCTAATTGTTTGTTTATTTATTGGCCTTAATTAATCTCGCCTTAACAGCAAGTTATTTACTTGCGTTATTGGCCACAGCTATGTTCTTGTATACTGTGAAACTTTGCACAATGATGTATTTTACATATCTGCAGAATTCTTTTGATTAAAAATATTAAAATGCAATTTCAGTCTAGTCTCAGTGATGTATGTATATGTCACTGTAAAATTGTAAAAACTGTTAGATTGTGAAAGTTTGTGAGATTGGATGGATGGATTTTTGTTACTCTTTCCCGCAACTTTTGCATGGATATTGATGAAATTTGGTATGGTAGTAGTTTATTCTATGTAACCACGGCTATACCCGTGATATACTGTGTAATGTGCATAGAGATGGGCGATGGGTAAATACCCAATCTACCCATTTGGGTATATACCGGGTAGATTGGGTAAATACCGAGTATATTGGGTAAATACCCAAAAGTGGTGGGTAGATAAAATTAAGCATTTGTTTCAACTCGAAATTTACTAACGAATTGATATTAGTTAGAATACGCACCGTAAAATCATAAACCATTATAATTTTGAAAAATAGAATATGTTTCTCTATGGTAATACATATTATAAAAAATAAAATATTAATGTTCAGGGCCATACTAATACTTTCTCATGGTCCAGCGTCGCAGGTCCAGTAGCCCGTCAATAGTAAGCTGTTATTAATTGGTAAATATAGTTTTAAAAAATTATCGACACTAATGATGGTAATGATAGTCGTAATAATCGTGTTGGACCTACGACGTATAATTTCTATGCACAGATTATAGAAGAACCTAAACAGCTACATAGTTATCTATCGATTTGATTGAACAACTACAGCATATTATATACCACGATTATCTGAAAAAGTCGTGGGCCGTTAAAGGGGACGTCAAAATTTTCAATTTTGGAACGTTCTATGAAAGCTGTTTCTAAGTACATAATAGAGTATAATAAAAAAAAGGTCGTATAAACCATTTTACCCAAAATGAGTTATGAATGTAGTCTTATTTAAAATTTTCTCTATCGATTGGTGCATGTTCGTTCGTTTCAGCCTGGTGACGTCCACTGCAGGACATAGGTCTCCCCCATAAATTTCCAGTGCGACCGGTCGCTCGCGGCCTGTATCCACCGACTCCCTGCGACTTTTCTCAGGTCATCTGTCCACCTGGTGGAAGGCCGTCCTACGCTTCGACGTCCAGTTCGTGGTCTCCACTCAAGAACCTTTCAGCCCCAGTTCATCGATTTTATGGGCTATATGTCCAGCCCATTGCCACTTTAACTTGCTAATGCGCTGGGCTATGGTAACTTTAGTTCTGCTGCGGATTTCCTCATTTCTGATTCTATCGCGTAGAGAGACTCCGAGCATAGTCCTCTCCATAGCTCTTTGAGCGACACGAAGCTTTTGTATAAGCCCCGTCGTGAGTGACCACGTTTCGGCTCCATATGTCATCACCGTTAACACACACTGTTTGAAAACTTTTGTCTTCAGACACTGAGGGATTTTTGATGAGATGATGTTTCTGAGTCTCCCAAACGCTACTCAGCCGAGCTGGATTCGACAGTTGACCTCTTTTTTGAAGTTAGACCTACCTAACTGGACTTTGTGCCCCAGGTATATATAGTCGTCAACAACTTTGTGCGTAGAATTTCCAACGGTCACTTGGGTGGGTACAACATGGACATTAAACATAATTTTTGTCTTATCCATGTTCAATATAAGTCCTACCTGTTGTGAAACTCTACAGAGGTCCTTTAGCACAGTGTTAAGGTCTTCCAGAGTTTCTGCGATAATCACGATGTCATCGGCAAATCGAAGGTGAGTGATGTAGTCGCCATTTATATTGATCCCAAGTCCTTGCCAGTCCAGGAGTTTGAACGCATCCTCCAATGCAGCGGAAAACAGTTTCAGAGAGATGACCTCTCCCTGTCTGACGCCGCGCTGCGTTGGGATCGCCTTTGTGCTATACTTCTGTACTCGCACCGACATGGTGGCTTTACTATATAAACACTTCAACACTTCGATGTACCGGTTACTACCGGTACATAGTGTTGATCCGGCATCTCTGAGGAGACTGTAACACCGCCCAGGTCTCAATCAAATCAAAGGTTTTCTCACAGTTCACGAACGCCAAGCACAGTGGCAGATTATACTCCTCAGTTTTCTGTATAACTCGGTTTTAAGTATGTATATGTATGTGGTCTATGGTACTAAAACCTCTTCGGAAACCGGCTTGTTCGAGAGGCTGGAAGTCATCAAGCTTCCGTTCGAGACGATTCGTTATGACTCTTAAAAACAGCTTATAGACATGGCTCTGCAGCGTAATGGGTCTGTAATTCTTCAGCAAAGTCTTATCTCCTTTTTTGAAGAACAAGACTGCCACGGCCTTACTCCATGCCTCTGGCGTTTTGACCTCGAACAAGGCGGAATTAAAGTCTCTGGAGCATTTTGGGTGTTGGTGTTCCACCAGACCTCAGCAGCTCCGAGGTGATCCCATCCTTGCCCGGCGCTTTGTTGTTTTTAAGCTGTTTAAGAGCCATACTAATCTCGTATAGGCTGATGTCCGGGATATCTTCCGTGTGATGTCGGATTAGTCCAGCTCTAGGATCTTCAGCCAGATTAACGACAGGCTTGGCAACTGAGGTGTAAAGTTGCTCATAGAATCTCTCGACCTCTGCTAGCAACTCGGGCCTGGCTGACACAACTTTCCCATCCTCTGTCTTCAGCTTCGTCAACCGGCTCTGCCAAACAGACGTGTCTCTTGCAAACACTTTTCAGCCCTTGTTTCGCTGTATCATGTCCTCAATACTTCAAGTATTAAAGAGACGAATATCGTGCTGCAAAGGCTTTGACATCTGTTTGTTAAGCTGCCCATAAGACCATCGTCAGAGGTTTGAAGAATAAGGGTGTGCCGCCTAGCCATTAGTGTAAACGTGTAGTCGGAGATTTTCTGTGGCTTACCTCTCGGCGGGTCTCACAGTATTTTGACCCAACCGCATGGATAGTCTCTGCAAACCTGTCATAGATTTCGTCCACTGAAGCGTAGTTTTCTAGGCCAGCAAAGCGGTTTTGTAGCTCGAGTTGAAAGCTGTCGGGGTTTCTAATTCCGGTTTGAGACGGTCGGAGCGTAGACTTTACCAAGCGAGCTCTTTCGAGTTTGATATTTAAGTTTAATGTGCCTCGCACCATTCGGTGATCGCTGCCGGTTTTCACTCGGTGTATCACAAAGACATCCTTAAATATCTGTCTCTGGGTGCTCATGATGAAGTCTATCTCATTTTTTGTCTCTCCGTCAGGGCTCATCCAGGTCCATTTCCTGTGAGGTGGCTTCTGGAAGAAGGAATTTATCATAAAGAGTTCTTCCTTTTCCAGAAAATCGGCCAACCTTTGGCCTCTGGGATTCCTCTGACCAAAACCAAATTTTCCCACTTTCAGCTCATTTTCACCTCGCTTGCCTAACTATGCGTTGAAATCTCCCATAACAACATTGAAGTGAGTTTTCGAGTTATGTATGGCCTTAGATATGTCCTCATACATATAAACCTCTACTTCTTCATCTGGGTGAGACGAGGTAGGTGCGTAAACTTGTATGACCTTCAACGAATATCTTTGAGATATTCTGAGTATAAGGTACGCAACCTTACTCGACACACTTTCGATGGCCATGATGTTGTTAACAAGAGACTTGTGGACGAAAAACCCGATTCCACCTTGGGACTGTTGGTTGCCTTCCCGGTAGGTGCGTAAACTTGTATGATCTTTAACGAATATAACAAATGCGCTTAGTTGTAAAAACCAAAGTTCAATACGATTTTGACTTACCATTACATTATTATGTTTACTAAAATTTGGTTTAAAGATTAAATTCCAAAAGAATGTATGAAGAATAAAAAAGAAAAAATATAAAAAAGCCTTTTTCCTCTATAAATATATGATTAAAAGCTATAGAAGTGGAATATTAGTGATTTAATAGTATCTAATACAACGTAAATCTGAGATAGTATATGCTCAAAAACTGTTACAAAATGTTGAATTTTATCTACCCAGCATTTTGGGTAGATATGGGTATTTACCGGGTACGTAATATGGGTATTTACCCGGTAGGTGGGTAAATACCCGGGTACGTGCCCATCTATAAATGTGCAGCCTCAGGGAAAAGCTATTGAATCATAATATGTGCTTTTGATTGTAGAGACCTGATTAATATTGCTTTTCTGACATTTTTAATTAAGAGGATTGACCTTCTCATATACTCCAGATCTCTGTATCATTATGAGAATTATCTGATATAATGAAGTGATTATTATGCTCAATAGCATAATAGCACACTCTTGCCAACTATTATAGCAACATTGTAATATAATCCAGAAGTTAAAGTATACATGTTATGGATATAAAATTTCTGATCTGGATATGAAATACGTATATGAAAACAATATTATACTAGGATATGGTTACTGATATGTAATTATTTAACATTATATGCTAATTTCAGATAAGAATAATTGATTTCCTATATATTCAAAATTATCCAAAACCTTTATATCAGATTCGGTTACCATTACGGAAAGTTTTTCATTTTGAATATCCAATAGTTTCAGTAAATTTGGTCAACTTAACCCTACTACTCAAATTATATTATTATAGCCTATGCTGCCTATGTTACTTGGGTTATTATTACGAATCTAATTCATTTATCAGTCACGACCTTTTACGCGGGACTTCGTCCGCGTGGAGTTCGGTTTCCATACAGAATTTTAACCCCTTTTTGGTGAAAAGTAAAGTGGGTGCACTTAGGGGGCGAATTTTCAAAAATATTTTCTTAGCGGATGCCTACGTCATGTCGGCTGTGCGTTGATAGATGGGTCAGTCAGGTTTGTCTTTTATATATTAAAGATTAAAATCGGATAAGTAGTTTAGGTGCTACAAATTACAATGGAACAAACATACATGTGTCATATAAATTAAAGAAATAATAAATAAAGTAATCAGGTAAATGTACAATAACAAACAAAACTCTGTATTACTCTGAGTAATAGAAAATACTGTACATTTTTTTCAACTAATTTAAATGAACAAAACTTTCTTTTAAGTAAGTAATTAAAAAAACATTTAAATTAAAGTAATATGTTACATGTCTTTAGTATATTTTGACATTCGGTGCACTACTACATTAAATTTGATTGTGTGTTTGTTTGCTTCAAATTGGCTCCGAAGCTACCAGGCCAATTTCAATGAAATTTAGCACTAGGCTATTTTTGTAACGGCAAAATATATTGGTGCCAGCTGGACTTCCCTTTAAAAACACAAAGGTCAAAACAACATCTTACTGTAAGATTTCTTATTTTGGCAACTCTTAATTAAGTTACATTTTGAAAGACGCTATTCAGTCATTTAGCAAGGAGTAGGTTTGGCAGTAGTAAATTTGGAAATAGATTGTTTAGCAGCTAGCACTATTAGCTAAGGTAAATGGTACCCTTACAATATTATGTACAGTATTAAAATAATATTGACTTTATATTTATTTTTGTACTATCTGATGCCTGCAACTTTGTTTGCATAGAACTAAATGAAACAGAACCCTATTTTTTAAACAGAACCCTACAATAAAAGCAGCCTATGTTAGACCTTATAACATCAGCTATCTGTCAGTGAGAGTCCCGTGAAAATCGGTCCAGCCATTTCAGAGATTAGCCAGAACAAACAGAAAGACGGACAGTCAAAATTTTTAAAAATTGATATTTTATTGTAAGTACCGAATATACATAAGTACTTAGATAAATAATAAAATAAAAAAATATATATTTTATTGTAAGTACCCAATATGCATTAAATGAAAAGCTGTTAAGTAATTTGAAATTACAAACAGGCAATTAAAATTTATTTATCTTTATTATATTATTATTATAAAGATATATAGGTAGATATACATAATGCATAAGAAACTATATGCTTTACAAAATTGCTATTGATGCAAAAGAAAGAAAAACCTGCAGAGAACTCTCCTTCTCCAGAGAATTCTTGCCACTACACTACTTGCCACTTGGTAAATATTGTGGCAGAGCGGCAGAATATTGTGACTGACATGAAATTATTACTCTTTTTCAGGGTTCAGTACTCCAAGGGTAAAAACGAGTCTGTCTGTCCGTCTGTCACCAGGCTGTATCTCTTTAACTGTGATAGTGACACTTGAAATTTTCAAAGATGATGAATTTCTCTTGTTGCTATAACAAAAAATACTAAAACAGAATAATATAAATGAACCCCCCTTTGGCACTCCCCCCCTCCGGAAACCCATAGTTACTGAGATATGAATAGTTGAAGTTTTGAGGTTATAGGTACCAATTTCCACATTCTTTAATATAAGTGGCACCAAAACCTCAGCAGAGCAAATATTGTCTGGACACACTTCCAACCTCAAATCTTCAGATCCATCCTCAATCATACCTAGAACCCAATGGTCCTCAATAACAACTGGCTTCAATTATGAGTCGACGGAGCCCCGCTACGCGGGGCTACTACTTCTGGGTGGTTTACAAAGAAATAACCACGATGGCTAAGGCGGGAGCGTAGCGCAGCGAAGCTACCGCCTTAGCCATCTAACCTAACCTAACCCAATGAAGTCGTATTGGGCCAACTCGGAGTAATACATTGCTATTAATTACCTAAGAATTATATACTGTTCTCATACATTTCCTATATCACATTATAATATATAAATGTACAGGCAATGAAAAAAGGAACATCAAAGAAACGTCAACATGGCCGAATTTCTGTAGAATTTATCGAATTTTAAATATTTTTTATCTCGAAAACTACGGATCTTATCATTTTGAGAAGTTGCGGAATTAATTCGTAATTAGAAGACTTTTCAGCCGTAAAATTACCATTAAGCAACTAATAGGGCAAATGTGGGATATTATATTTTTTAAAATAAATACATTTTTATAGTTACTACCTCCTGCATTCATTTAAATTTCATAATATGGGGGTTGATTTAGGTCAATGTATGCAGTCAAAGTACAATTTGAAACAATTTTATAAAGCTACATAAACAGTGTATGTGAGATTTGTTCTACAAAATAATGTACTCTATTAATATAACAACTATAGGTTCTGTGATCCTTTAAAAAGCCGTAAAAATTGGTTGCCAAACATTTTGCGATTGTAAACTGAGGGTACTTCCAAAATTTGGAAAAATATTTTTGAATAATTTAGAAACCCCAATAAAGTGCAATAAAGTCTGTCTTTAGTGTCAAAAATACATTCAAATCACCGCCAATTACCATGCAACAATACTCGATGTAAACATTATTTATTTACCATAATATTAATCACTGACCTTCAGCGCTCTGATTCAATGAAGACGGTGCTCCGGAAGACGACAACTCCTTCTTCTGGCCGCCCTTAGGCAGATCAGAGTCGGAATCGTCGAAAACCAATGTCCGAACTGACTGTGAACACCGACGATCCATTGCCACTCACTACACAACACACAAATTAACTAATATTTTCGCCATCTAATAACACGACGGTATCATGATTATTATGCACACAGACACATTATGCTTTGTGAATCACAGTTATCACTCCAAACGGGGGACAGTTTGGCTTTCCGCTTTATTGAATGATTTTAATGTCTTGAGATTTTTTGCATCTTATTTTCTTGCACACGACTTCCCCACAATAGCCATCACGCCAGGATATCTCAAGCCAAAAAAAACGGTCCTTAGAAAATGACACTGCAAGAATCGAACATGACATTTCGCTCCCCTCCTTGTACTACTTCACCCCCTCAATATTCGGGCGCCATTTTGAGAATTTGCATGACCCAGGAATGGACCTAGTATAACAACAGGACAGACTACTGTGAGCAAAAAAACGAGCCGAGCGAGAGGTTGGAAGAGAGGCCGTGTGTCCCTTTCTAGTAGGGTGACAATAATATTTTCTGCTGTGGCAAACTGCAAAGCTGTGTGAGACAAATTGTGAAACACTGAATGACATACAGCTGAGGCTTTAAAAGTCGACTAGATTGAATAGTGTAAAATCAAGAAGGTTTGAAGTGACGGCTGCATTAATATGTAACAGATTTTTATGTAATTCTCTGCCTTACTTAAACACGATTGAGCCATTTTTGTCGCATTTCTTCATTGTTGGAAAATCCATAAAAACTGTATTATATTATCATTAAAGGCATTACTCGACTTCACACGTTTTTTCTCAGTAACTAGGTACTTACAGCTTACTACGATTCTAGGCGAGTCGCTATCGCTACTGACTAGTTTATAACAAAACGTAGTACAATTATAACTCTTAATAACGTCAGTTGCTTTAATGTTAACACTTTTATACTAGAATAACTAGATTAACATTAACAATTAACTTACTAATGTTACTAATAAACGAAATATTGCAACCAGCAGAACTTTCACTTCGACAAGAATATATACAACATTTTTTTCACCATTTTGACTGTTAAATCATCAAACAAATAATAAAAACATTGTTACGGAGATACATGAAGTAAGAAATAAAAACTATTTTCAAATTTAATATTATCCGGTGTTCAGCATAAAATATGTGTAATGGCGTATCTATTGTCTTGCGAATGATACCATCTAATAAAAAAAGAAGGAAAAGGATTTAATGTAAACTGCATTTTTATTTAGTATTATATGACTATTTCTAACTTTTTTAATTAGAATATGATATAGTTATAAACATTTGTTAAAATAATAATATAGTACACTCGTTTTATCTAAGAATTTTCAAGTTACTTTTTATAAATACCAACATTTTTCTGGTTGGCAACATGCAAGAACGAGACACACAGCCTCTCTCCTGGCTATCTCGCTCGGCTCGGATTTGCCTCTATGATACGTGCATTGTGAAATACACTCTATTACTAAGGTAATACAGTTCTTTTTAGCAATTTCAAAATTCGGAGTCTTCTATCCATAGGTACTATATCCATGGACCCAGGACTCAGGAGTCAGGACGCCAGGCCGCCATTGTTTATTGTGTTGATGAAAAGTGCTTGAGTTGATTAATTTCCGCCACTTTAAATCCACAATTTATGCAATATCGTGTAAATTTTCGGCAATGTTTCGAAAGTGTTGTGTGCCCATGTGCAATAATTTACGACAGGACGTTAAATTGCATAAATTACCCGCTGCAGAGGACAGTAAAAACCGGTGGTTAAAGTGCATAGGTTATGAAAGGTTATGAAAATATTGGTGAAATAATCACCACGAACATGTTTGTGTGCCATAAACATTTTGAACAGAGGTTTGTGAACCCGACGACTAATCGTTTGAAGGGTGATGCCTATCCATCCTTGTTTACTGACTTGGAGATTTCCTCAGGACATCCGTCAGCGGTCCTTACAGAAACAGGTAGGTAGAACGTTAGTTCGTCTGTGACAGGTAGGTCTTACTGAATGATTCATGATGAATTGACGATGGATATTTCAAAAACAATCGTCCTTCAACATGCATTTTCGTTAAATGTCATAATTAACAAAGAATTTATATTTAACTTTAATTGTATTAATATTTTCTAATTTTTTAGATTCCAAGAAGACAAGTGATCATAGTTATTCCAAGAAGTGCCACATTGATCATTCATATGCACAACCACCTAATAAAATGACATGCCTTGAAGTTAAGGGTATGTATTAGTATTTTGTACTAAAATAATCCTGGCGTAGAAACTATCCTCTTGCTCTGCTGTGGGTCAACCACCACAATCAACTTATAAATATAATATTTTAGAATAATTGTTTTGGTTGCTTCACTATAATGAATGGTAAATAAAAAATTATACAAAGTCCAAAACCAATTATTAACCTAACAGTAAGTAACACACTTAGCATAGGTATGGAGTGTGTACTGTGTGTGCTGTATGTATGAAGAAGTTGTTTGTTTACAGCCTAAGGAACTCTGAGAAGCCAAGCTTTTTTCATCATAGCATGTTAGCTATTTAATTAAGATCAATGTTATGCTAATTATACTTGCTGGTAATGAATAAATGTCTTTTTATTTTTTATTTTATTTATTTATTTATTAATGTGCACAATATAGTTATCTTACAGATAACTATATTGTGCAGTCATAAAAAATAAATAAGAGATAAGAATTATGGCTTTCTTCACTACATGTAACACATTTCTTTTTCAGATACTTGTACCATCACCTCAATAGATCAGGAAGTTGCTGGCAATCCAAGGTATTTCAAGGACTTTTTTGCAAAGGGACTTTTTTTGTAATTAAGATTTTCATAAACATGAGTTTTTTTTTCAATTTGTTAATGATTTTTTGTCTTGATCGAAGTACAAGTCGAGAACAGATATATCCTACTAATATTATAAACGCAAAAGTTTGTAAGTACGGATGGATGGATGGATGTTTGTTACTCTTTTTTACATAAAAACTACTGTATGGATTTTAATGAAATTTTACAAAAATATAGCTTATGCATCAGAATAACACATAGGTTACAATTTATAGAGTTTCCACGCGGACGATGTCGCGGGCGGCCACTAGTTGCCACATAATTTTGAACCAGGCCCGGTTCTAGCATAGGACTACATTGTTGATGAAATGTCATAATTGTTTTTTTTTTTTTCAGATACTTGTACTATCATCTCAATGGAGCAGGAGGTTGCTGTTCCATCTTCCAGAACTGCAATACAAGATACAAAAGGTATTTACAAAGACTTTTAGCATAGGGTGTAACTATAATTTTCATCGTCAATTTGTATAATACTTCAATACGTTGTTGCGCGTTCATCTTGAGTGAACTAATGAGCTTAATTTCTTAAATACGTTTGGACATAAACTTAAATATAAGTCACTTAAAATTAAGTTAAAATTTAGTTACCTACTTATCAACTTAAAGGCCGATATCATATTATGATATGTACCATCAGTGATTTCTTTGTAACTATGTCTCATAGTTTCAGACTTTCCTATACAGACTGAAATGTGTTTTTTTATTCTAGCTCTTTATTCGGATACGGACCATGAAAAATACAGCAGCGGCAGTATCGTTTTTTGAAGACTTGTTTGACAGTGTCAACGGAGCGGGCACAAATGAAAAAAAATCGAAAGGAAAATTTCTGCGCAAGGCTGTTACAGCAAAATCTGCACATCATAAGTTTTGGGATGAGGCAATTAAAACCTTGAAAGGTATTCAATTTATTTGCAAAGATGGGACACAAAAAAGTGTCCCTTCTCTAAAAAATTGGGTCATTACTCTAAAAAGTTTTGAAAGGGTGTGGGAGCTAATGAATTAAAAAAAATATATATTATGAGGCCCCGATATTTCAACTCTGATATTATTGAAAACTTCTTTGGCCAAGTGCGGGCCTATAATTATTGGAGTAATGACCCAACTGCATATGCATTTATAAATACGTTTAAATCTTTGTTAATCACCAGATTTATAAATTTTCACTCTGAAAATTACAATTGTAAAGAAGACGCCAGTCAAAGCATATTAAATATTATACAGTCGCTTTTTGAGAATGTAAACACTGCACCATCACCTGATTCAGTATCGGCAACTGGTACAACAATAACCGATACTGAATCCATGAGCATTGAATTTGAGGAAAATCTTCAACAGCAGGCGAGACGTGAAAGAATAAATATACATTCTCGAGCATATACAGCAGGATGGGTAACCAGGAAAATTCTTACAAAAATTAAATGCAAAGTGTGCAAAAATAATTTGCTGTCGTACAGCAGCACACATGAATTTATTAAACAAAAAGAATATAAAACAAAAACTCAAAAAAAATTGGTATACCCATCCGAACATGTTGTTTCAAGTTTTGGCAATATAATTACGTGTACAAATGAATATTTGGAACAGCACAGACATAAAACTAATATAAGTGAAACAATCAAACAAGAAATATGTTCCACATATTCATTTGTATTTCTAAATTGTCAATCACACAGAGAAATCGTTCTCGACAATGGTGCAATGTAATAAATAAAATATTAAAAGGGACTGACATACAAAAGGGCTGAGAAATGTAACTTGCATCCAATGCAAAAGAAGGCTGTTCTTAAATATAAGAAAAAGATAAAAAATAAAAACGTATTTAAATAATCATTTTGTTTTAATTGTAACTTCCGTAATGTATTTATTTTTGAATTAACAAGGGCCGTATTTTCAATCGCCGGACAGCACATTTATTCCTAGGAACAAATGTCTGGCGATTGGAAATATTGGCCATAAGGAAAAGTCCCAATTATTTCAAACCGAGCACCCTAATTAAGGCTGAACATTTTGATTCCTCAGCCAAAAAGAAAAAAAAAAAGAAATGTCATGTTTAATTGCCAAAAAAAAAAAAAGAAATGTCATGTTCAATTCTTGCAATGATACAAAGACAATGTAGGCGACATGGCGGTCTGAACGTTAGTTCTTCTGAGTAGTCTGTGATAGCCATCCATGAACATTTCCAAACCCATTTGACAAATGACAACGGAGTACTTCTTCTTCTTTTGGCATAGCTTAACCCTGTAATGGGAGTTGCCCAAAGAAATAGGAGTTTCATAGAAGTAAAACAAAAATCGAAGCCGTAGGCAGCTATTTGTCTCACAAAACATCAAAGGCAAAACCAATAAGAGTAAAAGAGAAAGCCATCTCTTTGCTATACGTTTTTTTCGAAGGTTGCTCCAATTTGCAGTCCAAATTGGAGTCCAATTTTTGACGTTGGAATTACGACTTTATTGCTTTAACCTTAAGTGACATTTTGAATTAGTAGCAGTAGATGTGGCCTGAAGTTAGCCACTGACAGCTAATGCCATTTGTTTACGTGTGCATATGATACAAGAAGAAGAAGAAGCAAATCATGAATTTATAGTGTGTTATTTGGTAAAAATCTCAGTTTATATTAAAAAGTCTTATTAGAAAACAAAGCTGTGCTCAAATTAATATGGCCCGTTTGGTGGAGGGCTGTAAATCACACTCTGCGAGGAAAGAAAATCGTGAAGAAGTGTTAACTTTTCACCAGTATGTTGAGAATTGTTTCAGGTTATATCAGTGTTGCCAACCCTACTGTTTTAACAGTAGATTTACTGTTTTCGGCTTGACATCCCTGTTTTCTGTTTTAGTTCGTATTTCTACTGTTTTTAAAATAATAATTAATTCCAAAAGGAAATAGGTCAAACCGGAGCAATCTTTTAGAGAAAGCAATAAAAATAGTTCTCGTATGCGTCGGTCACGCGCCTTTTTATAATTTTAAATTAGCATCAATAGCGGGCCTCTTGCAGGCTGTAGCATAGGGGATCCCCCCTTTACTGAGGCAATCCTTTTGACTTACAGTAAAACAGGGTAGCTACATTTGTAGCATAATATTATGTGGAACAAGAATAGCTGTGCTTTACTTGTATTTGGAAAATTATTTTAAATTAAATTTTGACTTTACAATTCCCAGAAATTCCTTAAATAAATTCAATTTGTGGTAAATCTAACAGTAGTTGTATAACTATTTATCAATTCTCCGAATGTTATGTCGGACAGTAGATTTGATGTCTTGAAATTACTATTTTACTGTTTTCTGCTGTTTTTTTCAGTACCATTTACTGCTATTTGCTTTCCTGAGGTTGGCAACACTGGGTTATATAAAATATACAAGCAATTACACTGAAGTTATTATATTCTTGTAGATAAATGTGTTTATTGTCCATTATATGCGGATTTCAACAATATATAATAGAAATTTTGTATAAATTTCAGAGGTTGTGTATTTACATAGTGATGTTTTGGATATCGATAAATCTTCGAAAGAGAAAATATGTTAATCTGATAGAAAAATGTTTTGCCTACTTTATATTTACCAAACACCATACAATATACAAATTATTAAGATCTTAAACTAAGTGATAATATATAATATAAAATAGTGTGGTGTATTTTTTATTAATTATAATTATTAATTACGACCTCTGTGGCTCAGTTGGTTGAGCGTGTTGGTGCTCAAGCCGGGGGTCGCGGGTTCGAATCCCGGCGAAGGAACAAAAAGTTTTTCTGTGTTCCTGGGTCATGGATGTGTATTAAATATGTGTATAATATAATAAAAATCTTAAATATGTGTATAGTATAAAAAGTATTAAATACATTTCCGTTGTCTGGTACCTGTAAAACAAGTTCTTCGGATACTTAGCACGGGGCCAGATTGACGTGGTGTGAAGCGTCCATAGATATTATTATTATTATTATTAATTAATAATTCCTGTATATTATAATGGAGTTACGGTTGTACATCATCACAAAAACATGTCACAAATTTTCAAATTTAACTTTGCTTTTTGGTTTTGCAGGGAATTAGGTGGCCTTTTGCAAGGATACTTCTATGTACTTTTTTAATTGACCAGAAAATCACAAGTACGATCCCGGTCTTAAAATCCGCAACTACTCCTTGAGTACCCGGAGGCCGTGGTATTTATCTGGTCCAGGTGGACCGTTCGTGCCAAAGCATGGCTCTCCCACGTAAACGGACTGCTGTGCTCTGTTTTCTTCACATATTTAGCTCCATGCTGACAATCTGAGAGCTTTTTGGTGTTGTCGTAACGTGTAAGCTAGTAAATGATGTCCAATTGTTAATAAATAATAAATATATCTATTAAAATTTCCTGTTTTCATTTATCTTTCCACGTAGGTACCCCAACTAAAGGGAGAAATGCATAAAGACATAAAAAGTCTATACGTCTACTGTTTATATATTTACCAGCTGTATCCAAGGGAAAAGTATCCTATGTTTTAATCCAGAGCTTAAACTACTGCCATACCAAATTTCATTGAAATCTGGTCAATAGTTTTTGCGTGAAGGTGTAACAAACATCCATCCATACATCCAGCCATCCTCACGAACTTTCATGTTTATATTAGTAGTAGGATATAGAACTGACAAGTCGATTGGACGATAGCCTGCATAGTGTGTGGGTGTATAGTTCAAGAGACTAGCTTCCCCACATACTTCTGTTTGTTGTAGACAATACTGCATAAATTCGTTTTTGATCGACTGATAATAATTTATAAATCACAAAGGTGCATAGATCATTACGCATAAATCTTCCACTTTAATCATTCTATCTATTGGCTGCAAACTACATTTAAATTCATTTAATAGTTTAAAAGATCTAAGCAAACATAAAGCGGAATAAAAGACTTCATTTTATGCT
Source organism: Glaucopsyche alexis (assembly GCA_905404095.1). Classification (NCBI taxonomy): domain Eukaryota; kingdom Metazoa; phylum Arthropoda; class Insecta; order Lepidoptera; family Lycaenidae; genus Glaucopsyche; species Glaucopsyche alexis. The sequence continues at coordinate 19,447,017 of FR990061.1, read as the reverse complement.
ATGAAAAGATTAACATTTTCATCATCATTTTGATTTTTATCGACACAAAATGCCGACTAGGGACTTCACTAGCGGACGGGAATATATTTACATATGACGTTGCTGATAAATACGAGCAATACAACTTGTAACCAACTTCAGACAGCTGATCTCTCTGAAGTTGGTTACATATGTTCAAAACCTGTAACCACGAAGTATAGATAACAAGGAGTCCGAACGTAATGTTAAAATAATGGTCTCAATTACGGGGACAGATTTTTGCCGGTAGAGCGCGCGACGGTCCGACATGCACTCGTTTGAAATTACGCGGGAAGTTTAAAGTTGCTATTGACAGCTCTGGAAAGATTGAAATCTTATTTTTAAAAAAATTTAGGAAATTCTTAGAAACTGTTCTCGAAAAATAGATACCGTAGAACACGGTAATTGCCTAACGGTAATTTAAAAATAATTGTAATAAATAATAGTATTGGCAACATTCGGTATAATAGTATTGGCAACACTCGGTACTCGTCGGTCTCGCACGCCTAGCGGCAGAAAAGAGAACTAAGATCTGGTCCTAATATTGTGTACATAATTATTATTAAAAAGCCTATACCGTTCGGACTCCTGGTATCTATGCTTCATGCCTGTAACCTAAGATTAAGAACCTCCCTGTAACCGTCTACAACACGAAGTATAGATAACAAGGAGTCCGAACGTAATGTTAAAATAATGGTCTCAATTACGGGGACAGATTTTTGCCGGTAGAGCGCGCGACGGTCCGACATGCACTCGTTTGAAATTACGCGGGAAGTTTAAAGTTGCTATTGACAGCTCTGGAAAGATTGAAATCTTATTATTTTAAAGTTTTAGGAAATTCTTAGAAACTGTTCTCGAAAAATAGATACCGTAGAACACGGTAATTGCCTAACGGTAATTTAAAAATAATTGTAATAAATAATAGTATTGGCAACACTCGGTATAATAGTATTGGCAACACTCGGTACTCGTCGGTCTCGCACGCCTAGCGGCAGAAAAGAGAACTAAGATCTGGTCCTATTATTGTGTACATAATTATTATTAAAAAGCCTATACCGTTCGGACTCCTGGTATCTATGCTTCATGGTCTACAATATGCGACGAATACTGAGTGTTGCCAATACTATTATACCGAGTGTTGCCAATACTATTATTTATTACAATTATTTTTAAATTACCGTAAGGCAATTACCGTGTTCTACGGTATTCTATTTTTCGAGAACAGTTTCTAAGAATTTCCTATAATTAGATTTAAATCCACGTTTCTCTTGATATTTTCTTGCAGAGCTGTCAATAGCAACATTTAAACTTCCCGCGTAATTTCAAACGAGTGCTTGTCGGACTGTCGCGCGCTCTACCGGCAAAAATTTGTCCCCGTAATTGAGACCATTATTTTAACCATGAAGCTTAGATACCAGGAGTCCGAACGGTATAGGCTTTTTAATAATAATTATGTACACATTATTAGGACCAGATCTTAGTTCTCTTTTCTGCCGCTAGGCGTGCGAGACCGACGAGTACCAAGTGTTGCCAATACTATTATACCGAGTGTTGCCAATACTATTATTTATTACAATTATTTTTAAATTACCGTTAGGCAATTACCGTGTTCTACGGTATCTATTTTTCGAGAACAGTTTCTAAGAATTTCCTAAAACTTTTATTTAATAAGATTTCAATCTTTCCAGAGCTGTCAGTAGCAACTTTAAACTTCCCGCGTAATTTCAAACGAGTGCATGTCGAAGCGTCGCGCGCTCTACCGGCAAAAATCTGTCCCCGTAATTGAGACCATTATTTTAACATTACGTTCGGACTCCTTGTTATCTATACTTCGTGATTTTAACATTACGTTCGGACTCCTGGTATCTATGCTTCATGACCTTAGCACTTGGATCAGAAAGAAAAACTAAAATTACGGACGGCAACTCGGCACGGATAGACCGTGTAACGAGTACCGAGTATTTCGTCGGTGATACTGCAAATCGTGCTATGTCAGCTAAAACAGATTTTACAGTATAGAGAAAAAACTGTTTCTTTTCTTTGTTTATGTCGCTGAGTATTTGATTAGTACGTGGTGTTTTATCGATCGTAAGAGCTATTAAATAATATATTATGAATGAATTTTGAGCGTAACTCTAATGTGGAAATAATTCGACTTGGCACATATTGCAACGAATTCTTCTCACCTATTCTTTTGACATGAAACATATTGATTTTTAAAAAAAGGTGACAATATTATAATAATGGTACTTAACTAATGAAATAGTAAAATAACTATAACCGTAATTAACGCACAAAATTGGGTATTAAATAAACAAACAAAAAATCCAATTCTAAAAAAAATGCTGGCTTTATTAATAAGTTTACAATACTTACGCTAACAAGTATCACTTAAACTAATTTACTAGCTAGAAAATGACTGTCCAGCTGTTGCAACATGTCTACCCACATGATGATAATGACTTAAATGAATTTCCGAACATGTGGACATGTTTCAATGTCTGAACAGCCATGTTCTAGAGAATCATAAAATGCATGATGATCTGAAGGAATGAGGTTCTTCATTTCCTGAAGATGCACAAATTTGGTTACTTCTATAGCAAGTGGCTTCTGATACAGGGAAGGGCGTTCACTCAGGCGAAGTGGAGCAGTTACCAGTGGTCTCCTGGGTAAACTTTTCCAAGACTCATTGAAATCGGTTTTATAGTTTAATAAACCGTTGGGATCGTATTGTAATGCTACAATATCTGTAACATAAGGATCGCCTTTTTTATTGCCCGGTCTTAAACTTTTATATTTACCCTGGGAAAACCTAAGAAAGTCCTTGTAAGTTAAATAAAACACTTTATAAGGCTCTGGATTTTGCCTTGCTGACCTAATTATGCTCACATAGTCGGCGGGTACAAAAATATCTCGTTTTCGGCCACGCAATTTCTTTTCTATTGCACTATGAATTGAATCTACTTCCATTTGCGTATGGCCGACTTCAAGATATTTTTGTTCAATTATAATATTATTTTCGATTGCCAAGTCAAGCAAAGCATTAGCCAATGTCAAACATCGATTTTGATAACCACATCCATCGCTCCAAAGTATGATTTTAGTCGGCTTAAACTTATCAATATCATGCTTAAGATGTTTAGACAAATTAGTAGCAAACGCATCACTTTCTAAACCACCATTTCCTTCGTGCCAAATATAACATGCAGCTTCTTTATTTTTCATATTATGAATAGTGTAATTGTGTACTTTCAACTTTGTCTTATAGTAAGTTGCCGAAGCTTGAAGATTTGGACTAAGTAGAACAGCTTGTACATCCATAGAGTAAACTAATGTCAGGTTGTCACTACTACATTTATCATTTTCTTTTTCATTTCTCGCGCTCTGTTTCTTAATTTGATGAGATTCATAGTCAGTTTGAGACAAGTGACCTTGTTTAAAACTAATGCATTTATTGCATTGGTCCTTTCTAGGACTAAAAATATCATAATTGAGTTTACGAAAAATCTTCAAGAAATAGCGCCTTGAGCAATAAGTTTTATTTTCCTCTACACAACTCTTTTTATATACTTCAAAAATATGGTTATAACTATCCCAACATGGCTCCAAATATAATTTCCTAGAAGACGCCCTACAATAATGAGATTCTACTTTGGCAAGTTTGTCCAAAAACGCAATTACAGACATTTCTTTATCACCTGCAAGATTATTATTGGGTATCGTTGTATTGTCAGTGTTGGTTAGCAACCAGTCTCGTAGCTGTCTCTTCCCAATCCCTAATGTTGACAAGAACATTTCTTTGCAGACATTAAACTTAGCGCAGCATGCACTGGTCTGTGAAATCAAGTGATATTTCATAGTAATATTCTTTTTAGTCTCATCTTGTGCAGATTTTCGGCGATACTGCGGTTCATTTTTCAAAACAAGGCTACGTATAAAAGTTTTCCGAGCTTCCCAAGATCGCAACTTCCAGAAGTCATTAAATATTGTTTCCCGTTGAAGCTCCGTTATATCATCACAAGTGAAACACTGCTTAGGTCCACGTTGTCTTTGAACGCGAATATGCCCTCTGCAACGTTGTCCTAAACTCTTTGCTGGTTTACACGCTATTTGTACATACTTCCCCCTTTCATCTTTTTTGAAACCTGTGTATGCTTCACCTTTTAATCTTGCTTCTGCATTTTTCTGCCGTTTCCATTGCGATCGATCGCCTTGCCCTCTGCTGCGACGTTTTTTTGCTCGACCATCAACATTTTGTGCCACAGTGAACAATCCAGTAGCAGGATCTAGTATTTCGTCACCGGATATATTATCTAGATCTTCACAAAATGTTATGTCGCTATTTTCACTAGGAACATAATCAGAGTCTGATTTAGAATAATCTAAAGAACAATTAGATAAATCTGTGCTACTTTGAGAACTCAAACAGTCAACATTGCAAAGTTCTCCAGTTTTCTCGTCCAAAATAGTTCCCGAACATCCCGAACTTGACTCTCCGATCGAAGACTTGTTTTGTTGGAGTGCTAATTGGACCATACGTTTTCCACGGACACGATCCATTGTTTCTACAAAAAACATACCAATAAAATAGGTTGCAATACGTGCTATGTCATCCAAAACCAAAAATAATTTATTTGCAATAAGTTCTATGTCAATCTCCCAATTTAAAATATTGTTTTATTAAATTATTACCAAAACATTCTAATAAATAATATGAAGGAACACAAAGCTTGACGCCTAATGCACACTACACGTTATGTACTTAACAAGAAAGCTGATACGCAAAGAAATGTTTTTGCTGGTTTTACACTAAATATGAGTTTTTTTACTCGCTTTCTACGTTATTTTCAGTGCTAGTACAATGAAATAACATTAAATTATTATTTTATGTCAACTTACCTTAAAATATTTACTCAAAACCATTTAATTTACAATTTTCGGCTTGCGAAAAACCGTTGTGTCGACATAGAACATATTGCAATACCCAGGTAACTGACAAGACTTGACAGTTACACATTGCAACACATTGAAAACTGCCTTGTGATTGGTCGACGACTTAGAACGATTTGCAAGCGCGTTCGGATACACGCACTTGATCATTTGCAATAAAAAAAACAAAAATCGATTTTTCTTGACATGGAACATATTGCAGTATCACCGACGATTTACAAAAAAATGATAAATTAAACAAAAATAATTGGAAATAACAAGCCACTTTTTCGATTTAACACTTTGAGGTCAAATGTTACTATATAAAAAAAAAGCTATCGTTTCACCATGGTTTTACCATGGATATAGTACCTAGGGATAGAAGACTCCGAATTTTGTAATTGCTAAAAAGAACTGTATTACCTTCGTAATAGAGTGTATTTCACAATGCACGTATCATAGAGGCAAATCCGAGCCGAGCGAGATAGCCAGAAGCGAGGCTGTGTGTCTCGTTCTTGCATGTTGCCAACCAGAAAAATGTTGATATTTATAAAAAGTAACATGGAAAATCTTAGATAAAACGAGTGTACTTTATTATTATTTTAACAAATGTTTATAACTATATCATATTCTAATTAAAAAAGTTAGAAATAGTCATTTAATACTAAATAAAAATGCAGTTTACATTAAATCCTTTTCCTTCTTTTTTTATTAGATGGTATCATTCACAAGACAATAGATACGCCATTACACATATTTTATGCTGGATACTAATAACACCGGATAATATTAAAATTGAAAATAGTTTTTATTTCTTACTTCATGTATCTCCGTAACTATGATTTTATTATTTATTTGATGATTTAACAGTCAAAATGGTGAAAAAATGTTGTGTATATTCTTGTCGAAGTGAAAGTTATGCTGGTTGCAATATTTCGTTTGTTAGTAACATTAGTAAGTTCATTGTTAATGTTAATGTAGTTATTCTAGTATAAAAGTGTTAACATTAAAGCAACTGACGTTATTATGAGTTATAAATATTGTACTACGTTTCGTTATAAACTAGTCAGTAGCGAATCGCCTAGAATCGTAGTAAGTGCTGAGAAAAAAACGTGTGAAGTCGAGTAAGGCCTTTAATGATAATATAATACAGTTTTTATAGATTTCCCAAGATTTCCCAATGAAGAAATGCGACAAAAATGGCTCAATAGTGTTTTAGTAAGGCAGAGAATTACATAAAAATCTGTTACATATTAATGTAGCCGTCAATTCAAACCTTCTTGATTTTACACTATTCAATCTAGTCGACTTTTAAAGCCTCAGCTGTATGTCCATGAAGCATAGATACCAGGAGTCCGAACGGTATAGGCTTTTTAATAATAATTATGTACACAATAATAGGACCAGATCTTAGTTCTCTTTTCTGCCGCTAGGCGTGCGAGACCGACGAGTACCGCGTGTTGCCAATACTATTATACCGAGTGTTGCCAATACTATTATTTATTACAATTATTTTTAAATTACCGTTAGGCAATTACCGTGTTCTACGGTATCTATTTTTCGAGAACAGTTTCTAAGAATTTTCTAAAACTTTTAATTAATAAGATTTCAATCTTTCCAGAGCTGTCAATAGCTACTTTAAACTTCCCGCGTAATTTCAAACAAGTGCATGTCGGACCGTCGCGCGCTCTACCGGCAAAAATCTGTCCCCGTAATTGAGACCATTATTTTAACATTACGTTCGGACTCCTTGTTATCTATACTTCGTGTGTATGTCATTCAGTGTTTCACAATTTGTCTCACACAGCTTTGCAGTTTGCCACAGCAGAAAATATTATTGTCACCCACTAGAAAGGGACACACGGCCTCTCTTCCAACCTCTCGCTCGGCTCGTTATTTTGCTTACAGTTCTCGGTCCTGTTGATATACTAGGTCCATTGGTTTTACCACTAAACATTAGGTAGCCAGTACACAATGGCTTATGTTGGGCCATGCTTTGCAATGCACAAATGTAGACCACGATCACTTGGTGTTCATACAATGGCGCATGCTCATTGCTGTCCGGCGAAACAATCACGATGGACGTGAAAGTAGTTACGGCCACGGCTATTTATTTATATACTGCTTACTAGTATTACAGAAGTGTGTACCGCCACAAAGTTATAAAAAATTGGCGAATAAGGCGAAGGTGGATTCGTATGTCATCTATATAGTGATTTCGATTATATTTTGCAAAAAATATCGCCAATGGAACTAAACACTGGACCATTGTGTGAACATCACTGGCCAAGCTACGCCATGATTCCTTTGATGTGTGCCAAAAAAACCGACAACTTTCCGAATGCGCGCCACGTTGGAGTCTGGAGAAATGCCCGCCAATATTCACCAATACTCCCTGTACACAATGATGATGGCGTTCATTGGGCCAACATGGGCCATTGTGTACTGGCTATTTAATGATTTATTTTATAAGGCCCTCAATCCTCACACAGAGGGCTGACCGCTGAGGGGCCACCTTTACCGGTATTCACATTACGCGATATTATACTTATTATTATTGCTTAACACGACATGAGAAATACGAGCCAATTAATTAAAAGAGCTTATTAAATGTCATTTGGGTAGACCAACTGATTTGCCTTGTCATCCATAAAGAATAAAACTATTGTCATCGCTCGGTGTCGCTCGCCTAGTGGGCCGAATGAAGCCCAGCTCCAACATTTTGTGTAGATCACAGCGCCCTTAATTGTGCACAAATTAAGGGCGCTTGTCATCCCTCGGCAGGTAACATATCGTGTGGGACGGACTAAACACTGGGACAACATGTATAGCCAACTTTCCGGTACCTACTTATTAGGCTGGGACTATATGCAACGGAATCCGGTAGGCCGTAGAGAATTATGAGCACTGAAAATAGATCTCTGCACTAATACAATAGAGTTGAAAATCGAACATCCGAGTCATGAAGCATAGATACCAGGAGTCCGAACGGTACAGGCTTTTTAATAATTATTATGTACACCACGAAGTATAGATAACAAGGAGTCCGAACGTAATGTTAAAATAATGGTCTCAATTACGGGGACAGATTTTTGCCGGTAGAGCGCGCGACGGTCCGACATGCACTCGTTTGAAATTACGCGGGAAGTTTAAAGTTGCTATTGACAGCTCTGGAAAGATTGAAATCTTATGTATATAAAAGTTTTAGGAAATTCTTAGAGACTGTTCTCGAAAAATAGATACCGTAGAACACGGTAATTGCCTAACGGTAATTTAAAAATAATTGTAATAAATAATAGTATTGGCAACACTCGGTACTCGTCGGTCTTGCACGCCTAGCGGCAGAAAAGAGAACTAAGATCTGGTCCTATTATTGTGTACATAATTATTATTAAAAAGCCTATACCGTTCGGACTCCTGGTATCTATGCTTCATGATGTACACAATAAAAGACCAGATCTTAGTTCCCTTTTCTGCCGCTAGGCGTGCGAGACCGACGAGTACCAAGTGTTGCCAATACTATTATACCGAGTGTTGCCAATACTATTATTTATTACAATTATTTTTAAATTACCGTTTGGCAATTACCGTGTTCTACGGTATCTATTTTTCGAGAACAGTTTCTAAAATTTCCTAAAACTTTTATATACCTAATAAGATTTCAATCTTTCCAGAGCTGTCAATAGCAACTTTAAACTTCCCGCGTAATTTCAAACGAGTGCATGTCGAACCGTCGCGCGCTCTACCGGCAAAAATCTGTCCCCGTAATTGAGACCATTATTTTAACATTACGTTCGGACTCCTTGTTAGAGTGCGTGTCAGATAACTCTGCGTGTGACTGGGGTGTTTTCTTTGCATAATACAGTACTTTTTTTTGTTCTAAGCTTTAAGTTCTAATAGGAAAAATTAGTATCTGATTTTGACTGTGCGCAGACTTATCTGGCGCGCACTACGAGTATACATAAAATTTGGTAGTGCGGCCCGGGGATTTTGACTGTGCGCAGACTTATCTGGCGCGCACTTTATCTATACTTCGATGATACTTCGTGATCCGAGTGTCGAGTCAAATGTCAATGTCATATATGACAGCTCGACACTCGAAACTTCCATTTTCAACTGTATTGTATTAGCACAGAGTTCTATTTTCAGTGATCATAATTCTCTACGGCCTACCGGATTCCGTTGCATATAGTCCCAGCCTTACTATTCTCTGTCTACGATTTCAGGGTTGTCCTTTCGGTGGCATAAAAATATAAGATATAGAGTGAAATAGGCGTGAACCAATGACAAACATTTCATTGCTGGTGACTCAAATATTATACATAGAATCTATATGTGATGAGTGTTATAACTGGTTTTTTTAGAATTAATTATGTACCGTGGTCCATGGCCTTTGTTATCTGTTTCTAGGTCTCAGAAAAAAAAGTAGGACTACAGACGAGATTCAGACGAGACCGAGACATAATTTTTTATCTACATTTAAATGACATGTTCAAATTCACGCCATCTATTTCAGATTGTAGACAACTACGGAAAAAACGCTTGAATGTTGCTAGCGTCAATCACATTGTTAATTTTCAATCTTATCAGACAGCTAATTTTTGCAGAAACAAAAAATATTTTCATCATAAATTTTTAATTTGCGCTAAATATGTTGCTTTCTTGTAAAATTTTGTCTTAAGAATAATAAATCATCAAAAAACTACTAGCGCCATCTAGTATCACAATATGGCAAAAATAAGTAATATCTGTCAAAAGAAACGGAAAAACACGAGTGTGCGTCGCCTCAGTAGATATCAGCTGAATTATTCGGCTAAAATGCCCTGGCACGGGCATACGTAGCCGTCGGTCCGCCATTACGACGCAGCCGAGACACGTTCGTCGTATTTAGTTAAATATTTTGGTTTATAAATGAGTAATAACGCTCATGAGCTCAGTTATCGACTTCTGAATGCATTGGATAAAGAGTACAATGTAAGTTTATGATATTTGAAGACTATAAAGGCGCTATGCGAGTCTTGAGATACGGAAACGACCTGCACGAGCCTGTGACACCCGACTGAAGTTACATTTTGGTCTTCTAGGAGGTCGCCTCCGCCAAGTCGAGTACTAGGCATGACTGGATCGAAGTACGATAAGATTACGAGGGCTTGTGTAATTCTAAACAGCTAGAAGTATGGTGTGTGTGTGGGTACGTGAGCGTTGCGAGTGATGTACGGGGCCACTGACGTCGCCAGCGCTCCTCCCGTCCCTCTGTCCTTAGTGCCAAATGTTTTGCAATGTGAAAGTGTGGAATTGTGCCACGCGCGACCTTTTTAGTTAATTTTCTTTAGATTTGTGTAATCTTTTGTAGCTATAAGTATGGTCACTTATTTTTGTCCCATGACCTTCCGTTCTCAATGTGGTCGTTGGAAATCCGACGGAATCATGCAGGCGCATGGTATTTTACCCTCAGTACGATGGACGGTAGGAAATTATTAGTGTACTTTCGGTCGTTTTAGATGTTGCAATTTCGGGTGAGTTGATTTTGTCTTAATTTTTGATTTAATATTATGTTACTATACATTTTCAAAAAGCAGCTACTCTTCCAACTCTTCTATGTACACCTGATTTCTAAGTCTATGTCCAAGCATATCAAATTATTACACAATACCTGTATGGTTTCTACAGTTATTGAAATGCTGTTGATTTGTTTGAAAAATTGAGTTTAGTGCATTCATTTAACTGAACCAGGTTGCCTGAATAGACCACATTGGTTGGCAAGTTTTTACTAATTTGAGGTTTTTGCACCCAGGATGGGTGGGGTGGTGTGCACAGAACCGTATTCACACATGGTGTGGGCACAGCCACCATGTGAGTGCTTTCCTGTCCATGTGACATGTTACAAAATCCACTTGGTATTAAGTTAGTAATTTGTTCCTCTTGTAAATATTTAATTAATATTTTGCTTGAATTCTTATTGAACAAGTAGGTGTAAGATATTTTAAGATTTGATATAATATAGTATAACTGAGTAACCAGTGAGCATGGTAACTCTTTTCTATAAATTTAAGGTCATTGAGCTAAAAAAATATTTTTAATACATTTCAATGAGTATTTCAATATATTTGGTATAATAGGGCACAATATTGCACTTAAATTAAGAAATGTATCTTAAAAAGAGGTGTTAGTTTTCTGAAAATTAAAGAAATTTTTGTTGATCTTGTATACATATATATGGACGTTTTGTAGTTCACACATACATTGAATAAATTCTTATTTTGCGTTTTACAACAATTTCAAAATGTTGTAATATTCAAAAAGAAAAAAATACTTTTAATTTTTTTTATAGAAACTACAATTCACCTAAACTAGTCAGATGATGGCACAATAATACAAATCTCATAATTGTAGTAAAAGTGACCTTAATAAAGTTATTCCATAACATACATTTTAATTGTTATGTAAACCGCAGTACAATAAAATTTTGCAAATTCTTAGAGTACACTTGCATAACAAGTGCGGAGAATTTATATCTGTCTTCATTGTTCAACATTTCATAACTTAGGTTTAAGTAATGTTTTTATTTATTATACATTATTTGGGCTTTTCTCTTTTAAAATTCACCAATAGGGAATATGCATAAAATATAAAAATAGCTTTAAACATAATAATATGGTACTAGACTGAAAAATAAAGGAAATGGTGAAAAAATTTTCAATATCTGTTGATAAATGAGCAAGATATGAGCGGTCAAAGTTTGTAATCTATCTCTTTCTAGCAAAACGAAATTTAGTATGAACTTTCTATGAAAGTCGTGTTATGTGACGTCACAATACACGTCTGATCTCTCTGTCTAATAGACTACTTTAAACGTTCATATCTTTGTTATTTTTGATGATATCAAAAAACTGATTGTACCATACGATTTACCAAACAAGATAGATCTATATAAAAAAATAAAAAAAAATATGTGCATATTCCCTATTCTTACATAATTTTCACCAAGTCTTAGTAATTTAATACTGATTGAAAACTTACAATATTTTCAGATTAAACTTATTTTCAGATTAAACTGTAAAAAAAACAAACACCGATACATAATTAATAGATGAATCTAGAACTACATCAAATAATTTCATAAGGAAGCTAGAACCATTTTGTGTCTTAAATATCAACTGTGTAGTGTATGTAATCTTAGAACACTCCACATAAATGATAAATCACAACTGCATCAGTCTGTTCTAATATTATAAAGAGGGAAGAATAGATTGTTTGCTCATATTAAATAGGGTCGGAAACTGATGATGAAATAGACCACGGGGAAGGACATAGGCTACTCTATCATGGCAAAATGTATGGTGGCTCAGACTTCCTTTTACTCGTAAGTCGTATGAAGTCGAGGGCAAAATCTAGTCATAACTCATTAATAAAGTACATACGAGTAAACATTGTTTAATACCTAAAATTTGTTAGTGACCAGTATTGTTATCATTTATTATCAATAATAAAATTTATCTTTTGATATGTATTAATTTGCATCCCAATAATATTTTCTTAGCTTTATATTTGTATGGTGCTAGTTATTCGATTCAATTCATTTACTGATCACCAGAATTTAGTATAATTACAAAGATGGTAAATTAAAAAAAATAGTTACTATTACTAGTATATTCTGCTATTATAATGGTGTGTGACACTGGCTTGCTCTCATCATTTCTTACGTTTTTTATTTATTTCATTCCTTACAATCAAATAAACCATTTAAATCACAATTATAACATATCAGTTTTTGTGGGAGTATTATTTTCAGGATAAATAAATAAAACTAGAATTCTTCAGTTGTATCCTTAGGAACTTTGTACATACTTTGTTTTTAATTTTGCATGTCTAATAGCGATACATGTTGTACTATAAAATAATTGTAACAACTCATGTAAATGTTTTAAATCTAATAAACATTATTATGAGTTTGAACAGTTAAATATAATGGAATATAACATTAGAGTTTGTTTCATTAATTTTTAGGGTTCTGTACCTAGAAAGGAAAAAACGGAACCCTTTTAGGATCACTTTGTTGTCCGTCCGTCTGTCTATCTGTCAAGACCATTTTTCTCAGAAACGCGTGGAGGTATCAAGATGGAATTTATATCAAATACTCAGTCCACTGACCCTTGGAGCTGTGAAAACATCAAACTTCTAAGCCAACACAATCAAAAGATACAGCCGTTCGTGCTGCAAATTTTCGACATTCCCAAGGGCATCAAAACCTACAGGGTACTTTAACGTGAACTCAGAATCTTGAAATTTGGTACGAAGCAATGTCTTATAGCACAGATAAAGGAAAACCGTAAATTTTTAGTTACATCATATAATCAAAATATTTTTAATAATTTTAAACTTACTACCCCATTCCTCATGAACGCATAGAGGTATTAAAATTCATATTATCTCTATAATACCTTTAATCTGTAACAAAATCACTACAGGTTTGTACGGAACCCTCGTTGCAAGAGTCTGACTCGCACTTGGCCGGTTTATTTGACTTAATCTCATGAAAATTACATAAGTTCAGGCCCAATGTAATAATTTTTGGTTTGTAACATTTAAATGCAACTCCTACTTTGCTTATGATATTTATTTGATTTAAAAAGGTTACTGTATCATAAAAATTCATATTATTTTCCTTCGAGTGCCATAAGCTCTGGACATTGTTGGTCAAAAACATGTGAAATATACAACCAATTTTTGTTGCCTTTCAATAAAAATATGAGATAATAATTAGAAATAAATAATACTTTGATGTTTCGAAGATTTGTGTTGATTTTAAACATAAACAAATTATTTACTTGCTAAATATATCTCTGTGAATTAGAAACATAACTTTTTGCAACTGTCTTAACTCAAGTAATCAATATCTTCTAATATTTAACAGCGTCATAAAATATATTAAAATAAAACATGAAAATTATTATTAGTATTTGTTTTTTCTCGTATTTAGATTTTGGTTTAAATTTAGCACATCACAGTGTTTGTTTTTATTTTCATTTGTTTGATCTTTGCTCGTCCATATTTTGGCCACTTTTTTTAACGTTTTACCTGAAAGTAGTATATTTCTGTCTGTCCCAGTGATAACTATTGATCTGTCCTAATTTATTTGTGGCGTTTTAATTTTATTTGCAACCTTATTTTTTCCTCAAACTTTTTATTGTTTTTTTCATTCGCACACTGTTACCTTCTTAGATTGTCTAAAAACATTTATAAAGCTTTTACTCATAAGGTTTTCTGTATGACATATATTACTTTGTGAACATATTATACGAAGTATTATGTAATAGTATTACAAATGACGATATTGTTTCAGGTCATCGACATGCACGCAGTTACTGAAATCATATCAATACTCGAGAAGTTCAATATCACGAAAGAGTTGCTGGAGGTAAGATATCATTTAAATCACTTTTATATATTCAAATTCAATTCTTTATTCACTAAATTAGTAGGCACATACTACATAGTGTTATGTGCATGTGGTTTAGAAGCAAAAATTCTTTTTCATGTCTAAAAATGCTATCTAAAATCCCCTCACCTAATTTGCCAAAAATTAATGTAACTTAACAAACAACAACACATCCAAAAATAGCAATTATTTATTGCAAAATTACAGTAACAATAATGTCTAGTCATTAACTTTAGTATATGATAATTTTCAAATTTCAATGGAATAGTTTATCCAGAGAGATAATAACAACCACAGAAGCTCATTGTAAAATAATGGTTGTTGTAGGGATGAGGGATCCTGATATGTTATTTGATCAAATCATACTACCGTTCAAATCATATGTAGATGATTACGCAAAATTATAATGTACTAAATTACCATGTCATGGGATACTCATCCCAACTTACCTGTCCGGTAAGTTGTGGTATAGTATACGGGTACGCGAACCCGGCTTCCCTAGTTATTACTGTCCTATCCCTTGCCCTCCTGGGCGGTAATATCCTACATTTCCTATTTCCCACTCTAACTTACCAATCTTCCTTTCCACACCACCTATCCTTCCCTTTTCCTATTCCTATCCTCTCCGCAAATCCGTGGGAACGCAATGGATAATTATAAAAATAATTTAATTATCCAAATTGGCGGCGACGTGGTTCTCCACCCATCACGTCTCGTTCTCGCGGAGGCGAAAAGTGGCCCATGGAGAGCTGCTTCGCTGCGTTGAATGTAGGGAGGAATGGATGGTAAGAATGAAAGTGGATGAAACGAAACAAGTATGTAAGGATCGTAGCAAGTGGAAAGAAATGGTCTCTGCCTACCCCTACGGGAAAGAGAGACACACGTTGTTCTGTCTTAAATATTAACTGGAATAAATAACTACACCTACAATGCAACCTACGTCCTAGTCCTACACGTCCTACACCTTTTCTGATATTTACCTACATCTTTAGTTACTTACCTACTACCTACATCTAAAAGTTTCCAACTTTTTTTGTTATTTTAGTAAAAAACCTACATCGTTTATCTTTATCATCAATTTATCATATAAAACAATTCATTATGGTAAGTTTGAGCTTAAACGCACGAATTTCGGATACATTAGCGATCATGTTCAGCTGCGTCCCTTATATCTCATACAACTGTAGGAACAATGACGTCATACATTATTTTGTATGGAACGTTTTCACAAGACTTTTCTATAAACTAATTCCTGTACTATTGAAAATATTAATTTTTAATATACCGTTTCTTCTGAGGACTTGCTAATTTTCGAGAACATTATGTGCAATAAAAAAGTCATTCAACCAGTCTATTATTATTAAAATTCCTCTGATCGGCATATGGAGCAGACTATACACACTTCCGTCCCATGTCTCAAAAATAATTCCTACCCCCCCGCTTTCTTAATTCTTCATAAAAGCGAGAGAAATGACAATCAAAAACGAATATTTAGGTTGGTAAAAATTTCCTTTTGTAAGTTGGCTAAAACACATGTGTACATAACAGGAAGCTAGTAAAGCGTTTGTTAGAATTTGAGATTGTAGTCTTATCGCTCATAAACCGCGTTTTTAGTTCAATACGCTATAGATATACGCACGCGTTTGTTAATTTTTTATTGTGAGAGAAGTTTCTTACCCGTATTCAGTCTTATGTATCTGTATCCATACTAATATTATAAATGGCAAAGTGTGTGTATGTTTGTCCGTTTTCACGCCAAAACTACTAAACCGATTTAAATGAAATTTCGTACACAGACAGTCTGGAGCCTGACAAAGGACGGTTCTTGTGGGTTACTGTACTTACGCGGGCGGAGCCGCGGGCATCAGTTAGTTATGTATATGTATATCTGAATCATCTGTCTTTGTACCGCCGTAGCGCCTTAACTAGGTACTAATCTGATTTTAAAATAATTTAATTATCCAAAATGGCGGCGATGTGGTTCGCCACCTATCACGTCTCGTTTCTCGCGGAGGCGAAAAGCGGACCATGGCTTGGCTACGTTAAATGTAAGAGGAGGAATGGATGGTAAGAATGAAAGTGGACGAAGCGAAAGAAGTATGTCAGGATCGTAGCAAGTGGAAAGAAGTGGTCTCTGCCTACCCCTACGGGAAAGAGGCGGTCCTGCCTACCCCTACGGGAAAAAGGCGTGATTATATGTATGTAATCTGATTTTAGTAAATGAGGTGTCGATAGATTCGCAAATCCCAACAATAGCCCGGGTAACATAGGCTACATAATTTACGTAGTCAAGTTATAGTTTTTTATAAAAATTGTTGTTATTTATGGCGATGTTGCTGGTTTGGATTTTGAGTTTGGTCAAGAGCGAGCGCTCACTTAAGACACGACAGTCTTAAGACAGTTACTGCATTGCAAAATATGTATATTTATATGAAGATGCGCACACTTTAAACAGAACGTTTCGTAGAGCGACGCTAATGTCTTTAACTTTTTTGCCAAGCTGTACAGCTTACTTGTATCAATGTTGCATATTCAGAGTTCAAACAACATACGACGTTGTGTTATTCGTTCCAAAGGTGGCGCCACTATGGTGGTCCCTTATGACTGTGTATTACCACAGTACTACTACTGTATCGTATTCCAGACCACCAGATTGGGCAAGTACGTGAACGAACTGCGGCGCAAGACCACCGACCCGACGCTCGCGCGCCGCGCCAAGGTGCTGGTGAAGCGATGGCGCGACCTCGTCATGCCCGCCGTGGCGTCGCCCGCGCACGCACCCGGTAATGCACATTTTTAAACCCCGCCACAAACAGAGCGGTGTTTTAAGTTTAACGCGTTTATATTAAAAGTACACGTCCTATTCTCCGATTTAAATAAAATACCAGTCACTAAAATTACAGCCAGACAATACATAAGTATTAGGTATATTTTACTGAAAAGAAAAAAAGAAATAATGTAGAAGTAAGTGTCATTTTAATATCAAAAATTATAAATCAGAGTCTACAATACAATAAACACACATGGGACAGTATGTTTAGGAGATAGATGGAGCGAATTCTCCAAATACCGTTTCCCACCGCTCATGAAAAATAGTAAATATATCTTTATTAACACATTCAAATGTCTTAGAAATAAGTTCATAATCATATTTGTGAACATAATTATGTTTTATAATAAAGTTTAGCAAAAAAAAGTAGTCACACATGTGCAGCTAGGAAATAAAGTAGAAAAATAGACATATAGTAGATTGTTAGCCTAGGGTTGAAAAGAATCAATTATTTAATCAATTCCCGAGGTAGTTAGGCTATAGTCCGAGTAGGAATTCATTCTTTTACCCGTGGCATACGCTCTTCTTTTTATTTAGAATATGTGGAAAATAAAACTAAATTCAATTCAAATCTTAGCACAAAAGTCCGTCACAGATACATACATAACAGATTTTAGTATCCCGCCAATTTGTGTTGACTTTTTAAATTTTAAATATGGAACTTGCCGCTCGCCGCGTAATTGTCGCGGCACTCGCGGCTTATTCCGCTCAAAGAAGTTTGCGCTAAATTCACACTGGCTGTTTAGAAAGTCATGTCATTTTTTTATAGTTTTTTTTTACATAAAACTCTTCACAGGTGACAGCAGTTCTATTTTTGAAGTTTTGAAGACTCGGGCCGGAATGAATTTGTTTGAGTTTTTCCCTCCCTATGAAAGGAAAGCAGCATCTTCCACCCAATAATCAGATCAAAACAGCACTACTTTCCGAGTATGAGAAATAAAAAACATTTACATAATAAAGAGTTAACCGTATACATTGTCGTGTACGCAGGGTCGAACCGGTCGTCCGCGGAGCGCACGCACCGGCGGTTGGCTGGTACGCCACTCACGTCGCCTGCCTTGTCTATGGTATGTATGACTTTTGTCTATGGTTTGTCTATGTCCTCTATGGTCTACTTTATGGTATTTATTGAAAAAGATCGGCTGTGTAACTGTCGCATGACGTGTTCATTGCAGTGTACATAGTAATTTGGGACTTTTTACAGCATGCGGTGAGTCCAGCAGTGCCCAGTCCAAGATTACCAACAAGACCAGGTTAGCATTCTTATAACCTACAAAGTGAAATTAAAAATGTTTAATGCCTTTGCTCCGGAGAAACATTTCGAAACAATATCGACAAACCAAGATCTGGAGAGATGGGCACATAACTTGATCTGTATTCTGTGCTCTAAAGAGGCTGGCCTGACTCACCAAAATGTGTTGGTATTTAAATATCTAATTTAAATTAGTTAGGGTTTTTAAATTCGTGATATCTGACAGCTTTTTGACACCACAAGGACTTGTCAGGCTACCAAGCGCCGCCTGGTGACAAAAAAATAATCGAAAATTCTTATTGACCGTTTTTGATACCACTAACGCCACCAGATGACGCTTTGTGTGGGTTGCGTCTGCCTCCTAGCGGCAGAAAAAAGCGGCCTCATTAGATTAAATATTCTAGATTTAATTATAGTCTTAAAAATTGAGTCGCAAGGATCATAATAACCACATATTATGTTTCCAGCGTGGGGCGGCTACGAGTCGGACTCGCAGGACGTGATCCTGGTGGACGACGACCCCCCGCCCCCGCCCCCCGCGCCCGCACCGGTCGCCCCGCTAGCCCCGCTAGCCACCCTCGCCGCGCACAAGCCCACAACGCCACGTGAGTACCGCACTTGGGACTTCTCCGGTGTTGCATACGTGTTCATAGCCATTACAGTGAGACGATTTGTCGAGGCAACAATACAAATATGAATAGTTTTGTTCAACAGGGTCTGAGACAAATGAACACTACAATACATAAGGGGCTATCCGTCACGTATTACGTCATATTACGTCACGCAAAATTTTGACTTTTTGAACCCCCACCCCCCTATGTCACGCTAACTAAATTAAAATGTACTGACACATTTAGTATGACTCCCCCCTCCCCCATGCGCTGTGACGTAATATGTGGATGGACCCATCCACATATTACATAGGGAATATGCACGTACTTTGTTTATTTATATAGATCTATCTTGTTCGGTAAACCATATGATAAAATCAGTTTTTGGATATCGTTAAAAATAACAAAGTTAAGAACGTTTGAAATATTCTATTAGACAGAGATATTGGATGTGTAACGTGACGTCACATACACGACTTTCATAGAAAGTTCGTTTTGCTAGAAAGAGATAGATTAAAAACTTTGACCGCTCATCTTGCTATATTGAACATTTTGTCGCCATTTCCTTTATTTTTCAATCTAGTATTATTCCCTGTTATTTAGCTGACCTATTTTATGTAGTCGTAATTTGTTTTAATCCCTTTTTAAGAGAATAAAAATTTTAACGAGGTAAACATGGAAATGGCTAGTAGTTTTAAAACTATTGACAGCAACTACTTATGTTTCTATATCAAAAATAATGATGCCACTAACGCAGGCTTGCATTTTAGCTGTGAAACGGCCGCCGAGCCCCGAACCCGTACTGCAGGATGAGAAGAAAGCGAAACGAGACAAAAAACCAAAAAAGAGAAGGTAATTTAATACATAATATATTTTGTTTTTTCCCTATGAGTATATAATGTGAAGGAAAAAACGTTTGGCTTTACCAAATGCGAAACAAAAATAAATAATTTATGTTTGTTTCGTTTTTAGTCCTTTTTAGGGTTCCGTAATACTTAAGGAACCCTTATAGTTTCGCTCTGTCCGTCTGTCTGTCTGTCTGTCTGTCTGTCTGTCTGTCTGTCTGTCCGCGCCTCTAGCTCCTGTAATTATGAATATAAATTGATGAAATTTGGTGCAGTTATAGATTGTGTATAGATCACGGTTTCGGGATCATAAAAAAATTATAATTTTATATTATAGGGGTGGCTCTCCATACATGTGAAGTGGGGATGAAAAATACTTTTTCACTCTACCCCATCGTGTGGGGTATCGTAGAATAGATCTTTTAAAATAAGGGCAAGGTTTCATACGTTACTTTTTTATAAAGTTGACCATTTTCGAGTAATCGGCCTCCAAAGTAGTTTGTAAGTTGGTCCCCCCCTAGCATTTTTAAACTATAGGAGATAGAAACTTGCAAATTTCCATGCTGATAGATCATGCTAAAAACTCTTTAGGAAAACTATTTTGAACCAAATCGGACAGTAACTTTTGGAGTAATTAAAATAAAAGCATATTACTCGTTTATAGTTACGGAACCCTCCTTAGACATGTCCTGACATGCTCTTGGTTAGGTTATTTATTGTTTTAATAAATAAGATGTTTTAATAAATAATTTTGCAGAGGTCCGAGCAGGGCGGGGTCCGACACGGGCGCGGACGCGGCGCCGGGGGACGCGCAGTGGGCGGGGCGCAACGGGTCCGCCCCCGAGCGGCGCAACGGCTGGCGGCGCGACGACGCGTACGCCGCGCTCGTTCACCGCCTGCCTCCCGCCGGCGCCAAGAAGGTATGGATGTATTATTTTACAGAATTACGAATGTTACTAAATATGTAAAATCACTTGAAAGAAGAGATACACTAGGTTTTGTATTATTCAAATATACAATTATTTTCTTTTTGTATTTACGGGTAAACTTACAGCTAAGATACATAAAATAGAAACTTACAAGAAAGTCAATTAAAAATTTTCGTTAAAATTTCGCAAAAATTACGAACCCCGCTAACTGTTACGTGACGTCACGATATAACACGGCCCACTTCTCGTGCCACCCCTTAAATATATTATCTGTAACTGTACCACTGGAGAGGGGGGGAGGTCTCTTACTCCATGACGTCACCGTTTACTGAACGCGAATATATGAAAGTGGTGTGGTCTTCCACACCACTTTCATATTAAATATCTTGGAAACTAATTGACGTATCAAAATAATTCTTTCATTAGAAATGGCTAATAAAATAGTCGATCTAAACCGATGATTCACGAAGCATTACGTTTCCATCTTCTTCTTAAATATATTTGACAATGTTATAGCACTGATTTAGACATCGACATTCGGCTGTTTCCGTACACAAATGCCGAAAACGCTGTAAGTTTCGCTTACAATTTTACCTGCGCTTAATTGTAATTTTATTAACGTTTTTTGGCAATTGGCAGGTGAAGACGACGAAGGAGCTTCTGGAGCAGATCCAGTCTCGCGCCGCGCCCCCCTCCCGCGCCGCCTCCCCCGCCGACCCCGGCTCACCCGACGTCATGCTCGTCGAGCCCGATGGTTTGTTGTACTGTTTTAATAATAATGATGATGAACTTAATTTATCAATCGATTTGTAACAATGAGTAACGTTCACGTTAACATTAGGAATAGAGTGGTGAGTTTAAAATTTCTTTGTTCATATCAATTTCAAATTAATTGCAGCGGTCCCCGTCAAATCGCCGCTCCGAAACGGCACCGACTCGATGGTGAAGCCCGAGCCCGAGACGAAGGTGGAGCCGGTGGAGGTGTGGGAGCCGCTGGAGGACGAGCGCGAGTGGGCGGAGTGCACGTGCGGCGACGAGGAGGACGCCGCGTGCCCGGCCGCCGCGCGCGCGCCTGTGCGCCCGCGGCACGTGCGAGCGCTGCACCACGCGCTGCTACCCGGCGTCAACGGGACGCGCGCGCCCGCCCTGCCGCAGAAGTTCGCCGTGCGCGCCGCCGCCGACCCCGAGCGCCCCGGCCTGTTCGCCTCCGTCGTGCCGCTCTACAAGTACAGCGACTACGCCGACGATTACTGCGCCAAGAACATGGCGCGCGTGCCCATCTGCCCGCACCTGCCGTGGACAGAGTTCGCGCCCGCGCCGCCCTCGCCGCCGCCGCCGCCCGACCCGCCCGAGCTGCGGCCCTACCCTTGGCCGGACGAGGAGCCGCCCGTCGCCCCGGCGCCCGACCCGAACGACGTGCCCACGCGGAGCCCCTCCCCGGAGCCGGAGGCTGAGCCCGAGCCCGTCGAGCGGCCGATAGTCAAGGTCGAGTACCCGACGACGATCGAGCCCGAGGCGATCGGTCTACCCGCCCTCGAGCCGAGCGAGAGACTGAAGGCGCCGCTGCTGTCGCCGGAGGAGGCGGAGCAGTACGGCGCCGAGCCGGCGGGCGCGGCTCCCGTCGAGAAGAGCTTCGTCCGCGAGTCGCCCGAGCACCGCACCGTGGAGCGGACGAAAGCGGAGGAGGGGCTCGACGGGCGCACGCTGTACGGGTTGTGCACGGCGGCTCTGCAAGCGGCGACTTGGCGGTACCCGCAGGCGGCGCCGGCGCCGGTGCTGGGCGCTGCGGCGCTGGAGGACGACGCGGCGCTGGAGGGCGCGCTGGACGCGCCGTACGAGGACCCGCGCGACGAGCTGGGCCGACCGCCGCGCGCCGAGCGGTTCGCGGAGTGGCACGAGCCCGCGCGGCTCGGTGAGCTCGTGGCGCTGCCGTACGTCGTGCTGGACTGACCCCCCGTGCCAAACCCGACCAAAGCTTCCGATGTGTCGCCGCGTTCCAAGTGTCCTTACGTAGTTTATAAGTGCGCGCGTGCGGCGGCGTCCCGCGCTGTGATATCGAGCCGGCCCCGCGGGGACGGTCGATCTCTAGACTGTCTCGTATCGAATGTCTTGTTACCGATTGTGATCTATAAAAGAATTAGGTAATTAATAATAATAGGAGTTCCAATTGTATATTATACGTATATATCGCTATATCGAGTCAAATATCAGATATAAATAATTTATATCGCCGCGATGTGTATGGAGTGAGTGAAAATGGTACCTCGGACGTTTAACAAATTATTTTCATTACGCGAGTGATGCGGGCGTCCGCTGGAGCCCTTGCGCCGGAGTTGTTCGCGCCTGTTTGTTTGTTTTGTCGTGTATGAGTGCCGTTATAGTTGCCGCAAGGGCCCCGGCGGGCGCGTGGTTTAGTGGATCTAACGACCCCTGTTCCCCATATTTTAGTTAAAATGTTTCCAAAAACGTTTATACTGATGTGCAGACCATGTAATGGTTCACAAATTATACTAGTAGCCTATTGTTTGTTGTCAGTTTGTACAGTATTCCTATTTATGATGACACAAATAATATGACTAAAAATAATAATATATATATTACTATTATATTTTTATTTCATGTGTTGGTGGCTTTTATGTCATCATTTACTTCAAACTTATTTCTGGTAGCGTACCTGAGTGTTCAATGAAACAAAAAATTAAAATGCCCCAACTTAATATAAAAAAAAAAAAACATTTAGGTTACTAAGATTAAAACAAAATACTGAAACCAAAATTTTACTAAAGGAATCTTATTAAAAAAGTGTTAAAGTAGATTCCAAAGTGTAATGCACAAATAAATATATTTTATAAGTTAAGATTTTAAAAATTGATCTACCAAAATTGTATAAACTAATGAAAAAGGTTGCTAAAACAGAAAGTAATAACTATTACGTTTATTGTTCTTGCTCGAGTTTTTTTAATTTCTACCAATCAAAGCTATGTCTCCACAAGGTTTTTATTAAAGTTTGTTAGAAGTTTATTTATTTTTATAAAAAACATTTTTTTCAATTTGTTTTTATGCTGTCCTTCTTCGTAAATGTTTAATGAAATGTGATTATTAATTACATTTAACATAGTTTTGATGATTGTTTTTTGTCAAGACAATATAATCCTGCAAAACATCTTGCATTTCTTTATAGTTTTAGTTTTTTTTTTTTGGATCATATCCAAAGACTTTTTTAATGAATACTTTTTGTACAATTTGCAATAATTTAAACTAAGTTCATTTCTTGTTTTGCAATATTGTTGATTATAATTTGTTAATTTACTTGTATAATATTGTACATAACAAAATGAGTATATCGTTTAAGCGAATAAGTCATATTTTAACAATGCCAAGAAAGAGATAACAAAGCATTCCAAAACAATTATAACATCATATTCAAGTCGATACCTATAAGTAGTTTTTTTATTCAAACTGAAAAGAAATGGACCAAATGTTAGAATTTTCTAAGAAAACTATGTTGGCTAGTTTGTACAATTTAGATTTTAGAAATTACAGTTATCCGATGATGTTCTTTCGTAAAACAGATTGTTATGTGTGAGGCGAGCACCGCATGACTTGAGCCAATGAAATGGGACGTGGAAACCAGTTTGCTCATTGTATTATAAAATTCTATTTCCATTCGCATGTCGTTTGCTCAAGATCAGTGAGCTTCACTATATTTTTTTGTAAAACAAAGACTTTTTGTTAAAACAGTGACTTAAAAGTGCAATTCAAACATAGTTTCTATTTCATTTCAAAAGTCAGTTTCACCATTTCCTTTAGGGCTGAAATTTCCTTTCTAAAATTTGTTAAAAGCTCAAATTAATATTGTTTTTTAGTAAAAAATTAAAACTATGTAAAAAATAGGTCTGTTTGCTTATATTTTTTTTACATTTTGTTTCATTATTAAAAATTAACTCCCTTACTAATAAAACTATTTAAACAACGGAAAACTTAAAGTTGCTGTCTTTCTCTGATACGTTTGGAAATGTCACTTGATAGAAAGAGATAGCAATGTTGTTTAATAAGTTATCCTTTGTGAAATATTTTTATTAGTAAGGGGGATTGTGTTTTAATAGTACCAGCACAACATTTGCTTTTTATGTTACTTTGTGCAGTTACTGTATACGTCTACTGGTGGAGATCAAAATTGTTTTATGATTGACCTAACCAAATTGTCATTTACACGGTCTATTTTCACTGCACAGCAGAAATTGACTCATGTAAATCCCGTATTAATATAAATTGCAACATATTTGTGAAGAACTTGCTTTTGAATCTAACATAAAATTCTATACCATATAATAAAGATATCCACATAATCCATCAGTGGATGTATACTGTATACGTCAATTATTATTTTTTTCAGCTAACGTACGAGTTACAGCAGTATAATCATGTTATTTGTTTATTAACACATCGTAAATGTTTATAATTTCTTTTAAGGTCGTATTGATTCACGTCGAATGGTTGTTAACAAATGTGCGAAAGACTCGAGGTCTTTTTGTGTCGCTAGATTATAAGCTCTCTTGGTTCTGTCCGTGTACAGTAATAGGCCGAAATTAATACACATCGAGCTTTAAAAAGTGATAGGTAAACGGTTAATGTGATGCAGGCTTTGTAGAGAATAATCTTTGATATTATGCTCATTCATTTATTACGTAAGACGAATTTTATTAGTTTTTATCAGGTAAAAAGTCGTAAAAGACCCGTGGCCTAGTGGGTAGACCGTTTAGTTCGCACTCGAGAGAGTGTAGGTTGTGGCGTGTACCAATGAGACTTTTTCAGATCTCAAGTACATTATACGGACGCTCTAACGGTTGGTGAAGGAAAACATCGTGAGGAACCCGCACATAGTTGGCCCCAGACGTATTGACCAGTCATTCCTCTGGACTAGGCTGACTGTGTTGTGAGAATGCCGTATGTGCTTGGGCAACCAAACGATATTTAAAAAACCAACTGTCCCAGGCACTACAGTATTTCAAGAGTGGTTACTTCGCTCGGAGAATACTGTATAAATCATCCATTAACGGATGTAAAGGCCTAAGTTATCAAGTCGTATTTTTTTGCGGCCACTCCCCAGAAAAAATACGAATAGGCCGAACTGTTTAATATTTATTTCGTCAAAATCTAAAGGAATAAATTTATTTAAAAAATAAAAACCTGACTGCTTTAAAACTGATAAGAAAAACATAAGAAAGTCCAGTAATCACGACTTTTGTTATAGAATATTATTAAATAACTATACCTTTCATTGAAATAGTTTCATGGTCGATACAATGAAATAGAAAACATTAACTTAGCGAATTTTGGTTGGTTTTGATGTTTATAGTAGTTAGTCTAGTTCACAAGCTGTGTTTTACAGTAATGAAGATAAAATTATATGACAGTGGCTGCTGGCCGCTCCGTTGCCATTTCGGTGTAAATCGGCCTCTCCTCACTAAATCGACTTACGTAATAAATGAATGGCCTCATTTTTTTCGCTAGCGCGCGCAATCTGTTGCTGGTTTTTGCGCGAGGGAAAATGCTGCACTGAGCCGACACTACCCGAATCTCTTCGAAGCTCGATGTGAATTCCTCTCGGCCTAGTACTGCTGTATCGTGTAGTAGATCCACTAAACTAGCGGTGCGAAGGCCTTAGCGCGGGCGCGTCCGGCGCGAGCTCGTGTAGACAATGTAACCCGGAGACTGGCTAGAATGGACTTGTTCCAAAATTTTGGTAAAATATAAAAGCAAAATATATGTGTTTTTATTACGATATTATGTTTTATTTTAATACCCTCGTGATTGTGCTGATAACCGAATTGAGCTGGAGAAAGGGTGCCTCTTTAGGGTTCCGATATACTCAAGGAACTTTTATAGATTCGCTCTGTCCGTCTGTCTGACCGCGCTTCTAGCTTCTGTAATTATTATATAAATGGGTGAGATTTGGTATAACTATATAAGGTTTGGTAAAATCAATTACGAATACTTCGGGCACGTGATCCACTGCTTATATAAAGACGTTTGGGCAGAAAAATTATTGTCATACTCGAAAGTAAAAAAATCATCTCATGTGTGACTCGCCGCAAAACGCGAACTCGCCCATATAAAGAAAAAAAAAATTTTTCGAGTATGATAATTATTTTTCTGCTTAAATGTCTATATAAGCAGTACATCATGTGCCCAAAGTATTCGTAATTGATTTTACCAAACCTTATATAGATCACGGTTTTGGCATCATAAAATAATAATTTTATATTTTAGGGGTGGCTCTACATACATGTGAAAAGTGGGGATGAAACCTAGTTAAGAAGTAAGGTTCAGTGGGCAAATACACGCGCAAAGACCTAATTAGCAGGTACTATGTCACCTAATTAGCAGATACTATATCAAGAGTGCCGAATGAATCTATTATTTAAATGGGATAAAGTTATGTCACGACGCCATCTCTTGGCGAATTGTATTTTTTTTTACAATTTATCTTATTTATTTTGAAAATAATTTATTACAAGCATTCATACAGCGCCATCTACTGTCGAGTTGTATATTATTTACCTTCTGTTCGCCATGTACTTAAAACGTGAAAGTGCCATCTAGTGATCAATAGTACCTAGTTGAATATAAGTTAATACTTACAAGTTACAAGTATTCCGGGACAGCTTTATCTAGGTACTGTCGTGTTGTTTAAATATGTATTTTTTACCATCTGTTTTCCTAGTGTTTTTAAATGTGAAAGTGACATCTAGCTACCTTTACAATGTCTTTTCCTTATTTATATTATTATGTTCTCATAGAAATTTTTAAGATATTTAAAAACATTTCCTAGTTATTATTAGTTGAACGATATGGTGTCACGCTGACTGTAATGTTTTTTTTTACTCTTGTTTATAAGTTGTTGTGTGTTGCCCCCTAAGTTGGTGACATGAAAGGGACATCGTAGTCAGTTCAGTTAGTTTCACTCATGTTTAACTACACACCAACAGTAATTATCGCTCCTATCGCTCCTATTTTCTTTATAAAAAGTAGATCGGCACGGCGAGTTTTGTACTTTTTTCCATCGACATTATTAAGTAGTTATGGACATGCCTTGCGTATACAAACAGCTCTTGAAAAATGAGTCAAGACACAACTACATATAAACACACGCGTACAACTACAGTCCTTCTAATCATGTGTATATGTCACCGTAAAATTGTAATACCGTAAAACCGTTTGATTGTAAAATAACTATCGAGATTGTAAAAATATGTCAAAAGATTCATAACTATATATTTATAATTTTACGAAAAATAATGTGTTAAATTATAGGCAGCATATTCGCGTCGGAAGTCTATCAACATTTTACAATTTAACTAGTTTTATTACAATCTTACGGTGACATATACACGATCAAGGACAGAGCAAGACGTACTCGAACTGTAGTGCGAACGTGATATCAAAATATGTCAGTGACTCGCGCGCTTGTTGCACGGCATCCCCCGAATGTGTCCGAACTCTTCCGATCCGTTCATACGGCAATGGCCATCAATAACCGATTCGACTTTTTTTGAAGATTTTATTAGAATTTAATACAAAATATGATTACTTACGCATAAAAGGTAATGCCTGATGCTTTACTAGTGTTCTTTGTATTGTTGACACACTTTAACCTGTGCTTTAACAGCGCACAAGACGGCATCTTTATGATAATTTCTGAGCTTCAATAGACGTGCCGCAACGTGTTACTCGTTAAGCGGCGCAAAATCGACTGAGCATGGTCACTTACCGGGGCTCTCCTTGCGCGGATTAAAACACTTGTTCGGTACGGCCCATCCATAACTACTTATATTGATCGAAGCCTTTTTCTGGTGGAATTCTTATATGACGGCGTTGCTTTTACTAGTGAGATGAAAGGGATAGTAAAAAAATTGTATTTCAGTTATTAATTTTATTAAAAATAAAAATATTTTATACACAAAAAGACAAGTAAGGCACTTGGCTGAGCACTCGGCATGGCACTGTTAGTTGTGGGTCACTTACATAAAACTTTCTTACTGTATGATTTATCCAAAAAATTTACGGATTAACGTAAATTACTTATTATGTCACCAGATGGCGCTTTTATATAATCAGATATTTCTTTTATTTAGTCAAGAATCTTAGACAAAGCTTAGTTACAGAAAGTTAATTCATTTTACATTAAATGTAAATATTATTGTATGTAAATTATTATCATAATTATTTTTTAAATATGTATTACAATAAAAATATAATCTTATACCTACGTCGTGTATAATTTGAGATTCGACTGCTCGTGAGCATTGTAAAGTCCGTGTACTTCTTATTATAAGAAGCATGGGATGCAAGACGATTTATGCATGCGCGCACACTGTCGCCCACTATTTGAATTACGATTATGAACTTTAGCTCAATCGAAATAGAGTCAACTTTTCCGCAACTATTCCGTGTGCGCTAAAGGCGATAATCTGAATGCAAATGGTGGAAGAAGGAGATAGTCTTGTTGTCAGTGCGCGCACTGCTTTACATTAATTACTTTCAGTCTGTAATTCGATTCAATATCCTGATTGCAATTGACAAAATTCGTTCTGCATTTTGGATGCGTGTTATTTACACTTGTATGTATATTTACAGCCCGACCAGGAAAAAAAAAAAACCTAGCAATGTTGCGGAAAATTTCCAAAGCCCAGTTGAAATGAAACGCCAAACCTTCGGAATTTAAGCAATCATATCAAAGTATTGTTATTGCAATTAAAGATAAAGCGCTCGTATGCGGGTTTTCTCCTATCCTGGTCAGGCTTTACGTGTAGTTTAGGTGTTAGTGGGTTACATGATGACACAGGGCATGGCGCAGCAGAGCGGCAGGCAGACGGGCACGGCGGTCTTCTTCTCCGAGTGCTTCTCCTTGGACTTGGCGCCCGCCTCGTACTCGTACGCGCCGCGACCAGACGCGTACGCGCCGCCGCCCGCCACCATCGCCTACAATACAGTGAATGTTACACGTTATAATAGGGAGCTTATTATTGTTTATGACATAAGACAACAATAAGAATACGACAAAAAGGAGAAAAGGAAAAAATGACAAACAATACCTAGCAATCGTGACTACTTATATGTGTAAATACAAAATTATATAAAGTTCTTATGAGATAAAAATAACACTAGCCTGGTATATAACACTATAATACTATATTTTTTTATAAAGAAGGTAGGTACGTAAATTATATATTTTATGTTACCCGATTAATAATATCTATTGACACCTCATTTAATAAAATTGAATCAGTAGTTTAGCCTTTAGGCGCTAAGTTGGAAAAAACATTCGTACATGGACTGCCAAAATCATTACCCCTCCTTTTGGTTTCGCCGTTGTCGTAACAGTTTAGCCAAATAGACAAGAGAACTACAAGTTACAAAAGTCAACAATATATTCGTTGAGATTAAAAATGTTAATAAGATTTAATTTTACTCACGCTGGACTGATAGCCGGCGGGTTCCGGATCCTTCTTCTGGAAGAGCGTGTGTCCGGGCGGGTAGTACACAGCGGGCCCGGGCGAGTTGCCCGTACTGGGGACGGCGCGCCGGCCGCCCTCCGAGCTGGTCTCCACCCGCGTCTCCACCTTCCTCTGCACCAGGCCGTCGGGCTGCGTCGGGAACTTGGCTTCAGGGAAGTCAGCCATAAGGTCGTCCAGCTTCTTCGGCGGCTGCTGCGTGCCCGAGGGCGTGTGCGGGCGGGGGAAGGGCGCGGGGGAGGAGGCGGTCGGCGACGAGGACGGGAAGCGCTGAGACGTGTTCTGAGAGGAGTACGATGTTTCGGAAAACTTGTACGTTGTTCCTGTTGGACCCTGAAACAGTACGAGAATATAAATAAAGGGATGTAAATGGTGGTAATAATAATGTGGTCTACAAAACCAGCTCCCCATTTCGACCGTAAATCGTGCGAGATACTGCGAAAGGTCCGCGAACGTGAAGTGTGGAGTCGATTCGCACATTTTTCACGTTCTACTGAGTGCGAGTTTTTGTCACTACTTGTGAAGAAGTTACCTACAATTTGTATGGCACTTGGTATCAAAACAACATCCCCAGTGGTAAACAACTCGATATACGATGGTAATCGATTCGATTAATTATAGTTAACTTCCACGCGAATAGTGACAAAAACTTACACGTAGCACACTGTTTAACTTCAATTTTGCGGACCATACGCGATTCGTACATAAAGTGCGGTGCGGGCGTAAAGGCTGCGGTTTTCTCGAGATGGAGTCCAAACTTACGTATGGTGGGTGTCCATTCTCCGGCAGCAGTTTGGTCTCGTTGGCCGGCGCGGGGTACAGCATACGCTCGCTCGTGCGCTCACTTGTGTGCTCTACAACAATAGCCAAATAATTATTTAATATGCGGGAACTGAGATATTATATGGACAATATTATCATTTATCTATACTAATACATATTCCCCCTTACTAATAAAAATATTTATCCAGTAGATAAGCAATACAATGTTTTGTCCTTGTCTGTCAAGCATAGGACAAGGACAAAGCATAAATATTTTTATTAGTAAGGGGGATAAAGTATATAGAGGTAAAGTTTGTGAGTTCATGATGTTGTAAGGGGTAATCTCTGGATCTACTGAACCGGTTTTGAATATTATTTTACTAATAGAAAGCTACATTTTTTGTAAGTATCATAGGCGCTATAATAACCCGTAAATGAAAGACTTAAGTATTCGTTGTGTGGATTTTCAAAATCAATTGCAGAAAAAATAATCAGTTTATTTTATTTTTGAAATTGGTTACACAGAAAC
The DNA here is from genome assembly GCA_905404095.1 of Glaucopsyche alexis. Lineage (NCBI taxonomy): Eukaryota > Metazoa > Arthropoda > Insecta > Lepidoptera > Lycaenidae > Glaucopsyche > Glaucopsyche alexis. The sequence continues at coordinate 19,415,355 of FR990061.1, read as the reverse complement.
GTTTTTACGAACGCTGCCTTATTCTTTTACGATGAGAGATATACCTATGATTGAGATCTGGAAAAAAGTTTTAGAATAGTAGACATAATAGTACAAAGTACTAACCGTCAGTGCGCAGTGTGGAGCGGTAGTCGCGGAGGCGCGTGTTGCAGTGAGGGCAGTGCTGGCAGCCGCCCGGAGTGCCGCCGCCCGTGACACACGTGTTGCTACTGAAATAAAAAACATTCAAATTGAGTAAGATTATATGGCTCCAAATGGTTCGTGTAATATTACACACGGTGCTGCTCGCCAGTTCTGTTACTTGAACTTGGCTTGACACGCTACCGCGTGTCTAGATTATTTATATCTATTGGCGAATAGTAGATGAATTTAGCTTTTAGCGAGCGCCATCTGTTGTTCAATATAGTAAATGAAGATAGCTATACACTATTGCTGATGAAAAAATGAATTCGAAAAGGAATCTTAAAGCACTATAATAACACGTGAAAGTGCCATCTGGCGGTGAATATACAGTTGTGTTTTTACATTAAAAAATAGAAAAGCGCCATCTATTGTCAATTACGAGCAAACCCTTATAAAAAAATTGTTTAAGTATAAACGCCATCTATTGACGAGTATACGCCATTTAACGTCTGTTGACAGTAACTATAGTCTATTCGCGTACAGAAGTCAGTAGTATGTCACAATTAGAATGCATGCATATGTCACAATTGCTTATTTAAAGTTCTAAACATCTAAAGTTCTAAAGTACTAAACATTGCTATAGTCATTGGTCACTTCTTAATCTTTTTTTTGACATTTCCTAACGCGACACTATGATCACCAAAAACCATGAAGCCTGCACGTTTACTTACTTCTTGACATGTTCCTCGCTGGTGTAGGTGGCGGAGTGCTCCGCCGTGATGGGGATGGGCACGGTGGTGGGATCCTGGCCCGCCGGCACCTCATACGTGTACGTCTTCACCGTGGTCGTCACCTTGTTCATGGGCGTGCCTGACCTGGACAGCTGGGGAGTGGAGACAGACCACGTGTTATAAACTACTAGATGTTGCCCTCGACTTCGTTATTTTCGCAGAAACCGTACATTTTTCCGTGATAAAAAGTAACCTATGTCCTTTCCTGTGGTCTACTCTACATCTGTGCCAAATTTTATCAAAATCGGTCCAGTAGTTTCGGAGTCTATTCAATGCCAACAAACAAACTTTTCCTCTTTATTATATTAGTATAGAATATCTAAGATAAAAGTTATTTAGAAATCTCTCTTCGTTGCTTTCTCGCGGCCACAGATATCTTTTGACTAGACAACGCAAGTCTCATCGTCTGTGTAGAAACCAAGTGTGCCATTATATTCTACCTGCTGGGCGATGTTAACGTCACAACTAAGGCCTTTTCATTCGTTAATGGATGACTTATACAGTATTCTCCGAGCAAAGTAACCACTCTTGAAATACTGTAGTGCCTGGGACAGTCGGTTTTTAAATGTCGTATGGTTGCCCAAGCACATACGGCATTCTCACAACACAGTCAGCCTAGTCCAGAGGAATGAACTGGTCAATACGTCTGGGGCCAACTATGTGCGGGTTTCCTCACGACGACGTTTTCCTTCACCGTTAGAGCGTCCGTATAATGTACTTGAGATCTGAAAAAGTCTCATTGGTACACGCCACAACCTGGGATTCGAACCTGCACTGTCTACTGAAGTGCGAACCAAACGGTCTACCCACTAGGCTACGGAGCTCACCTAACGTCACTAGGGCGATGATAACTCCCCGTCCCCGAGTAAACGATTCAAAGGCCGTCGCCGCGCGCCGCCCCGTCGCGTTTTTTAGTTTTCGTTTGCTGAAGAAAATGTTTTTTACTCCTCTTTTATACACGGGAAGTACATTATACGCTTTCGTGGTCTGGTCAATAGATGTCTGTGATCGCAGCGCTTGACAAGAATCAAGATACCGTTGTTGGCGTGAAATTGCGGCAATAAATAGTACGCCGAAGTCGGCGTGCCCGAGGCTCGAGCCTGTCATATTGAAATCTTTGATGTACGTAGGTACCGAATTCACGCACACCAATGACATTATAAGCCCACACTACAATAATAAGTTGCCACATTCACGCAGCTGCTATTGTTAGATAGCGCGGTATTCAGACCAATTATTTATCCATGTAGGACTCTACAAATTTTACTTTAAAGAATTCTGAACTCGGACTAAAATACTTTTTCAATAATTTTTATTCGTTAAAATAAGCAACTGACATTTAATATAGCATTTTTGAGACTGTGACAAGATTAGTCCGAATTTCTCCGACCGGAAAAAATACAGCGCTGAAAATAGAACTCAGAGTTAATACAATAGAGATGAAAATTGGACACAAGAGCGTCGAGTTTCTAAATTGCTGCCGTTTGTTGCCGCCGTGCCGCGCCGCGTGTTAGATTTTCACCTCTATTCTATTAGCACATAGTCACTGATAACTAAATAGTTACTACGTAAACCTAACTAGTTCTATTTTCAGCGCTGTATTCCAGCCGGACACCTTTCAGGCTTAATGTAGAGCGAGGCTTAATCGGGCAGTAACAAAGTTTGCTACTAGTCAGTTTTTAACCGATTTTGACAAAAGACGGCGGTATTCGCCATTCGGCTGTTTTTTTTCAACAGTCATAATGGCTAAGTGTATATTACCGTGCCGACGGTGGGTGGCTGGTGGCAGTGCGCGCAGACCGGCGCCGGCACCGGCAGCGGCAGCGCCGGCGACACCTGAGACGGCACCACGCGGGATTCTGCAACACAAATATATAATGAATTAAATGAACGCAGGTGTAAAGCAACATACACACCGTCCAACCAACTGATCCAATATCGTGGCCTTGAAGCGAACTTGTAGAGCGGTTTTCACAAAAGAAGTCCCGCGGCAATTATTGGAACTAAATTTGTTAATTTGTTATTACAATGTCTGTGTCTGTCGTCTGAGGTTGTAAAAAGTGCTGCCCAAGAAATTATACTTAAGGTAAAGGAGTTTTGTGAAGCAAAACAGCAGAATAAAAAAAAAATCAACAAGTTTCTAGAAGTCATTCTGAATCGAATGAGCCATAGATCATCATTTTCGGTGCCCTTGGACAGAAATCAACTGACATGGATCTTGTGAATTAGACTATAAAGCAATGCATAAAGCTTATGCAGATAAACATCATTATTATTATTATTATTATTATGCAAGTGGATATATGACTAGCCTTGCTGTAATGAATGTAAAAACTCAATGTGATATGTGCGGGGCGAGGGGAAGTTTACCGGTTCGACGGGTTCTATCTTTGCCCTTTGGAGTTTTTCTGTATATCCCCAAGGACAAGGATAAGACCCCGACAGCTGGTTCCCCTCGTGTTAGTAGGCGCTAGTCTATAATCCAGCCCAGACCCACCTGTCTTCTCCTCCCTGTAGATCTCCTGGCGCAGCTCGGCCTGGCGGGTGACGGGCGGGGGAGGGGGGCTGCCCCACGACGAGCTCTCCAGCCGCTCCTCGCGCTTCAGCGTCGAGTACCCGCTAGATGGCGCTTTCACGGGCGTGCTGGAATTTCACATAATAAACTCAGATTAATAACTACAAATAGGCGTTAAAATTCTATAAAAACCGGCCAGGCACGAGACAGACTCACGCATCAATGGTTCCGTACAAAACGAAAAAACGTTTCTTGTATGGGAGCCCCGCTTAATATTTATTTTATTCTATTTTTAATATTTGTCGAATTAATAATACGTTTACATCATCGGTGAAAAATTTATTTGTCTAGCTAATCTAGTTATCACGGTTTATGTTATGAGATGCAGCCTGGTAGTGGTGACAGCCAGCGGACAGACGGACATCGGAATCCGAAAAATGACTTTAAAGTAAGTACATAGAAATAGTGTAAAAGCGTATAGCTTACCCCTTCCTGTAGTCAAATGACGTACTCTCAGCTGTATCTGACGTGTAGCCACCTGAAAATTAGAAAAAAACAATTATTTTTCAAATTTTAATTTCTCATGGCCTGTTTCACAATCTACTGATAATAAGTGTCAGATGGCTTATTCCAATGTTTTGTCTCTATCGCTCGATAGTACCACCGTAGAGGTGTCAATAGATTCGTAATAATAGCCCGGGTAATATTGGCGGTAAGCAGATTCCCTAGCGGAAAGTCGCAGAACTATCGTATGACTGATAAAAGTACGGTTAGACGTGCTCTTGTACAGCTGCCTCTCCTGGTCCCGTTGCAGGTCGTCCAGCAGAGAGTCCAGCTCCTCCACGTTCTGAGTCATCTCCTTGGTTGCCTTGGAGCTCTTCACCTTCGAGTAACCTGGAATAGATGCAACGAAACATTTTTACTTGCTTGTAAAATTTGTACTTTGAGGTATCAAGGTAAATATAAATGAATCAATCTGCCTCTAAACAGTATAAGCCCCTCCTGAGAATTATAAATTGGCTCTTAGTCAACTATCTCAAACCTATTGCTTAGTATTTAGATATTAATAACTTTGTACTAAAGTCTAAACCAATCTGTGGTTTAAGTTTTTTAAGAATTTTATATTTTATTGATTGTTGATTCATATTGAAGTGACGTCATGTTCTATTTACATATTATTATTGCCATCAACTGATCATACCATACCCGTCTCCGTCGTCCGTACCTATGTCTTAAGTTTAGTTTTATTTCAATAGGCTTCCCTAGCGGAAATGTTTTGATACTAAATTTGTCCGTACCGAAAATGGAGACTATAATATGAAGCCTACAAGATACTGAAGCCAAAAGCAAATTTAAACAATTGTTATAGTTAAAAAACTCGTCATGGGAATCATCTCAACTTATCTGTCCGGTAGTTGTGGTATAGTATACGGGTACGCGACCCCGGCTTCCCTACCTATTACTGTCCTATCCCTTGCCCTCCTGGGCGGTAATATCCTACATTTCCTATTTCCCACTCTAACTTACGAATCTTCCTTTCCACATCACCTATCCTTCCCTTTCCCTATTCCTACCCTCTCCGCCAATCCGTGGGAACGCTATGGATAATCATAAAAATAATTTAACTATCCAAAATGGCGGCGATGTGGTTCGCCACCCATCACGTCTCGTTCTGGCGGAGGCGAAAAGTGGCCCATAGAGAGCCGCTTCGTTACGTTGAATGTAAGAGGAGGAATGGATGGTAAGAATGAAAGTGGACGAAGCGAAACAATGTAAGGATCGTAGCAAGTGGAAAGAAGTGGTCTCTGCCTACCCCTACGGGAAAGAGGCGTGATTATATGTATGTATGTATGTAAAAAAACTCGCAATTGGGGTATTACCGTCGAATACTAGAACGATAGTCAAATTAAGTGACGCTAGTCACATGCTGTTCTCGTCATTTCGTCTAGCAGAGACAGCGACAGCCTGTAAATAGGAGGGCTCTTAATTAAGTGACGCTCAAGTTACATGCTGTCATTATATCGGATAGCAGAGACAGTGACAGCCTGTGAATAGGAGGGCTTTTAATTTTGCTTAGCTTTCCAATATTCTGCAGTCAGATGTACTTTGTTGATTACTGGTGGACGAGACGTGGTACTGACCTGGTGTGGACGACGTGGTCTCGTAGTTGTAAGTCCTGGTACCAGTCAGGGCAGGCAGCTCCCTCTCCTCCCTCTCGTAGTAGTACGAGCTGCTCTCCTTCGGGACAGTCTTCGGCGGGATCGTGTACTCCTGGAACACGACAGTTATAAGCAACGTGACATTTGAGTTTATCCTGCTAATATTATAAATGAGAAAGTTTGCGAGGATGGATGTTTGTTACTCCTTCACGTAAAAACTACTGAAGAGGGTTTTGATGAAATTTGGTATGGTAGTAGTTTAGGATCTGGATTAAAACATAGGCTACTTTTTATCCCAGAAAAGTAGTGTTGGTACTGTATTAACGCGGGCGGAGCCGCGGGCATGAGCTAGTTTGACATATTAATAACTCCCCACACCGATTTCGGTGACTGGTGGCCGGTTTCATTGTAACCAGGCCAGCTACGCAGGAGTTATTTTATAGTGCCCAAGTGTGTGCGCATTACACAAGAGCACTCTCTTTTCCTTCACTCTCGTAACCCATTGGGACAGATGACCGACTTTTTACATGCCCATCCGACGCTTGGATCATCATTCTTGTCAGACAATCAGGTGATCAGCCTGCATTATCCTAAATAAAGTTGGAAACAACATTTTTTGTTGTTCCAATGCGGGAATCGAACCACCACGACCTCCGTGCGATTCAAGAGCCAAGCTCTAACCACTAATGACAAGTGGATATAATCATCTCAAACATTTTTTGTTAATCATACCTATTCGATATGAATATTCCTTGAAATGAGTTAAAATATACGAGACCTAGCTTTTGCCCGCGACTTCGTCCGCGTGGAGTTCGGTTTCCATACAAAATTTTAACCCATTTTTCACCCCCTTAGGGGGCGAATTTTCATAAATCCTTTCTTAGCGGATGCCTGCCTCATTACCTGTATGCCTCATTATCTGTATGCCAAATTTCAGCGAAATCCGTTCAGTAGTTTTGGCTGTGCGTTAATAGATGAGTCAGTTAGGTTTGCCTTTTATATATATTTTAGATTTACCCCACCTATGTCGTTATCTATACTAATATTATAAAGCTGAAGAGTTTGTTTGTTTGTTTGTTTGTTTGAACGCGCTAATCTCAGGAACTACTGGTTCGAATTGAAAAATTCTTTTTGTGTTAGATAGTCCATTTATCGAGGAAGGCTTTAGGCTATATAGCATCATGATAAGTTCAATACGAGCGGAGCACCAATCAAGAATGTTTCAAAATCGGGGTTTTTTTTCCCCCTTTTGAGAGCTTTCGCTGCGTACGCTGCGGAAACGGTTAAAGTTTCGCTTAAATGATGTATGACAGAACTGTTCCCCTTTAAAAGTTCTAAAAAAAAGTCCGCGACGGTATATGTCTATCTTTTAAGGTTGGCTCACAATAACCTTTTTATGCTAACCAAATTTGTTCTAAAATTAAGCATTATTTGTGAGGGTGTTTTCATAAAGATGATATTAATCCTTATCCAAGTAAATACGTTATTCATTACAAGCATTTAATCTAGAAGAAATTTGCAGTTTACATCATTTGATTTCAATGAGTATTTTAGAAGATATCGCAGTAATAAAATAGTCCAGCGCGCAATTATGTACGGCGCACGGCGCGGGCGGGCAGTCGTAAGGTGGAAGCGTTTCTCCTTCTAAGTAAATGAAGTCGCGGGTAAATTTTAGCGATATCCCAAAGTAAATGTTTCACGCGGACGAAGTCGCGGGCAAAAGCTAGTATTGTATATGCGACCTGTGTCGTTGTAATCTAGGTGTAATTATGCTTGCCGCTTGCATCTAGCCCAATTTTGTCTTTAGTTGCAGCGCCGTATCAAATTGTTCCATAGAAAATGCCTTCTTTAATAGAGTTTATCAAGCCGATGGTGGCATTACCTCAACAGTGTGTAGGTCCTTTCTGTCGTACTTGCCGGACGGGAGCTTCTCCTCCTTGTACTCGTAGTGGTACTCGCGCGTGCCCACACCGTTCCTGCCGATGGAGTCCAGCTTACTGCCCTTGGGCAGCAGTTCCGACTTTATCATGTCTGGAAAATTAAAGATTAAGGCCGGGTTCAACGCTTAGTTTAATAATAATAATAACTCCCCACACCGATCTCGGTGACGGTGGCCGATTTCATTGAAACCAGGCCAGCGCAGGCGTAATTTTATAGTGCCCAAGTGTGTGCGCAGTACACAAGAGCACTCTCTCTTCCTTTACTCTCATAATCCAGTGGGACGAATAACCGACACGACTGACGAGAGATCAGGCGCAGGTCCGACGTTTTATGTGTCCATTCGACGCGCGACGCATGGACCATATTTCTTGTCAGACAATTAGGTGACCAGCCTGCATTGTCCTAACCAAACTTGGAAACAACATTTTTTGTTGTTCCAATGCGGGAATCGAACCCACGACCTCCGAGTCGAGACCCAATGCTCTAACCACTAGACCACGGAGGCTGTTAACGATTAGCTTAGCTGTGTGCTGAGTACGAGTTTTTGTCACGTCACTACTCGCCGTCAGAAGAAGCTCTACTATTTGTATGGCATCGAATTAGTTACCATAGCTTGCCACAAGGGGCATTGTTTCAATGCCATAAGAGTACAAATTGTAGTTAACTTCTTCACAAGAACATGCACTCCGCACTCTGATCAGTACTCTTATTACCAAGTGGAAAAATACCTACATAATACATATAATATATCCCACCAAAAACATTTTCATGTTAAAATGAGACCAAGGAGATACCATATGACTCGCACTATTAAATAATAATTTAAAAAATTTAAAAACCCGACTGCGTAGAAAGTGAACCAAACTAAGTACATAATTAAAACCGAAAAGAAAAAAACAAGCACTTAGATATCCGGTGGCCTAGAATTCTATAATATATTATTGAATTAATACTATTGGAACATAACAACTAAACAGTCAGGATCCATTGAAAAATTAGATTGGCTGTCGAATAATGGATCCCGACTGTTCAGTTGTTATGTTCCAATAGTATTAATTCAATAATATATTATAGAATTCTAGGCCACCGGATATCTAAGTGCTTGTTTTTTTCTTTTCGGTTTTAATTATGTACTTAGTTTGGTTCACTTTTTACGCAGTCGGGTTTTTAAATTTTTTAAATTATTATTTTTTATTTTATACTTTTTAGTTATGAGTACCTAGCTAGCTATTTACCAAACTGGATTTCCTATAAGCATCAGTAATACATCACAATTGCACTGGAATGTGAGAATGGTTGTTACGCAACTTTAAATCGATATAGATTCTAAACGGTCAGTCGAATCGAAAAATGTTGAGAGAAAACTAACAATGGTTTTTAAATACCTATTCAACGATACCCCACTTGATATAGTTTGTTGACTTTCATTTTTTTCATTTTCACAATATGGCGTCCAGTAGTCGCCATATTGAATTTTTACTAACGTCATGTCTTTAGTGACACTCGCCGGACTAAGAGGAATCGATTGACGTGTGAATCATAAAAATCGGCCCAGGCGTTTGGTCTGTATAGTGCTTCAAAGGAACATACATACATACATACATACATACATACATACATACATACATACATACATACATACATACATAGGCTGATAAACACATTACCACTCCTTTGCGTTGCGCAGTCGGGTAAAAAGTTATCAGATCTCATGTAAAACCAAGCTTCTAACTCTGCGCCCTAACTCTACATCCTGAAAACAACATCATGCTGCATAGCATATTATTGACTTTTGCTGTAACTTTACTATAGTGTCAAAACAAAAGATTGCTTAGGTTCGTTTATAGTTATAACCCGTAATTGATAAATGCATTTAAAGGTCTCTAATAAACTTAAGTAGGTGTTATTAAGTAATATTTGATATACTTTATTGCTCAACAAAATAACAATGGTAGTTAATAATTTCTATAGCTACCCATGCCACCTACGTAAGCCATGTCTATATGGGGTCTGTAGATTTAATTATGGATTAGTTTGTATATTGATGGTCCATAATTCATTGAAATCTACGGCGCCTCATTGGTAAACATGGAGATAATTTATGAGATTGTTTTGGTTAAGATGGGAAAAACGTTGATTCGTTTTTGCTTGGACGGATCGCCTGATGGATTAGGGATAGGGAATTTATCGATGGATTAGAGGTGAGTTGAAGATACCTATTTCATAAAGTAGGTATCTGATTTTTACTCTGTTTTAAAAGGCAGGCAAGTGGCAACGTTCTTTAGACTCCCTAGCATATCATTTTATTCTGTGCTCCTAGCTCTGCGTGTTGTTTAGTACCCATGGACGGCCCGCAAGTCGCAACATAATATTACCACAGTGTAATAATGTGATATTACTATATCTATAGACGCTTCCATACCACGTTAATCTGGTCCCGTGCTAAGTTCACGAAGAACTTATGGTACCCGCTAGACAACGGAAATATACGTAATATACGAATATTTAAGATTTTTATATAATGTCTCCGAAAATCAAATACGGATACTTCGGGTACAATATGATCCACTGCTCAAGTAAAGACGTTTAGGCAAAAAAATAATTGTCAAACTCAAAGTAAAAAAATCGCCTAATGTATGGGTGACTCTCCGCAAAACGCAAACTCGCCCATATAAACAATTTTTTTTTCTACTATGACAATTATTTTTCTGCTTAAACGTCTTTACACAAGCAATAGATCATATGCCCAAAATATCCGTAATTGATTTTACCGAACCTTATAATTTATTTATTATACACATATTTAATACAGATCCGTGACCTGGGAACATAGAAAACATAAGACTTGTCGGGTAATCGCATTTCATGAGGCGATCCGTCTGCTCCGTTTCCCTGTTGCTGATGACGTCACTCACCGAACTGCTCGTCGGTGTAGGGCGGGATGGAGCCCTTGGTGCTGCTGGAGAACTCCTTATACTCCTTGTGCTTGCTGTACGATTTCGTCGCCATCTTTGTTTTATGTTACCTGAAAAAATATGTTTCTTTAATTAAATCATTGAGTTTCAGGTATTACAAATAGTACCTGGATAAATTTAAAAAAAAGAATCCCAAAAATATTTATCTAAACCACATTCTGAATTTCCGAACAAAGCTAAAACGCACACCAAACTACCAATCGGACTGACATAATAGTATCGAAATTATTATCGATATAGTATCACGACGAAAAAAAAAACATTATATAGGTAGCTAAAAATGCGCAGTTTCCAGGGATAATATCTAGCTACCTAGCTAGATCGATTTTTCTCGCCCAAAACTCCTTGCATGCTAAATTTCACGGTAATACTTATTACTTATTATCGGTATAAATTCAAGATTGTCTCGCTTAAAGTAGGTATAAGATTAAAGATATCTGGAAAGTGGAAACCTTTATTAAGTAAAATAATAAAATTGTATGCATATTTAAATATATTATATGCAAAAACAACGGTACAGAGTACATATTAATGTCAATTAATTTTAGCTTGAAATGACCAAGGTTAACGATTATTCATTTGCATAGCTGGGCACCGTTAATCAAATAGTTAACTTCGTTAATCGTTAATCCGCTACAAAAAAAGTTAGCTTCGTTAAACGTTAAAGCGTTACATTTCGGAAGAATTAACGCAAGTTAACTTTAATCGTTAATCCGTTAATGTGTAAAATTGCATTTTTATATCGTTGTGTTAGTGAGTGAACTTATAAAACCTGTTGGTTTAGGTTCTGGAAGTTAACAGGTTAGGAACAAAACAAAATACTTGTATAATTCAAATGTGATATTTAATGGTCGGCCTAAGGTGCATATTCCCCTTCATGAACATTAATATGTTGTAGTCAAATGTGGATTCTCATCAGGACAGCTGGAATCCGATTCCATGTCTTCCATGATATAGTTTTAATTACTACACTGCACAGTACCAGTGGCGAGGGGTACCTACAACTCCATTCCTATCGGCTTCCCTTATCACTTACCTTTTGAAGACCCTCATCCAAATCCCTACCTATTATGCAGGCTCCGGATTCCCTATGAAGGAGAACCAGCCTTTGCCACTGCACAGTACACTTTTTCTATCGAACTAAATTACACTGCACTCTTCTTTATTAACACGCAAATGATCACTGACAGTAATTTATCCTATCAAAAACATAAATGTGAAATGAGAGCCAAGTTCAATAATATGATATAATATGCCTTGGTTGTTGACTCCAACAACAAAAGAAGTGAGATCTAAATGGGTGCCAAGTTCAATGGTCAGTCCTGAAATTTATTTATAACAACATAAAATATCATTTCTGCTCATAACTTAGGTAATATATTGTAGCCTAAGGTCTTGGCTAGTTCTCAATTCCAGCAAGCCAAATTTTCGGAATAATAAAATAAGAAACGACAAGTAACAGGTTAAGAACTTCCGAAGGCTATAATATAATTCGTATATGAAAACTAGCCAAGTCAGACCTTAGGCTACGATATATAAGGTTTGGTAAAATCAATTACGAATACTTCGGGCACATGATCCACTGCTTATGTGAAGACGTTTGGGCAGAAAAATAATTGTCATACTCAAACTAAAAAATCATCTCATGTATGAGTGACTCTCCGCAAACTCACCCATATAAAGAAGAATTTTTTTTTTCGAGTATGACAATTATTTTTCTGCTTAAACGTCTTTACATAAGCAGAAGATCATGTGCCCGAAGTATTCGTAATTTTTTTTTTTAATGAAATATGCGGGCAAACGAGCAAACGGGTCACCTGATGGAAAGCAACTTCCGTCGCCCATGGACACTCGCAGCATCAGAAGAGCTGCAAGTGCGTTGCCGGCCTTTTAAGAGGGAATAGGGTAATAGGGGAGGGTAGGGAAGGGAATAGGGTAGGGGATTGGGCCTCCGGTAAACTCACTCACTCGGCGAAACACAGCGCAAACGCTGTTTCACGCCGGTTTTCTGTGAGCCCGTGGTATTTCTCCGGTCGAGCCGGCCCATTCGTGCCGAAGCATGGCTCTACCACGTAATTTATTTTACCAAACCTTATATTTTCCTAATTTATAAGAAGAAATGATATATGTTGTTATAAATAAATTTTAGGACTGACCATTGAACTTGGCACCCATTTAGATCTAACTTCTTTTGTCGTTGGAGTCAACAACCACGGCATATTATATCATATTATTGAACTTGGCTCTCATTAAACATTTATGTTTTTAATAGGATATCATTACTTTTTGTACATACATTATTCGTAGGTATTTATAACAAAATTAATACCAAAGTTAAGTGTTCCTAATATAATCAATTAAGTGGAAAATTATACTAAAATTATAAAAATTTACCAGTTTCTGATTTATTCCCTTGTATTCACCTAATTACCTATCTGCATGCCAAATTTGAACTTTCTAGGTCATCTGGAATTGGGTTAGAGGTTTGATCTATACACTAATAAAACACAATTTTTCGTGCACTTTTTCCACTATACCTATTAAGATATAATTATAAATTTTAATAAATAACACGACCGGTTTCCAAATAAATCATCATCAGGTGTAGCTAATTAGGGTAACCTACACTAAAAATTGTGTTTTATTAGTGTTCAACATGAATTTCCACCAAGAACCGACAGTACAATCAATTACATAATATATATTTTGATCTATAGGTCAGTCAGTGATAAAAATGACGATTTTTGGACGTTAATATCTAAATAACCGTTTCAGATGTGTTTATGAAATTTGGAGCACATTTGTATCTCACAAGTTTCAATATATGAGCCAAATTTGACACGTTTATGTGAAATAGTTTTTGAGTTATAAGGGGGTCAAAAGTGGCTCCATATGGTTCGTGTAATATTACACACGGTGCTGTTCGCCAGTTCTATTACTTGAACTAGATAACAAAACACTCGTCACTCTAAGTCTAAGCACCGGCGCTAAATAATAAAATGATGAAACGAAATAAATCTCTTCGCAGTTTTCTCACTCGTACGCGCCGGCAAAGTATGCTATCTAGTTTTTTTTTTGTTTCACTCACTGCCACGCGCCGCCCGGCGCCCGTCTGAACCTGTTTTTCGCGTCGCGCCGCGGTGCCGTGCGGTAAATAGTAGGCATTGGATTAACGATTAACGGACTTTTGTTTATATTAACGGAAGTTAACGTATCCGTTAACATTTTTAAAAGTTAACTTAAAAGTTAATCCGTTAATCAAAATGTTAACTTCGTTAATTAACGATTAACGGATTAACGAGTTAATGCCCAGCTATGTTCATTTGCTAAAGGAAGCAAAAAAAAAATACTAAATACTCTATCCGTCTAAATTTTAGAGTATAAACTTTAAAATGTAAATCATTTATTATCAAAACGTTGGTGCGTAGGTAGTACCCCATCTGAGGTTGTCCCTATAGAATACTATCTGTTAACTTTATTTATACATATTTTCTCGTGTATTGAATAAAGTTCAATTATGAATCATTATTTTAAAATTGCGACGCCACGTTGGATATCGTTTCGTTTCGTTGTAACTTGTAAGCTGACCCTACTCCCTAACACTTTAAAATCCATAATCAAGAGAACCATTACATTTTCAGTTAAGAATGGCGGTCCTACTCCTACTCCTGGCTGTTACCAGCTCCGCTCTGGAATTCCACCAAACCCTGAATGACAAGTACGACCCAACCCACGTAGAAGTAGAACTGCAGGAGGTAGCAGGGATACTAAGCTGTTAATAATGTTGGACCTTGCAGTGACTTGGGTGCAAGCTTCAGAAGTGAGTAGAGTTCTAGTAGCTAGTTAGTTTATAGTTCTAGTAGCTAGTTAGCATAGCTGGGCACCGTTAATCAAATAGTTAACTTCGTTAATCGTTAATCCGCTACAAAAAAAGTTAGCTTCGTTAAACGTTAAATCGTTACATTTCGTAACAATTAACGCAAGTTAACGTTAATCGTTAATCCGTTAATATGTGTAAAATTGCATTTTTATATCGTTGCGTTAGTGAGTAAAATTATAAAACTGTTGGTTTAGGTTCTGGAAGTTAACAGGTTGGGAACAAACCAAAATACTTGTATAATTCAAATGTGTAATTTAATCATCGGTGCATCCATGAAGGGGATTCGTGAACATTAACACGTTGAAGTCAAATGTGGCCATGGATTCTCATCAGGACCGATGCCATGTCTTCCATGATATGGTTTTAATTACTACACTGCACTCTTCTTTATCAACACGCAATTATGATCACTGACTACTGTAGTTTATCCTATCAAAAACATAAATGTGAAATGAGAGCCAAGTTCAATAATATGATATAATATGCCTTGGTTGTTGACTTCAACGACAAAAGAAGTGAGATCTAAATGGGTGCCAAGTTCAATGGTCAGTCCCGAAATTTATTAATAAGAACATAAAATATAATTTCTTCTCATAACTTACGTAACATATTGTGGCATTTGTAGCCTAAGGTCTGACTTGACTAGTTCTTATATACGAATTATTATGTTCGATGGCTAATTTCTACCAGCAAGCCAAATTTTCGGAATAATAAAATAAGAACCGACAAGTAATAGGTTTAGAACTTCCAAAGACTATAATATAATTCGTGAAATGTGAAATAGTTTTTGGGTTATGTGGGGGTCAAAAGGCTTCAAATGGTTCGTGTAATATTACACACGGTGCTGCTTGCCAGTTCTGTTACTTGAACTTGGCTTGACACGCTACTGAACCTGTTTTTCTCGCCGCGCCGCGGTGCCGTGCGGTAAATAGTAGGCATTGGATTAACGATTAACGGACTTCTCTTCATATTAACGGAAGTTAACGTGTCCGTTAACATTTTTAAAAAATAACTTAAAAGTTAATCCGTTAATAAAAATGTTAACTTCGTTAATTAACGATTAACGGATTAACGAGTTAATGCCCAGCTATGCTAGTTAGTATAGAGTTCTAGTAGCAAGTTAGTGTAGAGTTCTAGTAGCTAATTAGTATAGAGTTCTAGTACCATTTATTATAGAGTACTAGTAGCTAGTAAGTATAGAGTTCAAGTAGCTAGTTAATTTAAAGTTCTATTAGCTAGAACGTATAGAGTTCTAGTAGCTAGTTAGTACAGAGTTCTAGTAGCTACTTGAGATAGACAAGAGATTTAGCTATCATTGCAGTAATAGGGATTTTGCCGTGTGTAGAATATCACATTTTATGGTTCCGTCGTCCTCAAGGCACTCTTGTAATTTCGCTCTGTCTGTCTATCTGTATGTCTTTTTGTCCGTTCTTCTAGCTTCTGTAAATATGAATAAAAATTTATGAAATTTGGTCATCTCGGTTTTGGTATCATAAAATAATAATAATTTTATATTTTAGAGTTGGCTCTCCATACATGTAAAGTGAGGATGAAAAATATTTTTTCATTCACCCAATCGTGCGGGGTATCGTTGAATAGGTATTTTAAAATGAAGGTAAAGTTTTTAGTGTTCCGTCGTACTCAAAGAACCCTTATAATGTCGCTCTCTTCGTTCTTTGTCAGTCTGTCTGTCTATCTGTCCACTCTTCTAGCTTGAAGCTTCTGTAATTATGAGTATAAGTTGATCAAATTGAGTACGATATAGAAACTTGTAAGTTTCTATGCTGATATATTACGATAAAAACTCTTTAGATTATAATGATTTTAAGCGAAATCGGAAATAACTTTTGATGTAATTCAAAGAAAACCTATTGCGCGTTGGTAGTTACTACTTACTAGTTACATAACCCTCCTTAGACCTGTCCCGATATGCTCTTAGTTAGGTTATTTATGTTTTTTGTAAACTGACCTCAGTTTTTGTTTGACAAAGTTCTGCCCTTTTTTATTTAGTCTGAGACAATGTCACTTTTTCAGAAAATTATCCAGAAATAATTATAGAGGCATGTGCGTGGTGTACTCCTACACAGAAGATATCAGTCTGTCGGTTTATGAAGAGAGCTATGACGGATCTGCCAGAAGAATTCAAGATGTTTCGGTCCAAAACTGATCCACAGAATCTTTACTTTGATAACTTTATTGATGCTATTGAAGGTTGCTAAAATTATGTATTAATAAACGTTGAATATTCTTAACTTTTTTCTGAATTTTAATTTTTCGATAGGTCCCGTCTGCCAAACATTCGTAAATCGTAACGTCTCAAAGACAAATTTTGAATCTCGTTACTTATATGAGTCTAATGCATGACATAGATAATTAGATACATATGAGGTATACATATAGTTATAACGAATAAGTATAATATTTATAATTCGTCGGAACATCATACGACGGGTCAATCCAGACGAATCCTAACCATCTGGCAACCCTAAATAGGAAGTTATTATGAACTGCATATAGTGGAAGTGGGAAACGTCACACGCTGATCGTCTCGCACCTTATTGGAGACGACCGATTGTCACTCATTAATGAGTCATTATATCTACACTAATATAATAAAGAGGAAACGTTTGTCTATACTAATATAATAAGAAGGAAAAGTTTGTTTGTTTGCATTGGATAGGCTCCGAAACTACAGGACCGATTTTGACGAAATTTGGTACAGATATAGATTAGACCACGGGGTATTATAGATTAGATTGCAACATCTAGTTATTTATAAATTAAACTACAGTTTACACGATACTGACCCGGCTTCGGCCTGACCGAGCAGACCACCTCGCTCGGTCGGAAATCTCCTTTTGGGGCTTCCATATACCTGAGTAGGTAACTAAGTACCTAAGTAGGTAAATCATAGCGTCGATTTTCTCTTACTGCAAAAATTGTCTTTGTAAAACATCGAGCTACTCAGATAAGTATCTAATTAATAGGCAACACCTAGGTCTTTTACGAACGAACTCTTAAACGTTTCTTAAATTAAGAGTCTCCCACTCACATATTCTTGCTATACCAAGCAGAGATAGTTAATTTACAGCCTGTGGGCTGTCACTTAAGGAGCCCTTTACTTTAAGAGGTGTCTGAGACGACGTTAACTATGTTTCTATCCGCACGCATCTTAACCTTTAACCAGTGACGTGTAGCCTCACAGGCGTCGCGTGGTATGCGAATTTTCAGAATTTACCCCTTCCCCCTGCTTGCTGCGTCCCTGCGTCTTAGTAGCTTTTGTTTTGGTGCTAAAACGACCGGAAAAGAAGGCTGACGTGACATCGGTTGTCTAACACGTGAGTAATACTCATATGATTAAAAACCCCCCGACACAAAAAATAAACTCTAAAAAATAATAAATAATATTTTAAACCTATTATAATTATATTATCACATATAATATTAAGTAAGTTGAAATAATTTTATTTTCCAATCGTCGCCTCGTCGGGGGACCGCTAAAGTTTATAAAGTATTTTACAACAACAGCTAATTAATTATTACATTTAAGTAGGTATGAGCAAATTTTTTTCGGAGTAAATTCTTTTGTTCATTCTGCGACTACACGTATTTTTTTCACATAGCGGTCCCCCGACGAGACGACGATTGGAAAATAAAATTATTTCAACTTACTTAATATTATATGTGATAATATAATTATAATAGGTTTAAAATATTATTTATTATTTTTTAGAGTTTATTTTTTGTGTCGGGGGGTTTTTAAAATTTTTAATTTTACTTTTATTTTATTTTTATCCTTTTTAAAGTATTTTTTTTTTTCATTATTATTTTTTACTTTCAACGTCATTGAAGTAACATGGTACCAAATTTCGAATCGATAGGACATGTGGACGATCCCTCATCAACTAATAAAGAAAAGATGATCTTCAAACGGCTAATCAGGTCATGGTTACCTTACCATGTTCTTTAAATATCGTTGAAACAACACGGTACCAAATTTCGAATCGATCGGACATAAGAAAGTTAGTCAGATCCCCTCATCAACTAGAAAAGAGCTGATCATCTTCAAACGGCTGATCTTCCCACCACCAATTTTCTCATCAAATGAAGCTACGAACACTGTCGATTAAGTCATCAATATTATCTTTCAGTGCGCTTTCATTTGAGACCTTACTCGAGTATATTTGCACATTCGGATTTTCTTCCCCGCTTTCACCCCCCACAACTTTTAAACGGCTCAACCGATTTTCATCAAACATGTCTAAGAACACTCGCATGTAAGTCACCTTTAATATAAAATAAACTAAATTGAAATCGCTTCATCCGTTCGGGAGCTATGATGCCACAGACATACAGACAGACAGACAGACACACCCACAGACAGACAGACAGACAGACACGTCAAACTTATAACACCCCTCTTTTTGCGTCGGGGGTTAAAAATCGGTCGTAGCCTGTCAGGCTACATGTCCCTAATTGTCATATAAATATTTTTCGAACTTTATTTTTAATTTTAGTGTAAAATGGCAAATTACGGTAGAAAACGTCAACCTCAGGCCACGAGTTCATCAAGGAACAAAATATCACGGACAAGCAGTTGAGGAGGAGGTCAATTCCCTCATGGTGGCTTCAGAGCAATCTGATAGTGAAGGAGACATTGAAAAGTTTTTGGTTTCCGATCGTGATTTTTTGCAGCTTCATGAAAGTGATCCAGATGAATATGATATATTGTGATATATACACGTGTGTCGGGTGTGACAATTCCATATTATGTTTAAAATGTTCTCGCCCTTTGTGCAAAAATTGCCAATGATTTATGCCAAATTGAGTCGATGTCAGAATTTTTAATTTTTGTTTTCAGAAGAATATTTTACGTTTTATTGTTTAATTATTAATTAGATTTTAAGTAAAAAGTGTTGAGTATGTAAAATTATTTATGATAGGTTTATTAAAATGCCTAAAAATGGATCTCATGTCAATTATGGTTAATTGTGAACTAATAAGTGTTAATTGAGTTTTTCTCCTAAAGTAATGATAAAAACTTATTGATATTATTTATAATTGTTTTATTATATTCCAATAGTTAAATATCAAGACAATTTTGAATAAGCCAAATGCAATTTATAAAAAAAATTAACTTTCAAAGTAGTAGCCTGTGAGGCGTCACGTCCCTTATAGTGTTACAAATTTGTCATGTCAGCAGTTAAAGGTTAACATGCGTTATTTAAAGTATTTTGTATATGTTTATTGTTCACTAGCGACCCGCCCCAGCTTCGCACGGGTACAATACTGATACTAATACTACAGAATGTCTTTAAATCACTAACAAAACGGGCGAAATCTAGTCAAAACAAACAGAAACAAATTAATATAGGTACCTACTAAAACTCAATGAAATAAGTAAGTAGGTGGGTATACTTTTATCGTATGAAATACCATAGATCTAAACTCCCCCCGCACGCGCACCCCTGCCTTGGCGACGCCCACTTCGTAACGGGCCGTGCAGCAGAAATCGTCATATTTTAATTTCGCCATAACTTCAAAACCACACGTCCAATTTCAATCATTCAAAGACCAAATATTACCTACATAAACTGTACTTAGTTATGAAATAATTTATTTTGATAAGGATTAATAGCATGAGTAAAATAAACGCGTTTAAATGTAGTCCAAAAAAAATTCAAGATTTCAAAACCAACACGTTTTTTCCTCAAAGAAACAATAACCATATTTTTTATTTTATTTTTTGACGGGAAGATAAAGCTAAATATAAGCTGTGAAGTTTGTGTTGGAGATTAATCCATATTTGTCACAGCACGTGCTTATCGTACAGTCCGTTCAGAGTTGTTTTACCTCGGAGTTCCTATGATAGTGATCCTTATGTCGACGGCATAAAGGTCCTGTTAAAGGTGAAAATAACTGAACGGACTGTAGACAAAACATCAGGTGGACGGAAATGTTATGTTATGAAAGAGGGTTTTGTGTATATTTTTAGATTTTTCAACTGGCTTATATATTTGTTTGAAAACTTGTAGTCTGTAGGTTTAAGGTATGGGTATTATTATTGAAATAAATTACCGGCATGGAATAGATTAATAATAATGTATCTGCGACATGACGTAGCAACTAGCAACTTAGTGCCATAATGTTTTTTATGCAGTTTCTATGTAAACACGGAAAACTGTTTTAAAACATTAATAATATGTATGGGATAAGAATCTGAGCAAAAAATAGCAATTACCTACACAGATAATAAGTATGTATTAAATGTGCATTAATCAAGTACATAATATTTTGCTTTAGTTTTTTTGTACGTTTGCTAACGTTTCCTTACAGCTGTATACTTAATTGACAGCCAATAATAACATTAAACAAATTTTTATCGTGAATTTGCAGCTTTAATTGCAACTTTTTATCGATATTAAATTACAAAAGCTAGTACATCCCTATTTCGTATTTTCTGCGGCTTGAACTAGTAGTTGTGTTCGGAATATTCCTGTTCACGTCGCGTGGCGACTAACGTGTCGCTATGCCAATGTAGAATAGATAATTTTTATGGTCACATGGTGTGGTGTGTGGTATGCGGCGTGGCGTGGGATGTTAGACCATCGAATCGCCATAAAACCTTGGCAGTTCGTCATAAAATGCCTTACCTATAAAGGACACGCGCGGGGGCGGGTTTCAACACTCACTAGTCGCCCACTGCCGACAGGAAATACCTCAGTGAGTGACAAAAGTCTAATTTGAGAGATATATAGATAGAGAGCAATATAATATAGATAGAGAGCAACACAACGTAAAATAAAACATGGCGGACCAGATAAGAATCATCAATCATCCAAAGACCATCATTTTGACAATAACATGATTTTTAGCAAAGGAAGACGTATGACGTTCAAGAAGACGTCTCTTCCTAAAATTGTCAAGTACGTCAAAAGTCATGTCAAAGCAACTGCCATGGCCAACCTAAAAATAGGATTATCTCATTAAAAACTTTTCAAATATTCTGTATTTTTATGAAATTTTCATATTTTTTCTTATTTACCTATGTAGTGTACATAGAGCTGGCCCAAAATCAAATATCTCCTTTCAATAGATAACATTACGTTTACGCCGCTGTCATGTGTACCTGTGTGCAAAAGTTTGTTTGGTTGTTCGCATTGAATAGGCTCCATAACTACTGGACCGATTTTGTTTGAATTTGGCACAGATGTAGAGTAGACCACGTGGAAGGGAATAAGCTACTTTTTATCGCGGAAAAATGTACGGTTTCTGCAAAATTAACTTTAGCGCGCACGAAGTCGCTGGCAACATCTAAGGGCACATAAATATTATGTATGTCTGTATATGCTACTAGCGACCCGCCCCGGCTTCGCACGGGTACAATACTGATACTGATACTAATACTACAGAATGTCTTTAAACCTCTGACAAAACGGGCGAAATTCAGTGAAAAGTTCAAAACAAACAGAAACAAATTAAGATAGGTACCTACCTACTAAAACTCAATGAAATAAGTAGGTGGGTATACTTTTATCGTACGAAATACCTATACTCTTCAGGACTAACAATACAACAAACACTAAATAAATAGGTGTTCAAGTAACTATCCATCATAGTTACAACGAACACAAAAAAATAAAAATTACCCAATAATCTAAACTCCAAACGCGCAGTCCCGCCTTGGTGACACCCACTTCGCAACGGGCCGTGCAGCAGAAATCGTAATATTTTAATTTCGCCATAACTTCAAAACCAAACATCCAATTTTAATCATTCAAAGACCAAATATTATCTACATAAACTGTACTTAGTGATGAAATAATTTATTTTGATAAGGATTAATAGCATGAGTAAAATAAACGCGTTTAAATATAGTCCAAAAAAAATTCAAGATTTCTAAATAAAAAAATGGTTGTTGTGCCTCACTCGACATAGATAGGTATAGTGTGTCGCAGACTTTTTTGTAGATATTTATAAGATCTACAATTAATTAGAATATTTTATGGTTCTATCTTTTATAGTTTAGGCAGCGTACGCAAAATAAGTAACTTTTCTGGTTGATTTTTTACACCTTGTGTCCGAAAAACCCAAATATCTTACGGAACCCTATTTTTTTCCAAAATAAAATTTAGCCTATGTTACTCGTAGTTAATGTAGCTTCCGAATGGTGTAAGAATTTTTGAAATCGGTCCAGTACTTTTTGAGCCTATTCATTACAAACAAACAAACAAACATACAAACAAAGTTTTCCTCTTTATAATATTAGTGTAGATATCAGCTTTAAGCAAGAACATGCAATGGCACTGGAAGATTAAAGTTAGAAGGTCTAACTGCGAATAATACAGTCATAATTTCGGGAGTAGGTCCTCTGATCTCACTCTTACTGATATGCCCTTGCCCTTGACAAACCAACGCCTTCATTTATTACTGAACCGCTTTGATTCACAGATTTCTCAGTAAATCCATAACAAATAATTCTCAGCTGCCTTGACCGCTATTCGTCTTACGGCATGACATCATCGGCTCGTTTTCGTTTATTTTTGCACGATACCCCTCTCTCTCGCACATACGTTCACTCTGTCTCAACTCTCAAGAGAGATCTTAATTTCAAACCTTTTGTAAAAAAGTATCAAAAACAGCTGCAGCTATGAGTTCAACGATTTGTATTATGCCGCGAGGGGCTCCACCTTCATTATCGTCTTACATAGGGTTACCAGGAGTTAAAATCGAAAAGCCGATTGCAAGTTTTAAAAAATCCTGATTTCAAAGTCCGGTCTGGTAAAATATGAGCTGGACAACCGACAACAACAATTTCTTGATCAAAGTTTTTATTCAAATGTGTGATCACATTGTTACCCACATTTCTAGCAGCGCCTCCACATTAGTGTTATCACCAGTGAAAGACACACACTTTTCTTTTAAATTATACTTTTCAAGCGTTGTCAGTAGATAATTAGCAACGGTTATCATTGATATTTATTGACATGATTAAAAATCCAGGCGGAGTCCGGTCTACATCCTTAAAATCCGGTCTAGACCGGATTTATCCGGTCAGATGGTAACCCTAGTCTTACATTGCCACTGGAGCCTTTGTTTTGGGAATCGGGACGAAATGTGTGGAAAATCAGACTGTAATAAACTACGATAACCTTGTATTGCTATTTGCTAAATATGGTGGAAGCACAAACTACGGTCATAATATTGACGATAATCAAACACAAGATCTTTACAAGTTCTCTACTAGACGTTTTCAGGCAAACAATGGCTATGTTCCGCGGAAAAAAGCGCTACCAAAAACACGTAAGCAAAATGGCGACCGCTAAGCTCTATACATATAAGCAAAATTGCGGATATGTTAGCGGTATTTTAAGTTAGTAAACGTGTACACTTACGGATTTTGTCGCGGTGCACTTTTCTTTTTCCGACGTTTCGGCTACTTTCCAGCAGCCGTGGTCACGGGAGGACTGAGGTGTCAGTTGTCCTATTAATTGTTGAAGTTACTTCAACACCTGACAACTGACACCTCAGTCCTCCCGTGACCACGGCTGCTGGAAAGTAGCCGAAACGTCGGAAAAAGAAAAGTGCACCGCGACAAAATCCGTAACTGTTTAAAACAATGAATAATATTCGCGTAAACATAAGAAATCAAAAAGTGTCCTGGCCAATATTTTTTTTTTCTTTCAGCGCTAGCAAGCGGCAAGCGCTAACAAGCGCGGAACACAGCCATTGATACATAATTTAATGCAATTATCATACAGTGAGAGGCATCGAGAGAGGGCATCGTTCCTCTCAGCAATTAGCACTTCACTATAGTACTTATTGTACTGTAGAGTGTGTTCCTACTACATGACTAACATCACGCATTCGTTCATTTACTCTTATTAGTTATTTATCCTCACCTACTATAATATTGTTACGAACACAGAGAATAGCGCCATCTAGCGTCAACCAATGAAACCACTTGGTGTGAACAGGGACAGCGTGGGGCCTCCTACTCAGTACTAGATGGCGCTACTGTGCAAACGTTCCAGAATAAATCCAACACGGTCGCGCGACTTGGGAACCTTCTGGAATCGTCTGGGACTCGTATCGACCGGTATAAATACGTCGGAAGAATGCGAGCGAGTTGAGTTCACTTTGAGCTTCCATCGAGGCGATATAGGCGATACAAGTGAAAACTAGTGATCGGGGGTTCGATTTGAACAGTGATGTGGCGATATCGATGTGAATACTAGTGATGTGATGATACCGTGAATGAAACCCACGACTTGGCTACGATTAAGGACACCGTTAGTGCTTAGTGTTTGGACTTTGTGTTTAGTGTTAGACCTAGTGCTTTGTGTTGGACCTAGTGCTAGGGAATAAAGTCTTCAAAAGAGTCAGCAGGTCTTTTCTCTCCAAATCCTTCGAACCCCAACACGTAACACTGGTGTCAGAAGTGAGATTTGGAGATGCCATTGACTCCGAGAGAAGATTTCAAGAAGAGCGGCGGAGAGGAGCGACCCCTAGCGGAGAGGAGCGACCCCTGGCGGAGAGGAGCGACCCCTGGCGGAGAGGAGCGACCCCTGGCGGGGAGGTGCGACCCCTGGCGGAGAGGTGCGACCCCTGGCGGAGAGGTGCGACCCCTGGCGGAGAGGTGCGACCCCTGGCGGAGAGGTGCGACCCCTGGCGGAGAGGTGCGACCCCTGGCCGAGAGGTGCGACCCCTGGCCGAGAGGTGCGACCCCTGGCCGAGAGGTGCGACCCCTGGCCGAGAGGTGCGACCCCTGGCGGACTGGAGCGACCCCTGGCGGAGTGGAGCGACCCCTGGCGGAGGTGCGACCCCTGGCGGCTCTGTGCGACCCCTGGCGGAGAGGTGCGACCCCTGGCGGAGTGGAGCGACCCCTGGCGGAGGTGCGACCCCTGGCGGCTCTGTGCGACCCCTGGCGGAGAGGTGCGACCCCTGGCGGAGAGGTGCGACCCCTGGCGGAGTGGAGCGACCCCTGGCGGAGAGGTGCGACCCCTGGCGGAGTGGAGCGACCCCTGGCGGAGTGGAGCGACCCCTGGCGGAGAGATGCGACCCCTGGCGGAGAGGTGCGACCCCTGGCGGAGGGGAGCGACCCCTGGCGGAGAGGTGCGACCCCTGGCGGAGAGGTGCGACCCATGGCGGAGAGGTGCGACCCCTGGCGGAGGGGAGCGACCCCTGGCGGAGGCCACACCCACTGGGGACCAAGCTCCGCCCACTGGCCCCGCCTGCTCAAGTCCTTTGGGTCTCTGGGAGGAATGATGCTATGAGGCAGGCTCAAGACAGAGATGACGACCTTCGACACATCGTCACGTGCAAGAAACGGGGCGACGTAAAACTAATCTGGAGTGAGGTTGCACCCACTGGCGCTATCACTAAGGCGTACTGGGCGCAATGGGACAGTCTGATAAACGGAATACCCTTCCGGAAATAACGGCAGAGAGTTCCATCTTCAGATAATTGTCCCAAAAACGAGAGTGCCAGATGTTCTCCGTGAAATGCATGATGGCGTATCAGAAGGTCATCTGGGTGTCAAGAGGGTCATTCAAAGTGGTGCACATAGATCGTCTAGTGCGGTACCATGGCAGTGGCAGCGATGCTCGGGACGAGCATCTCTAAGAGGGGAGTAGTGTTACGAACACAGAGAATAGCGCCATCTAGCGTCAACCAATGAAACCACTTGGTGTGAACAGGGACAGCGTGGGGCCTCCTACTCAGTACTAGATGGCGCTACTGTGCAAACGTTCGAGAATAAATCCAACACGGTCGCGCGACTTGGGAACCTTCTGGAGTCGTCTGGGACTCGTATCGACCGGTATAAATACGTCGGAAGAATGCGAGCGAGTTGAGTTCACTTTGAGCTTCCATCGAGGCGATATAGGCGATACAAGTGAAAACTAGTGATCGGGGGTTCGATTTGAACAGTGATGTGGCGATATCGATGTGAATACTAGTGATGTGATGATACCGTGAATGAAACCCACGACTTGGCTACGATTAAGGACACCGTTAGTGCTTAGTGTTTGGACTTTGTGTTTAGTGTTAGACCTAGTGCTTTGTGTTGGACCTAGTGCTAGGGAATAAAGTCTTCAAAAGAGTCAGCAGGTCTTTTCTCTCCAAATCCTTCGAACCCCAACACGTAACAATATTATAAATGTGAAAGTTTGTGAGGATGGATGTTTGTTACTCTTTCACGCAAAAACTACTGAACGGCTTTTGATGAAATTTGGTATGGTAGTAGCTTAGGCTCTAATGGATTAATACAGGCTACTTTTTATCCCGGAAAATAATATCCCGACTTTTGAACCAGTCAAAAGGTTTATGGTAGGTACCTATATCCTACAGTATTCTATAGTACCATGGCAATGAATGCAAACTCTATTTAATACGAACACCAGGGCTTAGGTAGCAGCTACATAATATTTTCATCTATATAATTTTTAACCATTAACCAGGTAAAATGCCTGAGCTTTGAATGGTACAGAAGTTCCTTCTTTTTTTTAACCGAAAGCACATTAAGATACTATTTAACACAATATATTGTTATTTCCACATACTTAATTTAACTAAGGTGAGGAGTAGAGACGAACAAAACACTGTAAATCTAGATAACAGTGTTAATAGTACACGTTCCAAGGACATATTAGTTGTAGACAACGCTAAGGAAGTAAACTATTTGACGTCCTACGATAAGCCCGCGGATACCTTCCGAGTTCGTTGTGTGACGTAACCTCATATATATTTACACATTTTTTTATGGACACTAAACTCTATTATTTCGCGTTGTTGATAAGAGCTAAACGAAGAGGAAAAATATATCCTTTTAAAGTTAAAGATGCTAATATACGCTGTATGAAAATGATCACGAGAAAACCTTAGAATCGAATTGTATTGGAAGAAAAGCATTATCCGTTTATACTGATGCTAAAACAGCATCATAATTCATAAACATTATAAGGTAACCTACTAAGTGATTTTGGCCGAATACTAAACCCTAATCAAAATTAAGAACCTTCCTATTCACAGGCTGTCGCTGTCCCTGCTAGCCGAAATGACAAGGACAGCATGTGACGCGTCACTTAATTGAACTATCGTTTCAATATTCGGAAAGTCTGTCTGCTGTAGACTACCGTAACTTACTGTTAGTGAATCTGGGGCCTCATCCACTCAACTCGTTTAATGAAGTGTTTGGGAATTCTGAATGGATCTCCGACCACCGTAGCAGGCATAGTTCACTCATTTACTGCCAGCCTTCTTAGGCTTAGACTATATGTACCGAAATCCGGTGGTCCCGGGAAAATTCCGAGCACTGAAAATAGAACTCTGCGTTAATACAATAGAGATGAAAATCAAAGTGTCGAGTGTCGAGCTGCCTTAAAAGACATTGACATTTGACTCGACACTTGTGTGATCGATTTTCAGCTCTATTGTATTAGCGCAGAGTTCTATTTTCAGTGCTCTGAATTTTCACGGGGCCGCCGGATTCCGCATCATAATTATAGTCCCAGCCTAACATCGAGGAAAGATTCGTAGCCGTATTCGTATTCGTAGATTTAGTATTTGTAGTAGGAACATTATACGTTGGTGATCGGTGACGACGGTAAAGCAAGATATCCAATCTGAGTGGTGACATCAGACATCTAGAAATATCTGATGATAATAAGTAATTGAATAATATCAGGTCAAGTTCACACAACAGTTTTGCAAACAGTTGTAGATAACTGTAAATATTTTTACATCTCTGATAACATAAGGAGTAAGGAGTAGGTAAGATTAGCTTTGATAACCCATCCTCCTGGGTTATCTAAGCTAACCTTTATCCTTGACATAAAAAGAGTTCAAAAATCTTACTTGACAGTTGACACTAGCCTTTACCAGGGTTGCACTTTCAAGGCTCGGAACATGTTACAGTCTATTTGACATAGCCACATCACAGTCTGACGGTCGGTGTAAAATACTCCTTTCTGGAGTTCCTGCTGCTTCAGCTTTTTTTTGAAAGAAAGTATTATTGTCTTGTTACTAGGTATTACAAGCTACAACTTCAACTTTTGTATGGTTACCCTCGCTTTTGTATGGTAACAGCCTCCGTGGTCTAGTGGTAGAGCATTGGCTCTCGAGTCTCGACTCGGAGGCCGTGGGTTCGATTCCCGCATTGGAACAACAAAAATGTTGTTTCCAAGTTTGGTTAGGACAATGCAGGCTGATCACCTGATTGACTGACAAGAAAGAGGATTCAAGAGCTGCGGATGGGCATGTAAGAAGTCGGACCTGCGCCTCGTCTCTCGTCAGTCGTGTCGGTTATCCGTCCCACTGGATTACGAGAGTAAAGGAAGAGAGAGTGCTCTTGTGTACTGCGCACACACTTGGGCACTATAAAACTACTCTTGCGTAACTGACCTGGTTTCAATGAAACCAGCTTCCGTCACCGAGATCGGTGTGGGGAATGGGGATTATAATAATTACCCCAAAGATATTTGATAGGTCTCGACTCTCGCTACGCTCGACCGCCCAGCGAGGCCAACGATTTCTCTATGGGTTACCCCTAAATTCCTCTGTTCTATAGCGAAAAGTGGGGCAATAGTTTGTCAGAATAACTTTGGGCTTATGAACTCCTTGTAGTTCCATACTCTTAGTAGTTCATCAATGTTTATCATACGCGTACATCCAAACAGACAATTGCCTAATCGTCCTAATTACCGATACCAATCAAATAATCTTCTAAGTTCTATCTAATTAATGATCACATAGGCAGATCTGATAATAAGCCTTTTTTCATTGGCATAAGGTGGACTTTACAGCATCAGGTTGTCCGTCATCATGGCCATCTCCTGATGAACTCTCAACGATTACCAACCTATTGTAATCAACATAAGGTGGATTTTACAGTGGCGTCTGGATCCTATTGTCATCAGTCATGCTTCAGACAGGTGGAAGGTCACACCTCAGGAGATAACATGTAGGACGTGCTCTCAATAGTAATTACTGACTATACATAAACTAATTAATATTTGTAGGTAAAATGTTATTATTGTTAGGTCTCCCGCGTATTAGCTTGCGTTAAATCCATCCATGAAGAAGATTAAAGTCCAAGGAATTCAAACCCTCATTCCAAAATTCACCATCTGTTCCAAGTTTCAACTACCAGTTCCTATAATATTCCGGCGATCCCGGGGAAATTCAGAGCACTGAAAATAGAACTCTGCGCTAATACAATAGAGTTGAAAATGGAAGTGTCGAGCTGGCATAATTATATGACACTGACATTTGTCTCGACACTTGTCTTCAATTTTCAGCTTTATTATACTAGCGCAGAGTTCTACTTTCAATGCTTTGAATTTTTCCCGGTCTACCGGATTCCGGAATATATATTCCCAGCCTAAATTGCGGATATAGAGCATATTATCAGACGATAAGGAAGTCGTAGTCGTTTGCGAAGTGTTCTGCATTGCATGGAGCTTTTGACATTTGCATGTTGCAAGGCGCCTTTGATTTCTACTGAGTGCTGGCCGGTGACTGTCTGCGTGGGCTGATCCAGTCCCACCCACGACTTTTGAACTAGTGTCTAGTACTATTTGTACCATACAAGACCACCACGGCCGATTTTCCTTATAAAATTCTTAGTGAGTCGAGAGTTTCGTATGATTAAAGAACTTTTTAAAAGACGGATTGTATAATCAATATCCAATAAGGTACGTCCATAAATTATGTGAGGTATTAAGGGGTGGGGGTAGAAGGCGGTCCTGCTGAATCTCAACAAACCTCAGTAAATATTTCATAATTTATGTCTGACAAAATTAGTCTCGAAATGCGAGAAAATTACGTGTAATTAAAATGTTTGGAAAATCCAATTTTGCACGTTTCACATGCTTGATAGAATAATCTCAAATACTAGTCTGTACTAGTCTACAAAAATAATGAAACAAATTGTATGTACAATGTGTGTGTATTTTTTTAAATAAATCAACACATTTATTTTTTAAACACAATATAAAGTTTTTGACAAAATATGTCATGTGAGATTAGGGAGAGTGGGAAGCGAATCTCCCGACATCTCACCAAAGGGGGAAGGTGGGTCCAAACCTCTCACGCAATTAATAGACGACCCCTAAGCATCATTCGTTGTGGGAAAGGAGATTTGTTAGACTTTCCAGTCTTCAACTAAAACATTCCAAAACTCTTGAAATTGAGTATAATATGATATAGCCTTGTCATTGCTAACTACAGTGAAGTAAATAGCGGAACACTTTATTTACCAGATATTCGCTTATGAAGACAATAGTTGATAGTGAAAGTACTCATGATGATTGGCGCCAGGTTTAATAGGTTAAGTCAAGTGCTGACCGCGCCCACGCGTGGTATTCTCGGCTTACCTGTTCACTGTCTGCTGTTTGCTTGTGAAATCCACAGTGCAGTTTCCTGCAGATATTTTAGGAACTTAACTAGTGAAACTTACGTAGTAACTATTTAGTGACTATCTTTGGTCTGCGTAAATATTGTATCCCACGGGAACACTATACTAATTCGGGATTATAAGTAGCTTATGTTATTCCAGAGCTTAAACTACTAGCAGACCAAATTTCACCAAAAATCTGTTCAGTAGTTTTTGCGTTAAAGAATAACACACATCCATCCATCCAACCAACCATACATAAATCCATCCATCCATCTATCCATCCATCCACCCTCACAAACTTTTAAGGCCTCCACAGACGAGAGGCCGATCGTTTCAGTTAGAACTGACGTCAGTTCGGCCTGAACGGATTCGAGCACACACACACGGAAGAAATCGCATCCGACTAAACTAAGGTTGCCACCCGTACTTTACAATAAAGTATTGTACGTTATTTCAGGTAATTGTACTCTATACTTTACGAGAATAATAAAGTACACGAAAATACTTTATTTTCACGATTTTTTTTTTATGTAATGAACCAGGAAACGAGCACGGATCGCCTGATGGTAAACGATTACCGCCGCCCATGGACACTCGCAACACAAGTGTAACTCCTCTGGTATAGCGACTTGCGTTCCTGGTCCTTAAAATTCCCAATCACCCTTGGGCCTCCGGTAACCTCACTCACTCGGCGAAACACAACGCAATTGTTATTTCACGCCGGTTTTCGATTCACGATTTGGTTCACGCCGGTTCACGATTTGGTTTTTTAGGATTTTGAAAACTTTAGTCATAATAATATTATGATTTTTTCGTACATATAGCGAAATACGTCGATTGCTCAATAGAATCTGCAAAAACTTAATGTAGGTATGGATGATCTATATGGAAAAATTTCTTTACTAGCTAACTTTATTACAATACACTTTGGAACTATCAACTGCACAATAAAGGCAGCAAGTGTTTAATAAGAGCAATGATAATTTTTTAAACTTGTATAAAGTAATTTCATTTTTATTATATATTCCGAAAATGTTCTGTGATCTATAGCAAATTGAGAGACGAAAGAAACTCTGAATTTCTGAATTTCTCTCTCTAAAAAGTCTCTGAATTTGATTAAAAATGTATTACTTATTTAATTTAATTTAAATATGGACTGTAAAGGTAGATATACTAATTTGATATAAAGTGCAAAAAACAATAAAAAGTAGGTATGTATTTAAACATAATAATGATAATAAATAAATTGTACTTTATTTTAAATACAATGTACTTTTTCCTACCTATAATAATCATTGTACTTTATCTGCAAAAAAAAGAGGTGGCAACCCTAGACCCAACTGACGTCAGTTCGGCCTGAACGGATTCGAGCCCACACGTGATACGATTTTGCATCCGTTCAGGCCGAACTGAAGGCAGACTGGACCATGTGTGGGGCCCCTTATATATATAATATTATCGCGATAAAATGTGCGGTTCCTGTGACATTTTTTGCGCGTGCTAAGCCGCGGGCAGTATCTACTTGAAATACAAAGATGACAGGACAAGGCACATTTTCGGGCCACGATGTCAAGTAACCGGCCTCTGAAAAAGAAATGTACCTAATAGCTTTGTTAGAGGAAATCGAACTGAATATTTTTTACTACAGCAACAATTTCTAGGATTACTGGTTCAAAAAATATACAAGATGCAAGTTTTTGAGTGGACTTGTAAGGCGAAGTCTAAAACTATGAATCTTACAAGTTACTTTTTTTTCGTTGGCCGGCTACTCGACGTCGTGGGCCAAAATTGTATGGAGCGTGAACCTTGTCCTTTGTGGTGTAGTTTACACTTTACAGCACGTTTACAGTAATCGTACGCATTCGCGAGTATCGAAGGTCGATGTACAAAAATAGATACAGAAGGTTGAAATAAATTTCGAAGTTTATTTACTTTATATACCGCAGCAAAGCTCTCGCTCTGAGAAAATCTTTGGATACGCCTACGATTCCGAAATCATTTTTTCACTGAAATGTTCATTTTTTGTCACTGAAATGTACCTACTACCTAATTACAAAACTAATAATTAAATGTTAATTATTTACTTTCATCAAGTTGTAATAGCTAATTATTTCTGAATGTTTTAAAATATAATTTTTCACAATAATATGTAGGCAAATACCCAATTGTAATGTACATAGTCGCGGATAGGGTTACCAATTACCATCTGACCGGATAAATCCTGTCTTGACTGGATTTTAAGAATATACACCGGACTCCACGCGGATTTCATTCCAGACCGGATTCATGTCAATAAATTTAGTCAATGATAACCATTGCCAATCATTTACTGACAAATGACAATGCTTGAAAGAAAAGTATAATTTAAAAGAAAATGTGGCGATAACGCTAATGTAAAGATAACCATTGCCAATCATTTAGTGACAACGCTTGAAAAGTATAATTTAAAAGAAAATTGCGGGTCTTTCACTGGCGATAACGCTAATGTAAATTTTGGGAGTGCTGCTAGAAATGTAGGCAACAATGTGATCACACATTTGAATAACAACTTTGATCAAGAAATTGTTGTTGTCGGTTGTCCAGCAGTCCAGCTTATATTTTACCGGACCAGACTTTTTAACTGAAATCAGAATTTTTAACACTTACAAACCGGCTTTTCGATTTTAACCCCCTAGTCGCGGACCAGTCCTGTGTACAACTTTTGAACTTTATTGCCGAGTCATAAGAGCGAGAATTGGGGTTCAGAGTGCAGACTCAGGTCTGCACTCTGAACCCCAATTCAGAAAAAAGTTCCATAATATACATTGTAAGGCCTATTACAATTTAATCATCAGCTGCATTCAAGTAAACTTTATCTTCATTTATTATGCCATATTAGTTAATGAGCTACATAACGTAATGGCAGGCGTATTGTGTAACAAGGTAAACAGCTTCATACATAAAAATCTATGTCATACATTACTCCATTCATAAACCGAACCGCCTTGAGTGTGTGAGTGGGTCAGCAATGTGCGACGGAGATAGAATGGACAAAAGTAGTCGAGAAAGCTGGGCGCTTTCCTTCCAAATCAGATGAAAGAAAATTGCCGATAGCTTTCAGAGCATTATGGTAAATAATATTGCTAGAGCCATGAACTACAAGGCTGGTGCCTCGAATTTGCCTGCGCGCATATTGTCTCACACACTCCATTCATAAACCGAACCGCCTTGAGTGTGAGAGCGGGACAGCAAAATGTGACAAGAGACAGAATTGACACTTAAAAGAGTAATAGAGAAAGCTGGGCACTTTCCTTCCATATCGGAAATCAGAGGAAGAAAATTGCCGATAGCTTTCAGAGCATTATGGCAAATTATTATATTATAGTATTTACAGCCGTTGAACTATATAGTACATGCAGCATAGGGAAGCCATAGAAATGGGTGGATAGTGGATGTCAAATTAAGTACTTGTGTTCCCAGGCTAACTCTACGAGCTATAGATAGATAGATAGATAGATAGACAGATAGATTTATTTGCATAGAATGTAGGTAATACAATAATTAGATGATACAATGTTTTTGGAGCCTTATACATTCCACCTTACGGCATGCAAAAATTTTTACAATTATAATTTATATGAAAATTACCTAGTTGATACTGGTACAAAAACAAAGATTACCTACTCATTATAGTTCAATTATTTTCGATTACCTATTTAAATTACTTGTGTCAACATTTTTAAGGTAGGTATTATTATTCACAATTTCAAACAAAATAAAAATTAAAAACAAAGTCAGTACAGTCAATCAGGGTAACTTTGAATCATCATCGACATATTTTTTAATCAAACTTATACTATTTTAAGAATTAGTCAAAAGAGTTTAGTTAATCTGTGCTCTCAGGTTGGTTTTCATGCTATAAAGTTATAAAACGTCTTTAAAAATGACTAATTATATTAAAAACTGGCAATTTTGTCGTGTGTCAAAGTTACCACCTAACTTGGGTAACTTTGACACAAACTAACTTTTAATTAATTTACAGCTTCAGAGTGACAATAATTTATGTTTTTATTAAATATTGATGCAGTGGGGTCATAGACAAGTCAAAAAAACCATAAAGTTATTACATTTAAATATGTTTTTATATACCTTGATAGCAGCAAAGTTAACGAGATTTTGAAACAAAGTTTTGCACTGATTTTTACCCATTATGTTGCGCGCGGTTAAAAACAAAAGTTTTTGGTATTATCTTCTCTTGACAGCTGCTTTTTTTTTAGATTTCGTTTACGGAGTATGTTACGTACACGAATTGTTATTAAATTTTAAGCGCCAATTGTTTCCCACATAAAACAATAGAAAAGAATTTTGTAAACAAACTGTCAAAGTTACCCTCGTGATTCAAAGTTACCCTGAATGACCGTAGAAACATAAATTAAAAAATAAATAAATAATAATAATAATAATCATATCATAAGCATAAAAAAGATATCATTAATTAAATAAAAAATAAAATCTATGTCATAGTCATCATAAAATAAATAATCATTTACATAAATGTCCAAATTCATTATATAAAATTAATGTGTAAAAATTATATTATTATTATTACTAAACTAACTGTTATAAATTATTATTAATCAATATCATTAGGATTTGATAATAATTATTTAACTATAGAGTTTTGTCATATAATAGTAATGTCAATAACATTTTTCAATGAGCTTTTTTGAGATTCTTTTTAAATCTGCTTATAGGTTGCTCCTTAATATATTTTGGTATATGGTTATAAATAAGAGGAGCCATACATAAAATGCTCTTTTTTAGTAGTGCAGTTTTGTATCCACCTGTGCACAATTTGTCTTCATATTGAGATCTTAAATTTATGGTCCTAATTCTAGTATGTTTTAAAGTCGGGAATAAGTGAATATTTGTTTTTACAAAAATAGCTATTTCCAAAATATATAGGCATGGGAATGTTAAAAGATTATATTGTTTAAATGCGGGTACGCAGCTGTCGGTTACTTTAAGATTAGCAATAGATCTTATACAACGTTTTTGTGCCTTAAATATATTTTCTCTATCGCTACAGTTGCCCCAGAAAATTTTACCGAACCTCAGTATAGAAACTACAAGACTGTGATATGGTATCAGTACAGCTTGAACATTAACTTTTTTGTTATATTAAATAATGCATAAGCAGCTGAACTGAGTTTATTGCATACTAGCTTTTGCCCGCGACTTCGTCCGCGTGGAACAATACTTTGGGATATCGCTGAAATTTACCCGCGACTTTATTTATGACTAACGAAAGCGGAATCCTATTTTTTTAAACGGAACCCTAAAATAAAAGTAGCCTATGTTAGACCCTATAACATCAGCTATCTGCTAGTGAAAGTCCCGTGAAAATCGGTCCAGCCGTTTCAGAGATTAGTCGGAACAAACAGACAGACAGACGGACAGACAAAAATTTAAAAAAAATGTATTTTATTGTAAGTACCGAATATACTTTCAGATTCATTATGTAAAAAGCTGTTAATTTGAAGTTACAAACAGACACTTAAATTGTATTTAACTGTATAGATGTATAGACATTAGAATGTATTATATTTTAAGATATTATCAATTTGATGTTTATAAAATAACTAAACTAAACTAAACATTAACCCGCACGCGCACCCCGCCTTGGTGACGCCCACTTCGCAACGGGCCGTGCAGCAGAAATCGTAATATTTTAATTTCGCCATAACTTCAAAACCAAACGTCCAATTTTAATCATTCAAAGACCAAATATTATCTTCATAAACTGTACTTAGTGATGAAAAAATTTATTTTGATAAGGATTAATAACATGAGTAAAATAAACGCGTTTAAATGTAGTCCAAAAAAAATTTAAGATTTCTAAATAAAAAAATGGTTGTTGTGCCTCACTCGACATAGATAGGTATAGTGTGTCGCGGACTTTTTTGTAGATATTTATAAGATCTACAATTAATTAGAACATTTTATGGTTCTATCTTTTATAGTTTATGCAGCGTACGCAAAATAAGTAACTTTTCTGGTTGATTTTTTACACCTTGTGTCCGAAAAACCCAAATATCTTACGGAACCCTATTTTTTTCCAAAATAAAATTTAGCCTATGTTACTCGTGGATAATGTAGCTTTCGAATGGTGAAAGAATTTTTAAAATCGGTCCAGTACTTTTTGAGCCTATTCATTACAAACAAACAAACAAACAAACATACAAACAAAGTTTTCCTCTTTATAATATTAGTGTAGATTTCATCTGATTGAGTTTTCCATGTTAGTTGGCTATCAATAGTAATTCCCAAAAATTTTGCAGCAGTGACTTTTTCTACTGTTTGGCCATTATAATTTACATTCATATTCGTTTCTAATGTCCTTTAATAAAATTGCATTACTTTAGTTTTATCTAAATTAATTATTAATTTATTTTTATTTAGCCGAATTATAAAATTTTTAAGCGTACTGTTTATTGTCGTCTTCATGACAATTTTTATTACGACATTTGATTATTAGAGTGCTGTCATCAGCAAAAAGTATAGTTGGATTCAGCATCTGGCTCGGTAAGTCATTTATGTACAATAGAAATAGTAATGGGCCAAGCACGCTACCCTGTGGGACACCATATTTTATAGTCTTATGAGAAGAACAAAATTTCTTCTCTTTTTTGTTTTTAGACAGACTGTAAATATTTATATATATTTTTTTTTTATATTATATTTTTGTAAATTGTTTGCGTCCTTTTAGATACGTTTTTATTAGATTAAGGACATTGCCTTAGTTGCCTTGTATACCGTATGATTCCATTTTTTTCAAGAGTATTTCGTGATCAACATAATCAAACGCTTTTGATAAGTCAGTAAATAAGGCACATATTGGTATTTTTCTATCTACAGACGGCATTATAATATTTAGAAAGTCAAAAATAGCCATGTTAATATTAGCATTTTTTCCAAAACCCTTCTGTTCATCACATAAAATATTAAATTTAGTTAAAAAATCGTAAATAGATCCATAAATAATCTTCTCCATTATTTTGGAGAAAATTGAAATTAACGATATGGGTCTATAGTTCGTGATCTCATCTTTAGCGTTTTTTTTTGTAAAGTGGTATAACCTTAACGAGTTTCAGTTTGTCTGTAAGTTTTCCAGCTAATATACACGCATTGATAACATGTGCCAAAGGAGAAGCTACATAACTGCTAACATATTTTATCACCTTTGTGGAGACGTCGTCATAGCCAAAACTTTTTTTATCTTTTAAAGATTTGATTACACCAATGACATCTTGCGGGATTACGGATTGAATAAAGATAGAGTGTGGATTTCTTTTTATGACATCAGTGGTAGTATCATCTT
This sequence comes from Glaucopsyche alexis, assembly GCA_905404095.1. Taxonomy (NCBI): domain Eukaryota; kingdom Metazoa; phylum Arthropoda; class Insecta; order Lepidoptera; family Lycaenidae; genus Glaucopsyche; species Glaucopsyche alexis. The sequence goes on along the minus strand of FR990061.1, from coordinate 19,377,212 downwards.
GTGATACTGTCGCTACTTGATCTACGAAAAAGTTATTAAATGATTCTGCTAGCTAGTTCAGTTATTTCCGTATTTTTGTAATTTATTTTGTATATAATTATGTTCATTTATACTTTTATTATTATTTATTATTTGCCAAATTGTTTTCGGTTTATTTTGAGATTGATTTATTTTGTAATTGTTTTGCTCTACCTTATTAGTAATCAAAATATGACTTTAATTAAGATAATAAAATTATGTGGCTTGATGTGGCTTGGCTTTTTACGACTGCCACGGCACGATTAGTTCAATTAAATATTTGGAAATAATATAAATTAAAACCCGGAAAAAAAAATCGTTAAAAAGCATCGTTTTTTCCAAATTCTGTAATTCTGCGAGCGGACCTTGAAATAAATAAGGGACCATACCTATATTTCGTGATTGGGAGTCCTCCCAATACAGATCACGTAATATGGGTATGTTGTCTTTTAAAATTCAAAATACTAAGCTTGGTAATGGTCACCGGGTGGAGGGAAGGGGTCTAGGTTTTTTTCACGTAGTCAATATCTGTTAGAAAAACCTTGGCCGACCGAGACCCCTCTCTTCCTTTTCACGTAGTGCTTATGTACTAGGTGAAAAGGAAGAGTGGTGATGTCAGCATATACTACGGAATACGGATAGTCACCGTGGGGAGAGGGAGGTAAAAATGGGTAAACAGTAAGTAAAATGGGTAAATAATATGGGAAGTGGTTATTTTAACTCCTTTAAATTAACAGCCTCCGTGGTCTAATGTTTAAAGCTTGGCTCTCGACTCGGAGGTCGTCGTCCCGCATTGGAACAAAAAAAAATATTGTGGTTCGAGACTCCCGCATTGGAACAAAAAAAAATGTTGTTTCCAAGTTTGTTTAGGACAATGCAGGCTGATCGCCTGATTGATTGTCTGACAAGAAAGATGATCCATGCGTCGGATGGGTAAAAAGTCAGACCTGCGCCTGATCTCTCGCCAGTCGTCGTGTCGGTTATTCGTCCCACTGCGTTACGAGAGTAAAGGTGGAGAGAGTGGTCTTGTGTACAGCGCACACACCTTGGCACTATAAAATTACTCCTGCGTAACTGCCTGGTTTCAATGAAACCGGCCACCGTCACCGAAATCGGTGTGGCGAGTTATTATTAAATGGGTATGTAATATGTTCCCTAATTGTAGAGTGCTCTTGTTAAATTTTATTACGCTACTCGCTATTCCATAATTTGTAATTAAAATGTACACTGAGTTTTGATAGCCGAATTAATGTGCCGACGAAAATGTAAAACTCGAGGCAAGGTCGAAATATATTTAGTGCAGCGAAACAGGTCAGACTGGTTTACAGAGTTTTTGCGTCTCCATAATGTTAGTTTTATTAAAATTCTAGCGTTTCTTGTTTGTTAAAAAGTTGAATGTTTAACTTAGATAATGGTTTTGTATTTCTGTCGACTGTCGCTTACCATGAATGGATAAGTTTTTTAACCAACTTCCAAAAGAGGTTAAAGACTCTTCTTCAAGGGAAATAAGAAATTTTCCTTAAGGAACATCAGGGACAAAACGGGCATTCATATTGTCTGATTCGGATATCTGAGTCAAAAAAATAGATTTCCATGAAATGGTTCATTCATTCATTCATATAAATAGAAAAATAAAAATTTGTAATATAGAAAGTAACTCATAGTATAGCTAAAAATAGAGTTGCCAATTATATAATATGTATAGCTGGGAACTGTCTGAGATTTGGCAGTTGGCCCACCTGCCAAGAGGAGTTCCTCGCTGACTCAGAAAGTTGCGAAACCGTGTGAAACGCCTTTTGTAAATATAGATGTGGTGTAGTTAGCAGTGTTGAGTCTCAACTCTCAAGTGATGAAATTATCAAAAAATATGTTGCACTCATAGACGTTTAAAATATTATAGACGAGGCATGTCGAGGCAAAGTGTCCCCACTTAAACGGCAACACTTTTGGTGATTTTGGGGCCATTTTGACATTTGAGGTATGGTGATATCCAGATGGCTGACATTCAAGGTATGGTGAAAACAAGATGGCGTAACTTCATCTTGTATGAAGATTTGTTTTGTCATATGTACGTTATAGCCCATCCCATGGAGCATCTTTAGAGAACAGGAGACCGATCGCTGTAGAAAATAGTGTCACAGAAATATGGACAAAATAAGGTGGCGCTGCGATCGCTAAGTTGTCTCAGAAAAAGCGGCCAACCAATGCCGTGAAAAAAATTATACTACTTACCTACGGTAGCACGGCTGGTGGCTGAAAAATAACTAATAAATTCTACAAATTTTCAGGGACAGGCGGACAATGCTTCAACACGTAGCGATCGCTCTCCTGCTTCTATGCTCTATGGCCCATCCTAAGTTTTGAAATCTTTGGTTGCGGTGCAATATGTATTTTACCTAGGCTCCAATCACCTGAAGATACGTCTACCGTGTGCAGGGGGCCTAGCAGGAACATTTGACAGCGGCATAAACGTAACGATATCGAATATTTTGTATGGGCGCTGTCTTGATTTTGACAGATTTTCATACAATTCTCATTTACGCCGCTTTCAAATGTTCCTGCTCTGTCCACTGTGCAGTGGACGTCTTAAAGATGAAACGAGAAGTTATCTAAGGAGTTAAGATTTTGGCAGAATCGACTTATCATAATATCTAGAACATTCTCTGAAACGACAGACTCTTTCGGAAGCAAGAGGCAAGACAATTCTTATGGATGATCCAGAATTAAAATTTTACCAGAAATTGTGTAAAATAAACGGCCATACTCCTTCATTCGCATCGTTCTCGTTAAACTGCAATTAGAGTTTTCGATTCACGTATTAATATTATAATAATGATGATGTACCTAATTTAAGAGGACACCTCGTTCATATAGTAACAACTGTCCAAACACCGATATACTCTCATAACCTTCGTGTCGAGGTTTCTTGTATTTATTTACACATCACAAATCACAATAAGGATATGTCGCGCTCGTGAAGTTGGTAGAATTCATTACCTATAAGGTACAATATTATTCTTGTTTTGGATTTAACGTAAAATTTGTTTGCAAAGCTGGAACTACGGTGTACAGTTAGCTTAATAAATACAAGAACATTATGCGAGAAAATTTCCAAACAAAAAGTAAAATAAAAAATTTTAAAAACACAAAAAGTAAACTTTAAAAACTAATAAATAAATAAATAATATTTTTAACCTAATATATAATTATTATCGTCACATATAATATTATGTAAGTTGAAATATTTTTATTCCAATCGTCGCCTCGTCGGGGGACCGCTAAAGTTTATAAAGTGTTTTTCGAACAACAGCTATGTAATTAATTATTACATTTAGGTACGAGCGATTTTTTTCAGACTCGCCAAGATACATTGGCCGTATCTGGGGGCACGGCAGTGCCCCCGCCAAGTCGAGCGCGAAGCAAACACTGCCGTACCATCCTTTACTGGAACCATTTCGCCGCATTTTCAGGCCTCTATTTGAGAACCTCTGGATAAGACCAGAACGCAGAAATTTTCGTCGTCCAATAAGCTATAATCACACACTTAAAATCCAAAATTTCAAGTCTGGTCATTTAGTTCCGAAGTTAAGCGAAAGCAAAGTTTCGCATTTACGACACTCACTCACTCACTCACTCACTCACTCACTCACTCATGATCATCAAAATAGAACTAGTACTTCCCATAAACTTAGAGAGCTGAAATTTGGTACAGAGTTGGGGTTTAATGGCTACATAAAGGGAAAACTATAAAAACTAGGATAATCGATCTGGGGGCACGGCAGTGCCCCTACCAAGTCGAGCGCGAAGCAAACACTGCCGTACCATTCTTTACTGGAACCATTTCGCCGCATTTTCAGGCTCCTATTTGAGAACATCTAGATAAGATCAGAACGTCGATCTGGGGGCACGGCAGTGCCCCCGTCAAGTCGAGCGCGAAGCAAACACTGCCGTACCATTCTTTACTGGAACCATTTCGCCGCATTTTCAGGCCCCTATTTAGAACCTCTAGATAAGACCAGAACGTCGATCTGGGGGCACGGCAGTGCCCCCGCCAAGTCGAGCGCGAAGCAAACACTGCCGTACCATTCTTTACTAGAACCATTTTGCAGCATTTTCAGGCCCCTTTATTCTACTCGAACATTACACAAATTAAATAAACAAATTACACTAAAATCTAGGAAAATAAATCAATAGCCCACGTTTCTACAAAAAGAAGTGAAATCCCACCAAAAACATTCTGTAAAAAACTAGCCAAGTCTCGATGGAGCTGCTTGTTTATCTCTAAAAAGTAATGAAATCTAGACAAAATCGTGCCAAGTCTAAGGTTCCTTACTGCGGTTTCTTTATTATTATAGTTAATGTTGTGTGACTTGCAGTGGCGGCCTTAGGGGGTGGCGAACGGGGCAATCGCCCGGGGCCTCGCGCTTGCAGGGGCCTCGCGCAACAACCCAAGCGAATTTTAAAAAACACCTACAGATTTTCAAAATCAATAAATACATATAGATAACAATCTATATGTATTTTTTGATTCTTAATTATTTATTAGGGTTATAACATAATGGCAAATTAAAATAAAGATAGTTAACTAATTCATTCATATAAAACATAATTGAAAAATTCATTATGTAGTACTTGAATATCGCGCCTCGAGACACTTGAAGATTAGTTTTTTAATCCATAACACTCGGGTCAGCGCCGGAGTCGGGACACAAGGTTTTGCTCCTCTATCGCTCAGAGAATCCCCGTATTTCATTACGTTCGTGAAGTCGTCAACTCTTGTCACCTCGGAATTATTTTGCTTTGTGAGTTACAAAATCATCATCTCTGTATTTGTTATTTGTAAGGGATATAATTAATCGTGCGAACAAGAAATAAGTTGGCGACTGCACGTGGGCATATTGTATTACCGAATTTGGCAGCAAATTAATATGTTGGCGAAAACACTCAGGTGTCAAACACTCAAAAATACAAAAATCGGCAGATAAAAAATGGCGAAATTTTATCCAAATTGGCACCGAAATATATAAGTTGATGACTTAATTTCCGAGTTGATGACCATTATACCATGTAAGCAGCTATGAAACCAGATTGGGTTAGTAAATTAATGGCCTAAAATTCAATCTGTTGGAGATTGTTTTTCTTTGGTATGGTGTCGTTTTCAAGGTTTTTGGGGGTGCAGAACAATATGAAAATTAAATCCATTTTAAAATTCCAAAGAGCGTAATTTTTTTTATTAAAAATTAATATGGGTGTACTTTTCCAGGTTTCTGGGGGTTCTGATTACAAAATTGTCTTCCAATTAATATTTCCAAAATGGAGAATTTTCATTCTTCGTAAAAATGACACGAGTACTAATTTAAAATTTGTTGGCGATGCTGATTAGGATTGATGGTTATATTAACACAGTTATGTAGTTCAAGGTACGTAAGCTTAGATTTTTTTTTGGAAATTCAGGATTTTCAAGTAAAATAATAATCACAAAGAAAATTCGTAGTTCCACTTACTTACTTGGGGGGAGGAATTTTCACTATTTTTAGGGTCCCGTACCTCGAAAAGAAAAAATGGAACCCCTATAAGATCACTTTGTTGCCCGTCCGTCTATATATCAAGACCTATTTCTCAGGAACGCGTGGAGGTATCAAGCTGGAATTTATACAAAATAGGTCTACTCTCCCTTGGAGTTGTGAAAAAATCAAACTTTTAAGCCAACGCAATCAAAAGATACAGCCGTTTATGCCGCGAATTTCCGCAAATTTTCGATAATCTCAAGGGAATCAAAACCTACAGGGTACTTCCAGTGAACTCAAAATCTTGTCATCAAATAGTTAGGTACATCATTTAATAAAAGTAATTTTAATAATTTTAAATTTACTGTCTCTATCCTCTAGAATGCATAGAGGTATTAAATTGAAATTCATATCAAATACTCTGGTCTATAATACCTTTAAGCTGTAACAAAATCACAGCAGGTTTGTATGGAACCCTCGGTGTGCGAGTCCGACTCGCAATTGGCCCGTTTTTTTTAGTAGGATTGGGCCATTTCCGAGATAGAAGCGATTATAGAAAAAAGATGACAATGACTTTGAAATACGAGCGATGTATAAAGTATATAGAAATGTTGGAAGATTCAGGAGTTTCAAATTCCTTTTTCTCTTATCATGAAGAAAATATGTGCTTGTGGGTTTACTAAGGGGAAGATATTTTCATTATTTTTTTAGTAAGATGCACCGCCTCCGAGATAAAAGCAATTTTATAAAAAAAATGTAAATACTCCACGTTGAGATACGAATGATATATAAAGCTATAGAAATGTTGGAAAATATATGACTTTCAGATTTATTTTTCTCGCATCATGAACAAAATATGTGGCTGCGGCGTTTCTAAGCAGGAGGAAATTTTCATTACTTTTTTCAGTAAGAAAAAAATAATAAAGCAATGCTGTACTTTGAGATACGAGCCATCGCTCGTATAAAGGTGTTGCCCGCGGCTCGCCCGCGTAATTTCAATATCCTTCGGGAATACTGTATTTTTTCGGGATCAAAGTAGGCTGTGTTTTAATTCAGAGCCTAAGCCCAAGTCCCATCAAAATAAATCAATTTTTGTAATTTACTTCCCCTAGAAAGTGTACAATAAGCCTAGAAAAGGACACCTAGATTCATTATATTAAAAAATATTAATGTCCGCTCTTTGAAATTCAAAATGGACATCATTTTTATCCGACTGCGCGACGCAAAGGAGTGTTTATCAGCCTACGTATGTACGTAGGCTGATAAACACATTACCACATAACATACATATGTATGTTCCTTTGAAGCACTATACAGACCAAACGTCTGAGCCGATTTTTATGATTCACACGTCAATCGATTCCTCTTAGTCCGGCGAGTGTCACTAAAGACATGACGTTGGTGAAAATTCAATATGGCGACTACAGGACGCCATATTGTAAAAATGAAAAAAATGAAAGTCAACAAACTATATCAAGTGGGGTATCGTTAAATAGGTATTTAAAAATCATTTTTAGTTTTCTCTCAACATTTTTAGATTCGACTGACCGTTTAGGATCTATATCGATTTAAAGTTGCGTAACAACCATTCTCACATTCCAGTGCAATTGTGATGTAGTACTGATGCTGATAGGAAATCCAGTCTGGTAAATTGCTAGCTAGGTACTCATAACTAAAAAGTATGAAATAAAAAATTATAATTAAAAAAATTAAAAAACCCGACTGCGTAAAAAGTGAACCAAATTAAGTGCATAATGAAAAACTGAAAAGATAAAAACAAGCACTTAGATGTCCGGTGGTCTAGAATTCTATAATAATATATTATTCAATGAATACTATTGAAGAAAATAAAATATAATCTAATAATGGAACATAACAGTTTTTCATTATGTACTTAGTTTGGCTCACTTTTTACGCAGTCGGGTTTTTAATTTCTTAAATTATAATTGTATTCAGCACCCCTAAAAACCTCGAAGACGACACCCTCAATATAACGAAATTAAATATACTTACGCCATTTTTAAATTTTAACCAAACCGAGAAAAATTAAAAATTTACGTTATGTTGCTGCTTGTTATGTTTTTTGAAGTACCTACATCAGGGAAAAATTATGTGCCTATTTTTAAATTTAATGTGTAGTCATAAATTGTCACAAAGATGGTAATAAGCTAAAATAATATCTGTCTGCCAGTTTGGAATATTTAGTGAACAAAACTAATAATAATAATAATAATAATATCTATGGACGCTTCACACCACGTCAATCTGGCCCCGTGCTAAGTATCCGAAGAACTTGTGTTACAGGTACCAGACAACGGAAATAATATATTTAATACTTTTATACTATACACATATTTAAGATTTTTATTATATTATACACATATTTAATACACATCCATGACCCAGGAACACAGAAAAACTTTTTGTTCCTTCGGCGGGATTCGAACCCGCGACCCCCGGCTTGAGCACCAACACGCTCAACCAACTGAGCCACAGAGGTCGTCGAAACTGGCATTATTTAGTCACCAGATTTGGAAATTTTTGTTTCTTACATTCGTTCGCCAACCTGGTAATTTAGTATTCAATATTCGATATTTTCACATCCAACATTTGATTGTTTTGTCGCAAGTTTAAATATTTATGCTATTTTGTAAATCCTTCAAAAAACCAGACCTACTTTCGCATCACATAATTTTCACGAAGGACAAAGGGCCTCGCAAACACCTGCCGCCCGGAGCCTCGCAATGGGTAAGGCCGCCTCTGGTGACTTGGCCGTTGAAGAGTACACAAGGGTACAAAAGGGGCTCCATGACACCATTGCTCCAATACGTGTGTTGTACAATCAACAACAGCCTAAAATGAGACTCTAGCGTCCAATTACCAATACCAGTATGGGCTATTATCTCGCTTAACAAACATAGGCAGTTACAAATGTAAACAAAATTGACTTGTACCCACTAAAGTATAAAGAATGTTCAACGGCCAAGTCACTCAACATTAACTATAATAATAAAGAAACCGCAGTAAGGAACCTTAGACTTGGCACGATTTTGTCTAGATTTCATTACTTTTTAGAGATAAACAAGCAGCTCCATCGAGACTTGGCTAGTTTTTTACAGAATGTTTTTGGTGGGATTGTACATATAGTATCCCTCAGGAATACTGTACATTTTCGGGATAAAATGTATGTTTTATTCTAGAGCTTAAACTACTACCATACCAAATTTCATCGAAATCCGTTCAGTAGTTTTTGCGCGAAAGAGTAATATACATCCATCCATCCATATAGCCTGTCACTCACAAATAACGTTTAATTCTTTATTTCACAAATAATGTATAATTCTATTGGTAAAATAATTTTCTAAATCGGTTCAGTAGATCCAGAGATTACCCCCTACAACCTCACAAACTTTATGTCTTATAATATTAGTATAAACTATAATAGATATTAGTATAGATTACATTCTGGTGACAAATAAATTATTTAAAACAAGACGCAACACCAATCGCACTACCAAGTGCGCTACCAAGTACCGGTTATTCGATGACATAATGTGCAAAACAAATGAATAAGAATTTCAAAAGAAGATTCCTCTTGAATCACTCTTTATCATTCTCGAAGGTTGTGGTTTCCCTATTCCTACACCTTGACACAATTCAATCTGAAATCTGAATCATATTCTGTTAAAGGTAAAAACAGTCAGGGTCAGGGTATTATGTCATGCGTAAGGTCAGATTTAAGGATATAGGTAAATAAAATGTCTGCAAAATGAGGGTTTTTAAATTCGTAACATCTGACAGCTTTTTGACACGACAAGGACCGTCGGGCTACCGAGCGCCGCCTGGCGACAGAAAAAGAATCGAAAATTCTTATTGACCGCTTTTGATACCGTTTATGTCACCAGATGACACTTTCTGTGCGTTGGGTCTGCCCCCTAACAGCAGAAAAAATATCTAACATCCTTATTATGGCGATCTTTGCGCTCTTTAAAAATTGAAAATGTACAGTCGTACACAAATATTGGTATTTTTTTTACTTTACATGATGGTGGAGTCAACTCGTTCTGCCATGTGGAGATCGAGAATTTATCGCAGTTTTTCGTTTTTTTGAAGATTTGTTGTGTTTCAATTTCAATCCATATAAAAGCACATAAATTAGTAAAAAGTTTTTCATGTAAGTATAAAAAATATTATATAAAAAGTTTTTTTCTTACTTTTGCAATAAGAATGTTTGTCACTATCTTAATAAAATGAAAAGTCATGTTTATAAGTTTGGCCGATACAGAAATCCATATCAGCTGATGGCGCTTAGCCAAGTTCTATAACGGCCAAGCTGATGTCATGCACTGTTTACACAACCCATTGTACCATTTATATTATTGTACTAATAATCAAAAATATGTTTCAGCATAACTCTTTCATAGTTAGCAGTTTGTTTTGTTAAATGAAAGAAGTTTTATGTAAAACTAAATGATTCCCGCGGCTTCACGCCCGCATTAATAACTTCCCACGAGTTATGTATGTCGAGATAAAAGTAACCTATTTGGTAATCCAGAACCTAAACTTTCGTATTTATAATATTAGTTAGGATGTTAAAATGTAAATAAAGATCTTTGACCTCATTTTCATTAGGGTTCCCAAATTATCAATTCAAATTAGGATTAAATGTAGAGAAGTTGTAGAGATAGGGCGCGTTTATATGGCCACAAGAATCGCAATGTAGCCACCGCAATTGGAGCTTTATTATCTAGACCACAACGTACAGATTTTTATAATAACCCAAAGGCGCGAACGCCGCGCGGCTGGTCGATTGTCATTAGATTGTACTTTGTGGCCTAGTCAATAATGCTCAATTCGCAGCGAACGAGCGGCGACCGTCTCAATGGGCGCGTATGTTATAATAATATGTAGATCATGTTTTGTAGAGAATAGGTACAAGTTTATAAGTTCTTAGCCTTGCTTTGTCCATGTTTAGGGTTCGATTACATTTTTAACGACTCAATAAGCTTTAAAAATATTTTTCACAATGTTAAATTGTTATTATTTTAGATAGCCACTTCCAAACAAACCCAAACATAATATAGGAACAAAACATACTACTTCGTAATAATTAGTATTAATGATTTATCGATGATCGTTCAAAGATACAGCCTAAAGTCAACCTAGAGTAGTATCTGCCTGAGAATTAGGTTAACAAATTGGTTATAGCCTAAGGTAGGTTAGGCCTTAGCCCCGAGGGCATAAGACCTCAGACAACTAAAATACTCAGTGATTAACCATCTAGCTCAGGCGCCAACTGTATCTTGGCACATGCGCCACGGTTCCGTCAATATAGGAAGTCTAGACTCTAAATGCACTGGGTGCCCTACATTTGATTCCTGAGATCATTATGTACGTTTCTGCTACTTTTACTACTTCCTTTTGCAGTTCTTTGAAGACAACTTTAGCATCTGCAGTAGTTTCTACTAAACTGTTACTTTACTAATGATGAAAACGATCATTTCAATCATTTCGTCCATACAAATACAGATTGCCGATTTTTTTAACGTGATGCATTATGCAAAGTATCTGAGGCCCCTGATTCGTGAATCATGTATCCTTTTAATTAAAATATTATATTCTCATAATTAAAAACACGATGTTAAATATGCGTAAATATAATTTTAATTTTATATGATTCCAAAAATAACAATCATTTGAAATTAAAACAATAATTCCAATGAATTAAAGCGATATGGCACAATGTGAAGATGCACGCAAGACACGCACATATTTTTTTTTATCTCCCCATTAATGATGTGGCCATAAGTTTAGAAATGAATCATTATTTATCACAGCACGTTCTTCAATTCCAGGACTTCATCAGAGGACCTTGTTGTGCTCATGGTTATTTTTGTCCGTACCAACTTACCAAGAACCGACAGCAACATTTCAATGTAAATAATTACGTACTCCCCAATGTTTTTATTTTCGAATAGCTGGTGCCCGCAACTTCGTTTGCGTGGAACTATTAACATAAACGGAACCCTAGGATAAAAGTAGCCTAAGTTACTCCTTATAACATCAGCTTTTCGGAGATTAGCCGGAATAAGACAGACAGACAGAATATACAAACGGACTCTTCAATTTGAATTATTTGTATAAATGTTCACTTGAGATATCTTTAATTTGTAGTCTGTAGAATTTTAAATCAGACTTTAAATATGTAAGTAAGTTAGAAATTTAAGGGTCAATAGATAGTTATATTTGTCACCATTGACCATAGTGGGAAATTCCAACACGTATTTTAGGAATTTGCAAAAATCTATTAGAAGACTCTATGTATGATATATAAATATAATATAGACCCAAAAAGTACAAATAAGTCGTAGACGTTTTGCAAAATAAAATGCACAAACTCGTAAGCATAGTCACACTTATTTAAATCATGTTACATGAATATAATTCATTCATTCATTTGCGAGATGAATAATGTTGTTATGAAATCATCAACAGATGGCAAGTGCTCAAAGACTCGATTACACGAGTTCGCTCTGCAGAAATATTTTTTTTGTGGGTAGATGCAAATTGTCTGCAGAACATTTTTGTGAATCTGTTCCCAGGGGATGCTACCACGATACTTATAGTAATTAGTATAGTAATTAGTAGGATAGAGTAAGAATAAGATAATTAATTTTAATTCGTTTAATTAATATTAGATATTACTAGAAATCCAGAATTTTCACGAAAGAGTAGACTTTATGGTTTTCTTGACTTGGGTTAATCAAGACATAGAAAAGCTTGAACTTCAAGCTTAGTACTCCACCCTCTACATATTATATAGTAGAGACTGGCTAAAATATGCGACAATTTTAGGCGTAGGTATATATAATAAAGTAAATACTTACGTTTACAATTTACTTACACTCAATACAATACGTACCTACACAATACCTTTATACATAATACCGAATACATTATGCTTATTAGGAATATCACATTTGAATACTTTAATTAGTAATACTTTAACGTGGATTATAATGTGGATGTCAACAAACGGTTTTGTCATAGGACGAGCAGATTTAAAGTTAAACCTATAGCTTTATATTTTAATGTTTTTTTTTCTTTATTTGAAGGCTCTTCATCATAATAATATGATTATGTCAGCCTAATATAAAAAAAAACTTTATTTTTCCTTTTTATCTACAAATATTATGAGCTGACTGTACTGTGCAAGTGTGCACATTTACCCGCGCGGCGGTCACCAAGTAAAAACTTTTTTAAACCGCCTAGTTTTAAACGTTCATACATAGTTTAAGCCTAGTCTTTAGATCTCACTTCATCTTAAAATCTAGATCCCAAACCAAAACAGGCAGGCTGTGTCCAAGAAATAACGGCAGGCTAACAACCTTAGAAGGCTATGTAGGTGCTCCTAGATAGAGTATAGAAAAAAACCTTGGTAAAGAGTGTTTAACTAATCATAGCTAAATAACGTCACTTCTACAATCATACGTCATATTCATGATATTTTGGAAACGAATTTAATTATAGTAGGCATACGTACCTCCGGCTACGACAAAAATATAAAATTTCAACTTACCAAATATTTAAATTCCACTTCCAATATTATATCACAACACTAGCACATAAATGAATATTATCACAATTTCTCTGTTAATTCATTGTTATTCACGTACACGAGAACAGATTTTATTTATTACTTTATTAGTCTTATTTTTGTCGTCTCGAAATCGACGCGTGCGACTCGAATAGGTTCGCGCGCAGAATGACGTTTGACGTTTCCATTTTCATCTTATTTTAGCGCGCACCTCAAGATCGTGGAAAAACGCTGTGATACAGTGTAGCGGTAATGTCTTGTTCCTTCATTTTAATTAAATCAGTGTAAATAACCTAACCTAACCAGGAGCTCCGTACGGAACCAAGAGGGTTCCGTAACTATCAACGCGCAATAGGTTTTCTTTGATTTACTTCAAAATTTATTGTCCGATTTCGCTCAAAATAATTTTCCTGAGGAGTTTTTAGCATATGCTGATAGCATAGAAACTTATAAGTTTCTATCTCCTATTGTCAAAGAGTAATTAATATCACAAGTGCTATAGTTTAGAAATGCCGGGGGGACCAACATACAAACCACTTTGTGGGCCGATTACTTAAAAATGGTAGTCTTTGTAAAAAGTCATGTATAAAACCTTGAATTTGTTTTACAAGACCTATTCAATTATACCCCACACGTTGGAGTAGAATGAAAAAAAAAACCACTTCACGTGTATGGAGACTGAAGAGCCGGGATGGCTTACCTACATGTGAAGTAAAATGTAATAGTAGATTATGCACCAAGGGGATAAAGCAGTGTCTTATGTCACGGGCAGCATATTGGATCCTGAGCGTAACAAGGGACTCTAGAGTTAAAACTTAACTCCCGAGTGAAGCGAGGGAGTTATGTAGAGTTCTGAGTGAAGCGAGGGGTTTAAGCTGCCCAAGACGAAGACAGGCTTTATCCCAGAGGTGCATACTCTAGGTACTTTTCATACCTACTGCGAGGCAATAAAAACCCAGGGCTACATAAATAAAACATTTATTTTGTAAAAAGTTAATATTGATATTGGACACATTTGTCCAGTTATGGAGGGACAGAGTAATATTTTTATTAGGGAGAATGTTAAACCACGGAACTGTTAAAATAACGTAGTAGGTACCTATTTTAATTTCTGAAAATAGCACCAAACACTGGCTTTTGCTCTGAATTTTTTGAATCGCATTTTTCTTTTGTTATAGGTGGGCAGTTCGATTTTCGAATAAACTCTCAGCAATACCATATTATTATTGAAAAACTCGATGATAGATGCGTATCTATTAGAAGTTTTCACTTTTCATACGAATTTTAACGTTCCAAATTCAAATCACTTTAATCCCTTGGGAGTTTCATACAACATTATCTCCCTTGGGAGTCAATGACATGCTTTACGTTGAGATTGCGTGACATTATATATCCGATACATTGTCGAGCAGGCGGGATGAAAAATTATTATTATTACATATGGTGGCAAAACCGAGATATGTATAGAGTAGGTACAGTCTTTAATAATTATACCAAAATGCAACTATTTATATTCATAATTACAGAAGGTAGAGCCTAGGAATGTTGATCCCATAGTAAAAGTAGCTTATATTCAAGAGTATATTCATCCCTGAAAGTTTGGACAGTAACTGGAAAAACACTCGGTATAATTTAGGTACGTAGTATTTGGTTTATTTAGGTTATAGCTTTTTTATACAAATGGTAGTGATTACAAAATACAAACCTTATTCTTATAAGTTAGGAGTTAAGACTCAGTCCACAACTCTACACTCTCCCTTTCTTCAATAAGGGCCATTATTTAGTCCAACATTGTTGTTATTCATGTGCAGACTGCAGACTACATAACAGGTTAGCTTAGTGTTTTTTGTACATATTGAAATGGATAAAAAATCGAGCGAACAACGAATCGCCTAATGGCCCTGGTTTATTAATTTAATTTAATATTTATTAAATTATTCAAATAGCTGTTGCCCGCGGCTCCGCCCGCGTAAATATAGTATCCCTCGGGAACACTGTACATTTTCGGGATAAAAAGTAGCCTATGTTTTAATCCAAGGCCCAAACTACTACCATACTGAATTTCATCAAAATCCGATCAGTAATTTTTGTGTGCAAGAGGAACAAACATCCATCCATCCATACATCGTCACAAACTTTCACATTTATAATAATTAATAGGATTTAAAAAAAACTTAGACCTTTTCTCCCGTTAATGGATGATTTATATATTATGTCCACTGTCCAGTATTCTCCGAGCGAAGTAGGTAGTGCCTAAATACTGTAGTGCCTGGGACAGGCGGCTTTTAAATGTCGTATGGTTGCCCAAGCACATACGGCATTCTCACAACATAGTCAGCCTCAAGCCTAGTCCAGAGGAATGACTGGTCAATACGTGTGGGGCCAACCAGCGCGGGTTTCCACACGATGTTTACCTTCACCGTTAGTTAGAGCGTCTGTATAATGTAGGTCTGAAAACCTAACTTGAGATCTGAAAAAGTCTCATTGGTACACGCCACAGGGGCAATTCTGCTAAATGAAACCTGCATTATTACAATTACAATCAAGTCCCGACACGCTAAAACTCTCAAAATGGTGTTTTTATGAACGTTAAACCAACGTGAAACGCGCTCTGATTGGTCGAAACGTCATAAAATCCGTTTATTCATGATATTACATGTCGCTTCACTTTCAATCCAAACAAAGTAAAATTAAGTCTACTTTAAATACGAGAATTGAGGTTCTGGGATTCGAACGTGCACTCTCTCGAGTGCGAACCAAACGGTCTACCCACTAGGCCACGGAGCTCAACTCAAAAATAATTAACTATTTAAATATTAAATTATTACCTACAATTATTATGAGTTTAAAAAGAAAACAGTAGACAAATAAATCCTGGATAGTAAATTTGTATTTTTTTTAAAAAGAACGAAGAGGATTTAGCGCCATCTAGCGTTACATTTCATTCCGACGTTATCTGCTACGTTCAAAACTTTCTACATATTTACCAGTACCTCTAAGAGATGGCGCTTATTAAATTGAAAAATATTTAAACTGAGTTACCGTTTTTGAAAAGCGTAAAAACAATTATTAACGAACTGGTAAAATTAAGTTTTCACTAATATTAATACGGTATTGCGCAATGCGCATTAATAGTAGGTTAAATGTAATTGATCAATTTTGTTGTAACACAGTCTTGAATTATAATATTTCTCAGTATGTAGGGAAATTAAAATATTTTTGTTTTTTTTTTGATCATTTTAATAATTTATTAAAGTTAAATTGTTACTAACCGGTACCATAATTTATAAGTATATATAAAAGAGATAAAAATGCTACCAGACGGTCTTTGAATCAATATTATTGAACATGACGTGTTGAGTCGTTCGTGCTAGTGCTGCGCGTAAAAATTAAATTGTATTATCGATAATTTATTTAGAACTAAGTACAATACATATATAATTATTATACTATTATACATGTATAGTTTTTTGGGAGGAGTAACGACACGAAATATTCTTACAGTACAGTCGACCAGATGAAAAATTTTAATTTGCTGAGATAACCAAACTATAGGCAGACCGTTTAAATGAGTCCTCGCCCGCGCGGTATAGGGGCGTGGGATATTATAAAGCTGAAGAGTTTGTTTGTTTGAACGCGCTAATCTCAGGAACTACTGGTACGAATTGAAAAATTATTTTTGTGTTGGATAGTCCATTTATCGAGGAAGGCCGAAGGCTAAAGGCTATATAACATCATGATAAGCTCAATACGAGCGGCGCACCAATCAAGTATGTTACAAAATCAGGGGTTTTTTTCTTCCTTTTGAGAGTTTTCGCTGCGTACGCTAAACGGAAACGGTTAAAGTTGCGCTAAAATTATGTATGACAAGATTGTTCCCATTTAAAATTTCTAAAAAAAAGTCCGCGGACTGTATATTATGTCTATCTTTAAATGTTGGCTCACTATAACCTTTTTATGCTAACCAAATTTGTTCTAAAAGTAAGCATTATTTGTGAAGGTATTATCATATAGATGATATTAATCCTTATCGAAGTATATACGTTATTCATTACAAGCATTTAATCTAGAAGAAATTTGCTGTTAACATAATTTGATTTCAATAAGTATTTTAGAAGATATCGCAGTAATAAAATAATCAAGCGCGTTATAATAATGTACGGTGCGTGACGGCCAGTCGTGAGGTGGAAGCGCTTCTCCTACTACGTAAATGAAGTTGCGAGTAAATTTTAGCGATATCCCAAAGTAACTGTTCCACGCGGACGAAGTCAGCTAGTATAATTAAATAAAGTAACATATCCTGACTAATTCATCAACGTCGAGGCAAAAGTACTGAAGCTACAAACATACCTTTTGTTACTCTCACATCTGAGACGAATCTTATGATACCTCATATATTTATTATTATGTTGAAATCCATCAAACATACATAAATACGATAGATTATTTAAAATCTGAGGTTACATTCTTGAAAAAAAAAATGAAAAAAAAAATATTACTTATGGTACCCGCGGCAATCATTACGAATCTATAGACATCTCATTTATTAAAATCGGACTAGCAGTTTAGACGCTTCGAGAGAACAAACGTACATACATACATAGACTGCCAAAATCATTATCCTTCCTTTTGGCTTTGTCGTAGTCGAGTACAAAGGAAAGAAAAAATAGACACAGAATTTCTATTTACTATTTCCACGCAAATGATGGGCATCAGCTAGTCGTAAATATTATGACAAATAAAAGGACCATAAATAAAAATATATGCATTGTAGGTAGCCTCCCTCCCTCTTATAGCAAAAACATTACACATTTTTAAATTTTTAAACATTAGTCTTTTGTACATAAAAATAGTATTACCATAACTCCAAACGGACAGTAGCAACAATTATTATTGTTCCCATCGAAAAGACATATGCAACGACATATCTTATTTGTCGTTGGACGGTGGTCTGAAATCCTAATCTACCCATTCCCCTAACGCATATTATTTAAAACGCCATTTTGGTTTTGCATCCATTAATTAATTTCAATAATTTTATTTAAAATAACACAAAAATTTTATGGATACAATTACTGATTTTTAATCTTGATTTGTTTTAGTATGGGGCAATTATGTTATATATAATATAACAAACAATATATTTTGTCAATCTGTAGGTACAGAACAGAGTAATGTGTTACTAATTTTTGATGCAGATCATGCTCATGATGACTTTGACTATAAGACTCACACCACACGTCTTGGTGTGAGAGTCTCATAGTCAAAGTTAAAGACTAACTTAACGCCTCATATTTTATACAGCGGTCGGTCTATAATCTTGAAACATAAATGAACTATTTACTTTAAAATATATAAGTGAAAAACAAAACCTATAAAAGCAAGTTCTCATCGATGCTCGATTCGGAATTTTGGACATCACTATTTTCGATGTGATTCACCGGCCCACATATTCCCGCAATGGTGTTGAAGCTGCCTCGTCCGTATTGGTCGATACGCCTCTGCAGTACTCGCGCGACCAATGGGGTG
The DNA here is from genome assembly GCA_905404095.1 of Glaucopsyche alexis. Lineage (NCBI taxonomy): Eukaryota > Metazoa > Arthropoda > Insecta > Lepidoptera > Lycaenidae > Glaucopsyche > Glaucopsyche alexis. The sequence continues at coordinate 19,358,561 of FR990061.1, read as the reverse complement.
TGGGCATCAGGAGCGTCATTCCCCCGTATCGCGCCGCCTATAAATACGCGCCTAACGGAAATTTCGGAATATTAACCGTTCGGCAATCCTCTTAACCGGTATCGCTGAACGTCGACTGACAAATTATTTATTAACTTATTTCTACGTTAAGTACTACACAAAACTCAATCAAAATGGTAAGTCAATATTCTTTTCTATTAATTTAACGCTAGATTATCTTTAATGTTTATATTTCCGTAATTCGTTAGTGAAAATGCCGGTGTGGCCTCCATCTTGTCGGCACTTGCTGTCACGAGGCCGGTATAATTTCTTGTCATTCGATTTTCAAGTTTTTGCTAGAAGATATTTCATTTACCACAAAGCGTGAATGCTTTGTAACTATTCTAATTCCGAAATTTGAAATTAGAATGAAGATGTTTGCCGCAGATGGTGACACGCCCATAGGTTTACGACGGAGATTCTTGTGATATTTTATACATAAATATAGAAATAAGTAGATGATAATATTTAAATGTAGTAACTTCTATTAGGTGCTATTTGAAAGAGTTATTGTATTTAGATACTATTTTACTAACAACGTTTTTGATATTGATTGGATGACGTGTCTTTGACCTCATGCGAAAAGTAGGTAGGTACTTGCCTACTCGCTAGTCATACTATGATGTCACGTTTCAATTCATGAGGCTGCAGAGGCTCATTCCATTTGCAGATATTTTATCTAAGTATATAAAATGCAATAAAATAGATAGGTACTTTATTTTACACCAAAGAAAGTGAACTAGTTTCACAATTCACTGCACAGTTATTGTGAAAGTTAATTTGATTGAAAGGTACTTTTACTTCGACAAAACTGCTTGATTATCTTGTACACTCGGAGCGTAATCATAATCTGATTTTACAATTTGTAACAAAAAACTAATAAGTTTTTTTTGTCAACAGCGTGAGTGCATCTCAGTACATGTCGGCCAAGCTGGTGTCCAGATCGGTAACGCCTGTTGGGAGTTATACTGCCTTGAGCATGGCATCCAACCCGACGGCCAGATGCCCACAGACAAGACCATCGGAGGTGGAGACGACTCCTTCAACACCTTCTTCAGCGAGACCGGAGCCGGCAAGCACGTGCCCCGCGCCGTGTTCGTCGACTTGGAACCCACAGTAGTCGGTGAGTGTCAAGAAAAATAAAAACAAACATGTACCATACATATATTCGTAATTTAAAAATTTAAATACATCTGTTCTTTACTAATGAACTTCTCTTGTTTGTCCACAGATGAGGTCCGCACAGGCACATACAGACAGTTGTTTCATCCAGAACAACTTATCACTGGTAAGGAAGATGCGGCCAACAACTATGCCCGCGGTCACTACACCATCGGAAAGGAAATTGTCGACCTAGTGCTTGACCGCATCCGCAAACTCGCCGACCAGTGCACAGGTCTCCAGGGTTTCCTGATCTTCCACTCTTTCGGCGGTGGCACCGGATCCGGTTTCACTTCCCTCTTGATGGAGCGTCTCTCGGTTGACTACGGCAAGAAGTCCAAACTCGAGTTCGCCATCTACCCCGCCCCGCAGGTGTCCACCGCCGTCGTGGAGCCATACAACTCCATCCTCACCACCCACACCACCCTGGAGCACTCTGACTGCGCCTTCATGGTCGACAACGAGGCCATCTACGACATCTGCCGCCGCAACCTGGACATCGAGCGCCCGACTTACACCAACCTCAACAGGCTGATCGGCCAGATCGTGTCCTCCATCACCGCCTCCCTGCGCTTCGACGGCGCCCTCAACGTCGACCTAACAGAGTTCCAGACCAACTTGGTGCCCTACCCGCGTATCCACTTCCCTCTGGTCACCTACGCCCCGGTCATCTCGGCCGAGAAGGCCTACCACGAGCAGCTGTCGGTATCCGAGATCACCAACGCGTGCTTCGAGCCCGCCAACCAGATGGTGAAGTGCGACCCGCGCCACGGCAAGTACATGGCGTGCTGCATGCTGTACCGCGGGGACGTCGTGCCCAAGGACGTGAACGCGGCCATCGCCACCATCAAGACCAAGCGCACCATCCAATTCGTGGACTGGTGTCCCACCGGTTTCAAGGTGGGCATCAACTACCAGCCCCCGACCGTGGTGCCCGGCGGCGATCTGGCCAAGGTGCAGCGCGCCGTGTGCATGTTGTCCAACACCACCGCCATCGCGGAGGCCTGGGCGCGCCTGGACCACAAGTTCGACCTCATGTACGCCAAGCGCGCCTTCGTGCACTGGTACGTCGGCGAGGGTATGGAGGAGGGAGAGTTCTCCGAGGCGCGCGAGGACTTGGCCGCGCTGGAGAAGGACTACGAGGAGGTCGGCATGGACTCCGCTGAGGGTGAGGGCGAGGGAGCCGAGGAGTACTAAGCTGCGTTTTATTTGTTTCATACGTTCAGCGCACTCGCCGATAAACATTCCGGTTGAGAATAAAAGATTGAATTAACTTGCTTCTATCATTTGTCACACCTCGTAACATTAAGCCTAGTTATCATTTTTAATATACAAAAATAATAAGTAGGTAGCTACTTAGCTACGATAATTTTTTGCTTTCTGTATTTCATGGAAAACAAAACAATACCTGAGACTCCTGAGATTATAATATTAGTATTTTCATTCATTCATCTATTCAAAAGCAAATTCCTAATAAAAACTGCTACCTAATTACCTGAGACTTGAGTCTTACCTATTTATGAGAATAGCTTTTAAGTTGGCTACGTAGGTACAGAATAAATAAAATAGTACCTACAGACGTATGGTAGTAGCAGAGGTACACCTCTGGTAAAACGCTTTATCGCCACGTGCCACCACTCACCAGAGGACTTGCAAGTACATTTGCATTATTTCGCGTGTTTGATGAACTGAATAGGTACCTATCTACCTACGCTACGCTACGTAGTCTACACTAATATTATAAAGAGGAAAACTTTGTATGTTTGTTTGTTTGTTTGTTTGTAATGAATAGGCTCAAAAAGTACTGGACCGATTTCAAAAATTCTTTCACCATTCGAAAGCTACATTATCCACGAGTAACATTATAAATTTTATTTTGGAAAAAAATAGGGTTCCGTAAAATATTTGGGTTTTTCGGACACAAGGTGTAAAAAATCAACCAGAAAAGTTGTGTGCGTGTGGTTTGAGGGACCTAGCTGAATATCCCCAAAATAAGTATAGCAAGTTTTAGTAGAAGTCTAAAAAAAATTGTAGAACATATCTGGGAATTTGTAAAAAGATAGTTTAAAAGATATAGCCCTTAGAGTGTGGTCCCTCAGTTCACACACCGCTATTTTCCAGATCTCGAAAAGTATGTGGAAAATTATGGTTTTTTCACTACAGAATTTTAGTAGAACTTTTGTAAAAGTTTTTACAAATTTATCAAATACTTGCTTTTGCCCGCGGCTTCGCACGCGTGGAATAGTGTTCTTGGAGAAAAAACTTCTTCAGAAAATAACTTTACTCACTGCTGTATACTTCTGTATACAATATAGCGACCCGCCCCGGCTTCGCACGGGTACAATACTGATACTAATACTACAGAATGTCACCAACTTCGCAACGGGCCGTATAGCAGAAATCGTAATATTTTAATTTCGCCATAACTTCAAAACCAAACGTCAAATTTTAATCATTCAAAGACCAAATATTATCTACATAAACTGTACTTAATGATGAAATAATTTATTTTGATAAGGATTAATAGCATGAGTAAAATAAACGCGTTTAAATGTAGTTCAAAAAAAATTCAAGATTTCTAAATAAAAAAATGGTTGTTGTGCCTCACTCGACATAGATAGGTATAGTGTGTCGAGGACTTTTTTGTAGATATTTATAAGATCTACAATTAATTAGAACATTACATGGTTCTATCTTTTATAGTTTAGGCAGCGTACGCAAAATAAGTAACTTTTCTGGTTGATTTTTTACACCTTGTGTCCGAAAAACCCAAATATCTTACGGAACCCTATTTTTTTCCAAATTAAAATTTAGCCTATGTTACTCGTGGATAATGTAGCTTTCGAATGGTGAAAGAATTTTCGAAATCGGTCCAGTACTTTTTGAGCCTATTCATTACAAACAAACAAACAAACAAACAAACAAACATACAAACAAAGTTTTCCTCTTTATAATATTAGTGTAGATTAAAATTTAGCCTATGTTACTCGTGGATAATGTAGCTTTCGAATGGTGAAAGAATTTTCGAAATCGGTCCAGTACTTTTTGAGCCTATTCATTACAAACAAACAAACAAACAAACAAACAAACAAACATACAAACAAAGTTTTTCTCTTTATAATATTAGTGTAGACATAGCATTAGAAATAAAAAAGCTACAACCACCGAAGTGTGGTCCCTCAGTTCACACAAAAATGACATACTCATTTCGCGATATATTACTGACTTTAAATTATTTTTCTACGTGGAGTTTTAGTAGAAAATTTGTAGAATTTGTAGACAAAATTTCAGCAAAATCTATCGGCGCATTTGGAAGATATATACCATTATGTTGGGTCCCTCAGTTCACACACTTGTGTTTAAGAAAAACTCAAATAACTAATAAACGAGAAAACTAACAGAAAGTGTACTATACTTAAATTTTAGTAGAAGTTTTTTTCTCTTGGATAAGCACATAAAATATTTAATTTCTTGCTTCCTAGCTGAGATAATGTCAATTTTTTGATTGTATGAAAATGCAGAGTAGGTTACCACACAAGAGGCAAAATGAGGACAAGTCCTAATATTATTGTGTATGTTATACCTTATTAAATTTACGTTTTGCTCGCGGTTTCGCACCTTTTCACTATTTTAGGGGTTCATAGTACTACAAACAACCCATATACTTACCAATTATTAACTATGTACCTATTTGTGGTTTCGCTCTGCCCGCCCTTTTCTCTGTCCGTTCTTGCTAACTCCTTATATGTAATTACATATGTATTATATGAATAAAAAACTGGCCAAGTGCGAGTCAGGCTCGCGCACAAACGGTTCCGTACAAAACGGCAAAAAAAATCACGTTTGTTGTATCGGAGCCCTCGTCCTCGTCTCGTCGTCGTCTCGCCCCTAGCACCAAAGATTACTCAATGTAATATTATGACTGCACCTAATATTTTTGTTATATTAGCTTTTGCCCGCGGCTTCGCCCGCGTGGAATAGTGTTCTTGGAGAAAAAACTACTTCGGCGAATAACTCTCTAAGTCTCTACTTACAGCAATATACTTCTGATACAATACTGAAAATGTTTTTAGGTTTACCCAATGCAAATGGTTAAAAATTGGACCCTTCCGAGTTTCGCCTCGACACGATATGAGCGACCGCTTGATATATATGTACGGGATCCCCCGTTCCTTCGATAGTGTGGAGATTAAAAAGCGTTATTTTGTAGTAGGACTGTATATTATAGATATAGATTTTAAGTACAATAGATTTCTAGGCCCGACAATTTAGCGTGTCGACTCTTGTAGGATTAACGTAAAAAGTGATTAGTCACGGCGCGAGCGCCGCGACCCGACGAATACCCGATGGAGGCCGATGGCACACGAAGCTGCTGTCTCCTCCTCCTCCGGGTGGCACGCGTCGCGCGGATAATTGCCATTAACAATATACATAATATTATATTTATCGCGCTTGAATATACATTCGTCATGCTTTCGTTGTTGGACATCTACGAAGTGGTAAAAATACTAAGACCACTAGTGAACTGTATTTTAAAAGTGGAATGCTATCGTGTGTTGGCGTCCATAAAAAAAAAATGCACACAAAAAAAAGCACACACACTTAAGAATAACATTATGTAGAGCGTACATCCCACAAATTAACTTTTTCCTTTTCATAAAAGCTTGACATTAATTTGAAGACCTAAGATTTCTATGTTTTTTTTTATAGAAAATAGGTAGGTATAATAAAAATATGAAATTTCATCAATGAGGGTTCCGTACCCAAAGGGACCTAAAATATTATTAAGACTTCGCTCTCTGTCCGTCCGTCTGTCTGTCAACAGGCTGTATCTCAGGAACCGCGATAGCTAGACAATTGAAATTTTTACAAATTATGTATTTCTGTTGCCGCTATAACAACAAATACTAAAAACAAAATAAAATAAATATTTAACGAGGGCTCCGATACAACAAACGTGATTTTTTTTGCCGTTTTGTACGGAACCGTTTGTGCGCGAGCCTGACTCGCACTTGGCCAGTTTTTTATTCATATAATACATATGTAATTACATATAAGGAGTTAGCAAGAACGGACAGAGAAAAGGGCGGGCAGAGCGAAACCACAAATAGGTACATAGTTAATAATTGGTAAGTATATGGGTTGTTTGTAGTACTATGAACCCCTAAAATAGTGAAAAGGTGCGAAACCGCGAGCAAAACGTAAATTTAATAAGGTATAACATACACAATAATATTAGGACTTGTCCTCATTTTGCCTCTTGTGTGGTAACCTACTCTGCATTTTCATACAATCAAAAAATTGACATTATCTCAGCTAGGAAGCAAGAAATTAAATATTTTATGTGCTAATCCAAGAGAAAAAAACTTCTACTAAAATTTAAGTATAGTAGACTTTCTGTTAGTTTTCTCGTTAATTAGTTATTTTAGTTTTTCTTAAACACAAGTGTGTGAACTGAGGGACCCAACATAATGGTATATATCTTCCAAATGCGCCGATAGATTTTGCTGAAATTTTGTCTACAAATTCTACAAATTTTCTACTAAAACTCTACGTAGAAAAATAATTAAAAAAGTCAGTAATATATCGCGAAATGAGAGTGTCATTTTTGTGTGAACTGAGGGACAACACTTCGGTGGTTGTCGCTTTTTTATTTCTAATGCTAAGTATGTATTTGATAAATTTGTAAAAACTTTTACAAAAGTTCTACTAAAATTCTGTAGTGAAAAAACCATAATTTTCCACATACTTTTCGAGATCTGAAAAATAGCGGTGTGTGGACTGAGGGACCACACTCTGAGGGCTATATCTTTTAAACTATCTTTTTACAAATTCCCAGATTTGTTCTACAATTTTTTTTAGACTTCTACTAAAACTTGCTATACTTATTTTGGGGATATTCAGCTAGGTCCCTCAAACCACACGCACACGAAAAGTTACTTATTTTGCGTACGCTGCCTAAACTATAAAAGATAGAACCATAAAATGTTGTAATTAATTGTAGATCTTATAAATATCTACAAAAAAGTCCGCGACACACTATACCTATCTATGTCGAGTGAGGCACAACAACCATTTTTTTATTTAGAAATCTTGAATTTTTTTTGGACTACATTTAAACGCGTTTATTTTACTCATGCTATTAATCTTTATCAAAATAAATTATTTTATCACTAAGTACAGTTTATGTAGATAATATTTGGTCTTTGAGTGATTGAAATTGGACGTTTGGTTTTGAAGTTATAGCGAAATTAAAATATTACGATTTCTGCTGCACGGCCCGTTGCGAAGTGGGCGTCACCAAGGCGGGGGTGCGCGTGCGGGGGGAGTTTAGATCTATGGTATTTCATACGATAAAAGTATACCCACCTACTTATTTCATTGAGTTTTAGTAGGTACCTATATTAATTTGTTTCTGTTTGTTTTGACTAGATTTCGCCCGTTTTGTTAGAGGTTCAAGACATTCTGTAGTATTAGTATCAGTATTGTACCCGTGCGAAGCTGGGGCGGGTCGCTAGTGAATAAATAAAGGGATATAATTAATCGAGCGAACAAAAAATAAGTTGGCGGCTGCATGTGAGCATACTGTATTACTGAATTTGGCAGCAAATTAATATGTTGGCGACTAAATTACTAAACTGGCGAAAACACTCGGGTGACAAAAAATTCAAAAGTCGGCAGATAAAAACAGGCGAAATTTAATCCAAATTAGCACCGTCATAAGTTGGTGACTTAATTTCCGAATTGGTGACCATTATACCATTTTTTATTTATTTATTTATTTAATAACAATAAACTTTCACAAACAATTAAACATTTTCCCACAAAACTGGTGTAGCAGTTTGTCTGTGGGCAATGAGAACATCAAAAGATTTCAGTTTTAGTTACTAAAATTATATCATATTTAACAATGTATAATGTTACATTAAAGAAAATTATTACTCTAGTATGCTTCCATATTACAAATGTAATATCACAACATCACCACTGATGTAGGTAGCTATAATGATTAATGACTGACAACAAAAGTTACTCTAGTGTACTATATCAAATCAAATATCACTACCTGGGTAGTTATTAATAATTAATAAAAAATATTAAGAATTTACTCTAGTGTGCTAATTAAATATTTTTTAACTTTATTCTTAAATGTTTTTATGTTTTTCTCATTTCTAATATTTAATGGGAGGCTGTTTAAAATATAGGGAATTCTTTTAAGCAAAGTTATGTCTCCATAATAGTTATATACCCTTGGTACAACAAATTTACAAGCAGTAACTGATCTAGTGGTATGCATTTTATTGCTAACATAAGACAAATTGTGGTTTTTGCCATGTTGGTTTACAATGAATAGGTATTTATGCAATAAACTTACGGGTAGGATTTTACATATTTTAAATAGTTTTCTGTAATATAAGCAGCTATAAAACCAGATTTGGTTGATAAATTAATGGCTACTAAAAATTCAATTTGCAGGCTATGGAAAATCCTATTTTTGGATACTGTTTTTTGTTATTAAAATTAAAAAGGTTGGTCTTTTCCAGGTTTCTGGGGGTTCTGATTACAAAATTGTCTTCCAATTTCATTTTCCAAAATGGAGAATATTCAATCTTCGTAAAATGAATATGAATACTAAATTAAAAGATCTTGGGGATGCTAATTAGGATTGATGATTATTATTACAGTATGTTATGTAGTTCAAGTAGCTGATAAGCTATGTATAGAAAATTTTCAAAATTCAGGATTCATGAATTTTTCTGCCATTCATGAAGAAAATATGCGATTTCTAGGTTAATAAGGGGGGAGGAAATTTTCATTATTTTTGCAGTAGGATGGACCGATAGAAGCGACTATAGAAAAAAATATGGCAATGCTGTACTGAGATATGAGGGGTGTATAAATCTATAGAAATGTTGGAAAATTCAAGATTTTCGATTTTTTTTCCTAAGGGGGACGAAATTTTCATAATTTTTTCAATAGGATGCACCATAGATATATAATATTAAAAAGAGGTTAATCAAAGGGATGCACCGTTTCCGAGATAGAATCAATTTTATAAAAAAAGAAGTAAATGCTGTAGGTACATTGAGATATCTACTAGGAATGTATAAAGCTATAGAAATGTTGGAAAATTAAGGATTTTCAAATTTCTTTTTCTCCCATAATGAAGAAAATATGAGGTTGCTAAGGAGGGTTACTAAGGAAATTTAAAATGGATGACTTTTTGAAATCAACACCCCCAGAAACCAATAAAAGGACACCTATATTATTTTTATAAAATTAAGTATGTCCGCCATATTGGAATTTCGAAACGAATGTCATTCTCGTATCCAGCACTCCAAAAAACCTGGTAAACGACACCCATATCAATTGTACGAAAAATAAATAACCGCCATTTTTTAATTTCAAAATTAATCTACACAATAATCTACACCCCCCTAAAACCGAGAAAAATAAAAAATTGGGAATTTTGTACGCTCCTTTATGTTTTTTTGTGTGCGCTCGTTTTGCTGCTTGTATGTTTTTTTTGAGTTACCTACATCAGGGAAAATATATGTGCCTATTCTTAAATTAAATGTGTACTCACAAATTGCCGCCAAGAATAACAAGATGGTTATTTGTTCGCTAAAATATAATCTGTCTGCCAGTTTGGAAAATTCAGTGGTATTATTTAGTCACCAGATTTGTAATTTTTTGTTCCTTATGTATATTATTTTAGCGAACAAATAACCATCTTGGCGATAATTTGTGAGTACACATTTAATTTAAGAATAGGCACATATATTTTCTCTGATGTAGATAACTCAAAACCCATACAAGCAGCAAAACGAACGCACATAAAAAAATCATAAAGGAGCGTACAAAATTCCCAATTTTTTATTTTTCTCGGTTTTAGGGGGGCGTAGTTATTGTGTAGATTCATTTTGAAATTAAAAAATGGCGGATATTTATTTTTCGTGAAACTGATATGGGTGTCGTTTGCCAGGTTTTTGGGAGTGCTGGATACGAAAATGACATTCGTTTTGAAATTCCAATATGGCGGACATACTTAATTTTATAAAAATAATATAGGTGTCCTTTTGTTGGTTCCTGGGGGTGCTGATTACAAAAAAGTCATCCATTTTAAATTTCCTTAGTAACCGCGCAACCTCATATTTTCTTCATGATGGGAGAAAAAGAAATTTGTAAATCCTGAATTTTCCAACATTTCTATAGTTTTATACATTCCTAGTATCACAATGTAGAGCATTTACAATTTTTTTATAAATTGATTATATCTCGGAAATGGTGCATCCTACTGAAAAAAAAAATGAAAATTTCCTCCCCCTTAGGAACCCCGCAACAACATAATATTTTCTTCATGAAGGAAGAAAAAAATTGAAAATCCTGAATTTTCCAAATTTTTTATAGCTTTCACCGTTCGTTCGTGTCTCAAAGTAGAGCATTGCCATATTTTTTAACCCTATAATGGCTTCTTTCTCAGAAACGGTGCATCTTACTTGAAAAATAATGAAAATTACCTCCCCCTTAACAACCCCGCAACCACATATTTTCTTCATGATGGGAGAAAAAAAAACGAAAATCCTGAATTTTCCAACATTTCTATAGATTTATACATTCCTCGTATCTCAATGTACAGCATTTACATTTTTTTTATATAAATTGATTCTATCTCGGAAACGGTGCATCCTTTTTTTTTTAGGAGGTAGGGTAAATATTCCGTATCGCGCCACCAGCGATTTTGAGGCCGTTTTTTTTTTACAGCCGCGTTATAATCTGTAAACATCAAAACTAGTATTGTTATGATGGCGCACGACCTTTTTTGCAAAAAAAAAAATAAAAAAAAATCTTGTGTTAATACAGGAGAATCAATTCAGAATGTAATTATATTTTATACTAGCTTTTGCCCGCAGCTTCGCTCGCGTGAAATTGGGTTTAAGTCAGAGGGAAAGATTGTTCGGAAAAATACCAATAGGTACCAAAATTGAATACATAATGGTGTAGGCACTGCATACCCGTATCAGTTGTGTTTTATTTGAATGTTTCCTGCGACTTCGTACACTCAAGAAATCTACCGGGAACTCTACCATAAATAAAATTTAATAAGCTGCAAAAAGTATTGTGTGTTAATTCTGGATAAACTACTACCATACCAAATTTCATCAAAATTCGTTACGTAGCTATTGCATGAAAAACTTAACATATTATGTACATACAAACTTTCGCTTTTAGGTATAATATTAAGTAAGGATTTATTTGTAACCAATAATTAGTATTTTAACGATTTCGATAATCTTTTGACCCGGAAGACGTTAGTTGGCAATTGGCAGTAGGCGCGTAGACTTTGAACTTAATGAAAGTAATTTGGATTGTGATCACCCATTCTAGTTGGGACCAAGGCTGAGTTTGAGAGAGAGATGAGTTAGCAGTACCTACGACCAGGAAGCCATCGAGTTTCTCACTTATTCCTCATAGAATCATACACACTAATGATTAGGTAATACTTAGGTAAAGTTTTAACCAATTCAAATATCTGGTTATTCCAAAGAATTTTATTCTATGTTTATTCTTTAGATTTATAAAATAAATAATTATAAAAAGCGATAAAAAGCGAGTCCTATGTGTTTATCCAAGGGCTACACTACTACGGTAACAAATTTTATAAAAATTCGTTCCGTAGTTTCTGAGATTAGCGCGCACAAACGTACAGATCAAAAATCTTTTAAGAAAACTTAAAAGTCATTGTTTTGGGTTAAAAACCTATTAAACACTAATAAATCAAGCACAAATAAATTAAATATTACATATAACAACAAAAGAGAAAGAAATTTAATTATACCTACTCTCAAAATATTCTACTGAAATAGTATGTAATATAATGAGTATTATGAATATAATTAATGCAGCAATCGCAAATATTTAGGTGCCTAGTTTTTAAAAGACTTCATCAAATATTTAACTTTCGCATTATTGTCAGATTTATTTTTCAACATGATGACAATATAATTATTATGTCAAAATAAAAATAAAGCTCCCCACTCACGGGCTATCGATTGCTTCGATCAAATTGGAAATTAATTCGTATTTAAAAGTAAATTGCTAACGACAAACTATTACATAAAATGATTAGTGTAAGACCTACCAGCTAGTTTTTGCGGCGGGGTTCAAAAGTTGGAACAAAATTTATGCGTATATAAACGAATTTCATATAAAAAGTATAGTAAGGTGGTCCTAGGATCTCAGACTATATTCAATTTTTATCTAAACCGATTTACTTGCAGCTACAAATCCAGTAAATGTTTAAATTGTAAAGACTAAATCGATCGATAGCTTGTGAGTGGGAGCTTTAAATCAAAAGCACTAAAGAGTATTTATATCAACTTTAAAGCAAATCGCTCCCAAACAATTTTCTTTCTCTTTTTATTCCCGTTAGGGGACGAATTTCAATAAACTATGATACACGAATTCCATTAATTCTGTTACATAATGTTTGTACAAAATATGAAGTAGATTGGACCAAGGAATCACGTTGTTCCATACAAACTGTTTTCCCCCTTTTCACCCCCTTAGGAGTCGAATTTCGAAAAATCCCTTCTTATCGGATCCCTACGCATTACAAAGAGCAAGCTCTGCAAGTTTCAGGTCTCTTCGATCAGCGGTTTAGGCTGTGCGTTGATCCGTCAGTCATTCAGGACAAAGGATTTTATATGTATAGATATAATGTGATATAGGAAATGTATGAGAACAGTAAGTATATAATTCTTAGGTAATTAATAGCAATGTATTACTCCGAGTTGGCCCAATACGACTTCATTGGGTTAGGTTAGATGGCTAAGGCGGGAGCGTAGCGCAGGGAATCACTTCGGCGATCACGAAATCACTTCGGCGGGGGTGGACAGGGCCGCCTTTGCGCCAGCCCTGGGTTCATGAACCGGGCCTTTTTGGAGGGAGTCTTTCCCTTTTGGCTGGGGGGTGGCTTGGCGGCCGCTATGCAGCCGCTGCTCCCCAGAGTGTGCTCCTTCGGCCTATCGACCGTCTTACATACGAGGCAGTTTGGCTTTGCCACACAGTCGTACACTCTGTGGCCCGGCTTCCCACAGCGGAGGCATCTCCGGCTGTGGTCTACCGGGCTCTCACATTTGGCGGCTAGGTGGCCGTAGTTCAGGCATCGGTAGCACCGCTTTGGCTTCGCGGCCAGCAGTACTACCTTCGCCAAAACCCAGCCGACATGCAGCCGCCCCATAATCAGGATCCTCTTGGCGGCCGCGACCGGAATACGCATCGATAATGAGACGTCCGGATGTCATCGGCTGGGCACTCCTCCTCTCTCACGACCGCCTCGATGGCGTCGGCGGCCGTTGTAGAGTCCTCCATACCGGTGACGCGGCCACACGCCACGCATCGAACCGGGCGGGCTACTCTTACGTCGTCTGTTGGTAGGACGGACCTCATCCTCGCTGCGAGGGCGTCTGCCTTCTCCCGCGCCCCCTCACCAGCAATGGTGAGGACGCGCGCTCCTGTTTCCATTCCATTCCAACTTAAGAGCTTCGCTCTTGTCGATGGAGCTTTCTCCATTCCTCTCTGCACTCCGCCCTTCTCTTGACCTCCTGATACGACACGACCATCACTTTCTCCTTCACATGGTCCATAAACGTTCTCCTCGGCCTTCCACGTTTTCTTCTACCTTCAACCTTCCCTTCAATTATTCCTCTCATAAAGCTGTCGTGCCGTATCAAGTGTCCTAACATCTTTCCTCTTCTGTTCTCAATGGTCTTTAATATCTCTCTCTTCTCATTAACTAATGCCAAAACTTCTTCATTACTTTTCTTTTCAGTCCAACGTATTCTCTCCATTCTTCGCCAACACCACATCTCGAATGCTTCCAATCTCTCTCTATCGCGTTGTGTCATGGTCCACGTCTCGCTACCATACAAAGCAATGCTCCAGATGTATATTTTAATTAGCTTTTTTCGGATGTGACGTGATATGCGGGCTTTAAAAAGGTATTTTTGTCGTTGAAGGCTTTCTTTGCTATTGCTATTCTTGTTGCTATGTCCGATGTATACCTGGAGTCATTCGTGATAAGGCTTCCCAAATATCTAAACTGTTTGACTTGATCTATTGTAATTGAGTTGATAGTTATGGGGTTATGTTTTGCTGTAGTCTTGGATGTAATTAGTGTCTTAGTTTTATTAACGTTGATTTTTAATCCAAATTCTTTAAATACAAGATCCATGTAGGTTACCAATTCTTCTAATTGCTTTGAATTTTCGGCTAGCGCAGCTATATCATCAGCAAAACGTATAAATTGGATATTTTGCCCATTCATTTTTATCCCCCCCTTCCCTGACTCTACAAGTTTCCCGATTGCGCACTCTATGAAGATGTTAAATATGAGTGGCGAGAGTGGACAACCCTGCCTTACACCTTGTCTGATCTTTGCCATACCTTCCTCTTCTCCTATCCGTATTACCGTTTCTTGGTTCCTGTAAAGTTCAAATATTATTCTCCTGTCTCTATAGTCTATTCCTGCTTGCTTTAAAACTGTCATCATGTATTTCCAATTAACTTTGTCAAATGCTTTCTCTAAATCAATGAAGGCAATATGTGTGTCTAAATCTAATTCCATTCTCCTGTCTATTGCTAATCTTAATGCTAATATGGCTTCCCTCGTTCCTTTCTGTTGGCGAAATCCGTACTGATCTGGTCCCAAGTAATTTTCAGCTATAGGCCTTATTCTATTTTGAATAATTTTAAGAAGTATCTTACTAGCTTGAGATATTAAACTTAGTGTCCTGTATTCCTCACATTTCAGAGTATTCGCTTTCTTAGGTAACATAACTGTTTTGCTAATCTTAAAATCTTTAGGTATTTTTCCTGTAGTATACATTAATTTAATTAGTTCAAAAAGTTGGTTTTTTAGGGATTCACAGTTAGAGTATTTTATCAATTCAATATAAATGTCGTCAAATCCGGCAGCCTTTCCATTTTGGATGTTACTAATGGCGTTATCATATTCCTGTCTAAGTATATCTGGGCCCAGATCATCTACTTCTATCATTTCTTCCTTCTCTATATCATCCTCTGACAATCCTTCACCCTTGTACAACTCTTCTATGTATCTTAACCATCTTGCTACTATTTCTTTATTATCGACTAGCTGTTGCCCGCGACTTCGTCCGCGTCAACTGATGGCGCAATAATGCATCAATTTCCATGAAACTTGATTACCATAAAAAAGGTTACCAAGTACTTAAGTCAAAGATTTTTTTAAGATTATAGAAAGAGGAATAATTCTTTCATACATATTTTTTTATAACTTGAGCCGAAGAGTAAACACGCAGCGCACGCAACGGAAGCCCTCAAATAAAGCTCAAATATGAATAATTTTCCCCGTTTTTGCAACATTCTCACTGATGCTTCGTTCCTATTAGTCGCTTCGTAACGTTATATAGCTGAAAGCCTTCCTCGACAAATGGACTATCCAACACAAAAATAATTTTTCAATTCGATTTAGCAGTTTCTGAGATCAGCGCGTTCAAACAAACAACGTAAGCCCTCAAAGATGAATAATTTTCCCCGTTTTTTCCACATTTTCCACTGATTCTTCGCTTCTATTGGTCGCAGCATAATGTTATATAGCTTAAAGCCTTTCCCAACAGAAGGACTATCTAACACAAATATAATTTTTCAATTAGATTAAGTAGTTCCTGAGATCAGCGCGTTCAATCAAACAACGTAAGCCCTCAAAGATGAATAATTTTCCCCGTTTTTCCCACATTTTCCACTGATTCTTCACTCCTATAGGTCGCAGCGTGATGCTATATAACCTAAATCCTTCCTCTATAAATGGATTTTTCAATTCGAACCAGTAGTTCCCGATAGCTACTATAGATTAGCGTGTCAAACAAAAAAACTCTTCAGCTTTATAATCTTCTAATACCTATATAAAATTTCCATGTCACAATGTTAGTTACCGTACTCCTCCGAAACGGCTTTACCGATTTTTACCAAATTTTATATGCGTATTCAGTAGGTCTAAGAATCGGCTACTATCTATTTTTCATACCCCTAATTGATAAGGGTTGTTCACCCTTAATTTTTTTTATTAAGTTTTGGACAAAATTTTTTGTTTTTATTTTTTTATAATGTGGCATTAAAAATACATACAACCCTAAATTTTTACTTTTTTATCACCAACCCCTATTTTTTATAGCCATTTTAGTAATTTAATTTTCCACCCCGCTCGATAACTGATCAATTATAGTGTTTTTAACTTTTTATAAGGCAAAACAACGTTTGCCGGGTCAGCTAGTATTAGTATAGATAGCTGATGCCCGCGGCTCGTCCCGCGTATGTACAGTAACCCACGGGAACCGTATATCTACCGCGATAAAAAGTAGCCTATGTTCTTTATCGTGGTCTACTTTATATCTGTGGCAAATTTCATGATAATAGGTTTAGTAGTTTTTACGTGAAAGTGTTAATTAATTTTCCTACGGGAACCGTATATTTCTCCGTGATAAAAAGTAGCCTATATATCCTTTTTCAGGCTATAGGTACTCTCTGTATTTGCGTACCAAATTTCGTTTCAATCGGTTCAGTAGTTTTGTCGTGGAAGACGGACAAACAGATACACACTTATATCCCATTTATAATATAGCATTCGCAAATATTTAAAATTTTCATCAAATTTAACTTACGCATTATTGTCAGATTTATAAATTTTCAACATGATGACAGTATAATATTATGTCAAAGTAAAAATAAAGCTCCCCACTCACGGGCTATCGATTGCTTCGATCAAATTGGAAATTAATTCGTATTTGAAAGTAAATTGCTAACGACAAACTATTACACAAAATGATTAGTGTAAGACCTACCAGCTAGTTTCTGCGGTGGGGGTCAAAGGTTGGAACAAAATTTACGCGTATATATACGAATTTCATATAAAAATTATAGTAGGTGGTCCTAGGATCTCAGACTATATTCAATTTTTATCTAAACCGATTTACTTGCAACTACGAATCCAGTAAATGTTTAAATTGTAAAGACTAAATCGATCGATCTTTTGTGAGTGGGAGCTTTAAATCAAAAGCACTAAGGAGTATTTATATCAACTTTAAAGCAAATCGCTCCCTAACAAATTTCTTTCTCTTTTTATTCCCGTTAGGGGACGAATTTCAATAAACTATGATACACGAATTCCATCAATTCTGTTACATAATGTTTGTGCAAAATATGAAGTAGATTGGACCAAGGAATCACGTTGTCCCATACAAACTGTTTTCCCCCTTTTCACCCCCTTAGGAGTCGAATTTCGAAAAATCCCTTCTTATCGGATCCCTACGCATTACAAAGAGCAAGCCCTGCAAGTTTCAGGTCTCTACGATCAGAGGTTTAGGCTGTGCGTTGATCCGTCAGTCATTCAGGACAAAGGATTTTATATGTATAGATTAGAATTTTTCCCTGTTCATCCAAAATTGTCGCGCTTTTAGTTTTATGTTTCTTTTCCATTTCCCTGATAATATTATAAGCTTTGTCCATTTTTCCTTTTTCAGTATAATATTCTATGTATTCACATTTTCTAATCATATATTTTTTTCTTGCTTCCCTGCATTTAGTAGTTATATTATTAGTTATTTTCTTATATTTTTGGATACTGTTGTCATCTGTTTTATTTCTTAAAGTTCTTCTTTCTATCATCATATCTATTATTTCTGTAGTCATCCATTTTTTTCGAGGTACAATTTTTTCTTTTTTTAAACATTCTTCAGCTATAGTTTTCAAGATACTTTTTATGTTATTCCAACTGTCTTCAATACTATCATTATTAACTCTATCATTATGATAACTATTTTTATATTGTTCTAATTTACTTTCTAACTTACTTCTATATTGCACACTGTTATTGCTATTAGGGTACTTAAGTTTAGTGAGATCTATTGACTTTGGTTTTCGTTTCTTAATTATATTCTTCTTAACTTTTAAATTATGCAAACTTAGGAGTAGATTGTGGTCTGTGTTTATATCTGCACCTGGCAAGGTTTTGCAATTTGTGACATTTATCCTATTAGAATTTTTAACTAGAATAAAATCTATTTGGTATCTTCCTATATCTCCAGGCATCTTCCAGGTATATAATCTCCTTTTTGGCTGTTTGAATAGTGTATTTGTAATGACTAGATTATTTTCCTTACAAAATTGTACTAATCTATCTCCTCTGTTGTTTCTACTTCCCAGTCCGAATTTTCCAACAATATTTTCTTCTAAACCCTCCCCAACTACAGCATTGAAATCCCCCATTATAATTAAATAGTCCTTATCTTGTACTGAATCGAGAATTGTATCGATATGGTAATACATTTCTTCTATTTCATCATCTGAATGAGATCCTGTTGGCATATAAACTTGTACTACTACAACATCCTTTGGTTTCGCTTTAATTTTGATAGCTGTAATCCGATCATTGTAATGGATTGTGTTCTCTACTTGTTGACCCCATTTTTTGTTTAGTATAACTGCAGTACCATTAGTTCCCCGCGTTTCCCCCGTGTAAATAATTCTGTATTCATCGCTCCAGTAATCCCCACTTCCTTCCCATCTCGTTTCACATAGTCCTAATATATCTATATCTAATCTAGTCATTTCCTCTTTCACCTCGTCTATCTTACCATCCGGCAACATCGTCCTGGCATTCCAGGTCCCAATTTTGCAAGGGTTTCGCAAGATGACGACCGAGTCAGCCTTGCCCCTGACCCTGCCGGACTCCGACCGCCACGGCATGTTACATCGTGGAAGCCCGTTGTCAAGAACGTTACTATCTTTCTTGTACATTTCCATAGCTCCAAAATAGGGATCATTGTGTGGTGGTTTCCCTATTTGCCTTCCACACCGCAGCTCCGCAGTCGATGTTACTCGCCTGCCGATAGTTGGTCAGGAACCCTTCCAGAAATCATTTCTTCGGCTTCCAGCCAATACTGGTACTACTGCTGCCTAGCACCAGGGGAATGCCTATTTAGTGGCGGCATTTACTCGCCACGTCACAAGGTCGTCTTGGGATATTGTAGTTTTTGTTGAAAGGCCCGCCCCACCGGACCCTCCACTACATCCTGTTACCTTGCCGCTGTTTGGTCGGGGACTGCTTATTCAATATATTCGCAGCTAACCACCATATCTGGTGGCCGTTCCACCATCCGCCACCTGCGGACCCCGTTAGTAGCCTACAGCTCAGCCCTAACATACAGCTCAGCCCTCCTGTTTCAGCGAGGCGGAAACCGAGCCTGGGGATGCCGAATTCCCCCAGGTCGATCGCCGCTCTCGCTTCGCTCAGTAGGTCGGAATACGTCACCCCCTTTTCCGCAGCTCCCGCCTCAAGGGTGAGGGTAATGGCCGGCGTGGTGGGGGGGCGAAGCTTCGCCTTCTTTTTCTTTGGGGCGGCTCTGGCTGGTTTAGCCGCCCCTTTCTTCTTTCTGGCCCCACGTGGACCAACAGTGGTCCACGGGGCCTTGGCAGGGGAGGGGTCGGTGTTCGCCCCCCCTTGCGCCTCTTCTCTTGCAGCCATGGTCTGCCACTTCTTCTTTTTGCCCTCTTTAGGCTTTGGTAGGGCCGATGTAGGCGGTGACGCTATGGGGGCCGCTGCAGTCGGTGCCGCCACTTCGGCGTATGTGGGCGCCGTCGCCTTTTTGGGCTTCGGCGCCCTCGCCAGCGGTGGTCTCATCCTTGGGGCCGGAAGAAGGCGGTCCTCAATTCCGGCCAGCCCAGCGTTGAGCATGTTGCCGAAGGTCTCCACGACCTCCGCCAACAGCTCTTGTATGTCTACGTCCTTGAGGCGGGAGGCCCGTTTGCGCAGCTCGTCGAGATCCTGGCGCAATGCGGTCATTTGCTCTTCGAGGCGCTTATTATGGGCCTCCAATTTCGACACCTCTTATGAGGCAGTGCGAGATCGGACCTCGTTAAAGGCCGACGTAATATTTGTCACCGCCTCCTTTAGGTACCTAACGTACGTACCTTTAAAGTTTGCGGACCTCGTGGCGACCATGTAGACGGTCTCCAGCGAGACCTGCACCACCTTGATCAGCGCAGCGCTCGTCCGCTCCGACGCTTCTTCTCCCACAAGAGAAGTAACGGAGAGTCGGGTGGGGGAGGGGCCAGAGCGGATGGAAGCTCTAGCGTTCCTCGCCTCCCGAGTCACTGCTACGACCTCCTTTTCAGCCTGGAGCCGAAGGGCCTCCGCCTTCTGCTTATTGTAGTCGGCCTTGGTTTTGGCCAGGCCAACATACTGGCCGGTCGTCGGCGGCCGGCCGCGTCCCCTTTTGGGTTTGGGACCACACCCTTGCTGGTGGACGGTTCCGTGTCCTCCTCGTCTGTGATGCACCTCTTGCGCGCAGACCTATCTGAGTATTGTGCGGGCAGCCCCTCAGAGTCCAGCGACATGACGCTGCTGGTGTCCGAGGGACAGTCCTCGCTGTCCAAATCATATAGAGGGGGCTTAGGGCGGTGGCCGGGCATGCGTTCTAGTACAACGCGCGGCCCATCCCTCACACCCCCTTCTTGCGCCCTTTCTGGTAATTGGGCCGTCTCCGGTGCGGCAAGGTGCACCGGTTCCGAATCCACGCACATTCCCGCACACCGGGATTCCCCAGCATCGCTGGGACCCACCCGGGGAATATTTTTTAAATTGCGACTAGCCATACTTCACTCCGACACCCCGGGTCGCGGCCTTTTTTCAAGTGTGAGGTCACCTATCAGAAGAATTAAATAAAAGTGAAAGATAGTAATAGAAGAAATAAAAGATGGTGAAAAGATAGAAAAACAAAAATAAAAACTAAAGCAAAGAAGAAAGTTAAACTAAAAAGGTGGTCAAAGATAGAGAAGAAAAGATAGCGCCAGCCTTCAGCCGCGTGAGTACCGCAAAGGCGGGGTGGCGCACCCAAGCGTTGCCCAGGGCCACGAACGAGGACGAACTGGCTGAGCCCCAAGGAAATGGTGCATCCTACTGGAAAAATAATGAAAATTGCCAAATTGCCACATCCATATAAATTTTAATAACAAAAATGTACATCATTGTGCAATTTATTCGACACCCCCACCGACACCGAAAAAGACCTGCCAAAGAAAACATACTCCAACAGTATCCAAAATATTATTTTCCGTAGTCTGCAAATTGATTTTTTAGCAGCCATTAATTTATCAACCAAATCTGGTTTTATAGCTGTTTATATGGTATAATGGTCACCAACTCAAATTAAGTCACCAACTTATAAATGTCGGTGCTAATTTGGATTCAATTTCGCCTCTTTATATCTGCCGACTTTTGAATTTTTTGTCACCTGAGTGATTTCGCCAGTTTAGTAATTTAGTCGCCAACATATTAATTTGCTGCCAAATTTAGTAATACAGTATGCTCACGTGCAGCCCCCAACTTATTTTTGTTCGCTCGATTAATTATATCCCAAATTCCCAAACAATAATATTTTATAGAACTCACATTCAAGTTGGCTGGTAGGTATTGACGTCAAGTAGGCAAGGAATTTGTAAGTAAAACAACTGCTTACAAATTCCTTGGGTAGTAGTTTAAATTTTAGCCGAATAACGGGAATTATCTCGGAATTATTTGGGAAATGAGTTTTATTACATACTTTTTTTTTTGCATATTTACTTTGGAAGTCGGTTTTAATTTTTTGTTTAAAAATAATCTCTATACAGATAAATAAAATTGAAGTGTCTGTTTGTAACTTCAAATAAACAGCTTTTCACTAATGAATCTGAAAGTATATTCGGTACTTACAATAAAATACCAATTTTTTAAATTTTTGTCTGTCCGTCTGTCTGTCTGTCTGTCTGTCTGTTTTTTCCGGCTAATCTCTGAAACGGC
This sequence comes from Glaucopsyche alexis, assembly GCA_905404095.1. Classification (NCBI taxonomy): domain Eukaryota; kingdom Metazoa; phylum Arthropoda; class Insecta; order Lepidoptera; family Lycaenidae; genus Glaucopsyche; species Glaucopsyche alexis. The sequence continues at coordinate 19,336,483 of FR990061.1, read as the reverse complement.
TGGACCGATTTTCACGTGACTTTCACTGGCAGATAGCTGATGTTATAAGGTCTAACATAGGCTACTTTTATTTTAGGGTTCCGTTTAAAAAAATAGGGTTCCGCTTTCGTTAGTTCTGCGCAAACGAAGTTGCAGGCATCAGCTAGTCTATACTAATATTATAAAGTTGAAGAGTTTGTTTGTTTGAACGCGCTAATCTCAGAAACTACTTATTTTTTTATTTATTTATTTAAACTGTCGGTGTTTATTTTCCGCCAGCCTTGTTACTTTATTATTTTATCTTAGGGGAATATAACTTTTTTTTTGTCTATCTTTTAAGGTTGGCTCACAATAACCTTGATTGATTTCAATGAGTATTTTAGAATATATCGCAGTAATAAAATAATCCAGCGCGCAATTATTTACGGCGCGCAGCGCGGGCGGGCAGTCGTAAGGTGGAAGCGCTTCTCCTTCTACGTAAATGCAGACGCGGGTAAATTTTAGCGATATCTAAAATTAACTGTTCCTCGCGGACGAAGTCGCGGGCAAAAGCTAGTTTTAAATATAAGCTTTATAACATTACTTTATTCCATAAAAATATTTTTTTTTGAGTCACATGTGACTCATTAATGTAGCTAAATTTTTCTACTCCACGCACGTTCAATGAGTCATATGCTTGTCAATTGTCATATATACCTACGTAAGCACACACGCGGATGACGCGGAGTGCATTTTTTATCATATATGTATTATATTTAAAAAAAGGTAGATATGATATTGCGCGTAAAAAGTGAAGGCTCAAATAGAGATGTGATAAACGGCTTAAAATTAAAAGTTAACTTATCCGTTATTAAATATTCAAAAGCAGTTCTTGTTAACTGCTTAGTTGCTTAGTTGCTTATCTACTTATTGCCACTTATAATGCTTTTTGCGCTTATGTTACGTTTTTCGATCGCTTAAACTGATTTAAATTAACTTTCCTTCGTACTTTGCAGGCTTAGGACTGTCTGAAATCTGAATAATTATTAATATTATAATATGAACTCATAAAAATGTTTTTACATGTTGATAATATGCATTCATCTTAAATGTTGCTTATCATTAGTAGGTAATAGTTGATTTATAGGATAATAACTTTTTACAAACATTACACACTTTTTCCACCTCATTTCTTTCAAAGTAGTTCCATAAATTACTGTTCCAATTCACGTCGTCTAGTCGTCATCTTACAACAAAAACTTAATAAACTTAATACTAAAACATTACACGAAAAGTTTATATTACGTCCATATGGACCATTATTATATTTATTATTTACATTAAAAGTTCACGGTAAGCCACCAAAACACCACTATTACGATTAAAATACGAATTATTGCGTAACGTAATATAACGTGTTTTCGTCAACCCGCAAAGCGCAACTAACAAAAAGTGAAAAAACACGAAAAAGCATTTAAGTTATAAGTACAAAAAATAAGCCGTTTATTAAAACTTTAATTATGTGATGAGCTACATTAAAGAATTTTCACTCTTAATGCGCTGTCATAAGAACTATTTTTCTTTGCTCATACCACACTTATGGCTTAATAACTTTAAACGATATAAACGAAAAGTATAAGTGTTAAACGCTTACTTTTATAAACGACTTTTCAACTTATTTATAAAAGCATGCTTTTTTAAACGCTTTTCGTTTAAACGGCCATCTCTAGCTCAAATGAGCCAATTTTTATGGTAGACGGTAGTCTGTAGTGATTATAATATTCTCTTTGGTAGTCTGCGTCGAGTCGGTCGACGAGTAGCACGTATTAAATGTGTCGCGGCACAGAAATTTTGACAGTTTTGTAAGGGTATTTAACGTACCTAAACCTATTTAGGTAATAATTAAATAAAGATTTTTGTTATTTAAGAATGATTTAGTCAAACGTCAATCAACTGTCAATAACTCGAAATACTTATTATATTTTAAAGTAAATTGTTTCTTTGGGTGCTTTGAGATGGCTTTGAGGTTAAAATTGATATTATATTGAAAAAAAGTTCATTTGATGTAATAATTGTTACTATTAGTGAAAATGGCCAAAAGGAATACGAGTGGAGACATAATATTGCGTTATTTGGAAAATATAGATGAGAAACCATATAGTGGAAGTGAAGATGAGTGGCAGCCTGATAATGAAGATGAAAAAATCGAAAATACAGAGGTAAATGCAAGCTTTATAGCAAATAGTGCAGAAAGAACTGAGATTTCATCACCTACACCAGCAAGTCCAACGTCATCCAATGCGTCTGATGCCCAGTGGAAAGCAGATGTTTTGCCTTTAGGTAGGATAACATTTACAGGCAATCACGGTGTGCAAAATATGGCCGCAATTGTAAGTGAAGATGGCCGAGTTAGTTTGAACAAAATATATGATTATTTTGTACCTGATGATTTGATTGATGAAATGGTCATCCATACTAATAATTACGCTGCACTGTGTATTTTTTGTCCAAAAAATTGGCCATGCCTTTTTTTTTGGAAATCTCATACAGAAATGTTATGTAAATAATTTATTAGTATTTACATGCGTTAATATCTTATTATGAACAATAAAAAAACACTTTTTATTTTTTTTTCAATAAAATTAAAAATTGCCATAACTTTTTAAATATTTACTTAATTGTGTTCTTGATTATTCTGATCGACAATAATCAAAAAACACACAATTTAACCTGATTTATATATTTCTTAAATAAGTTTTTAAAGATTTATTTACAATTTATGTTTTTTTTTCTTTAATTTTTTATGAACGTATTTCTAAATATTTGGATTTTATTTTTATACAGAATTGTTACTTAAATGTACTAGAATTTGTGTAAAAAAAATTAGGTCCAAATAATAAAGGGCACTGAAGTTAGAGGCTTCTAAAGTTTTCTATGGTAACTATGGGTGACAATATTTCTATACCAAATTTTTTTATTCATTTGAACTTTGTTTTTTTTATTCCTGACTAATACTTAAACAGAAGGTTAGAGAAACTGCATTGAGTCACTAAAGTGACTCGATAAATCGAGAAAATATTTTATTAATGCCGTGAAATATTTTTGAGCAGAAACAAAAAACGATTACTTTTTATTGCAGTTTTCATATTAATTTGACATGTCAATCCTACAATACTGACTTGGATTTTTTTTAACAAATTAATACTTTTCTAATGTACACATGGTTACACATTTAAAATCTTTTATATATTTCCGGTATAAAATGGTCTCATATAGGTTTAATTATAACCGGAAATCTATTGTTTAATAGGTAGCCGGTGCAGACCGGGTCCGGTTTCGGATTTTATTACCTGGTTTTAGCTGTAACCTAACGAACCCCTTCCCTGCACCACATATTACCTTTCATTGGATTTTAAATAGAATGCCCGTCCGTCTGTTTGTTTTGCTTTTGACTAAATTTTGAAATGGTTGCATGTATTTTTAACCGTGACTTTCACTGGCAGACCGAATTATCAGCATATTTGTTGTAAAAATATTAGGTATTTACAACGCCGGATAATAATTTGTATACAAAATATTAAAAATTATCAGACTTACATTGAATTTAAAATAAATCTTTAGTATTAAAAAAAAGGGATATAATTAATCGAGCGAACAAAAAATAAGTTGGCGGCTGCACGTGAGCATACTCTATTACTGAATTTGGCAGCAAATTAATATGTTGGCGACTAAATTACTAAACTGGCGAAATCACTCAGGTGACAAAAAATTCAAAAGTCGGCAGATAAAAAGAGGCGAAATTCAATCCAAATTAGCACCGACATTTATAAGTTGGTGACTTAATTTCCGAGTTGGTGACCATTATACCATATAAGCAGCTATAAAACCAGATTTGGTCGATAAATTAATGGCTGCTAAAAATCCAATTTGCAGGCTACGGAAAATCCTATTTTTGGATACTGTTGGAGTATGTTTTTCCTTTGCATGGGTGTCATTTTCTAGGTGTCTGGGGGTGCAGAATAATATGAAAATAAAATCTGTTTTGTAATTCCACAATGGCGTACATTTTTGTTATTAAAATTAATAAGGTTCCGATTACAAAATTGTCTTCCAATTTCATTTTCCAAAATGCAGAATATTCAATTTTCGTAAAATGAATATAAATACTAAATTAAAAGATCTTGGGGATGCTGATTAGGATTGATGATTATTATTACAGTATGTTATGTAGTTCAAGGTACCAGCTATGTATGGAAATTTTTCAAAATTCAGGATTCATGAATTTTTCTGCTATTCATGAAGAAAATATGCAATTTCCAGGTTTATTAGGGGGAGGAAATTTTCATTATTTTTCCAGTAGGATGCACCGTTTCTGAGATAGAAGCGATTATAGAAAAAAATGGCAATGCTGTACTGAGATACGAGGGATGTATAAATCTATAAAAATGTTGGAAAATTCAGGATTTTCGAATTTTTTTTCTCCCATCATAAAGAAAATATGATGTTACGGAATTTCTAAGGGGACGAAATTTTCATTATTTTTTCAATAGGATGCACCGTTTCCGAGATAGAATCAATTTTATAAAAAAACGTAAATGTTGTACATTGAGATACGAGAGATGTATAAATCTATATAGAAATGTTGGAAAATTCCGGATTTTCGAAAAAAATTTTCTCCCATGATGAGGGAGATATGATGTTGCGGGGTTCCTAAGGGGGACGAAATTTTCATTATTTTTTCAATAGGATGCACCGTTTCCGAGATAGAATCAATTTTATAAAAAAACGTAAATGCTGTACATTGAGATACGAGAGATGTATAAATCTATATAGAAATGTTGGAAAATTTCGGATTTTCGAAATTTTTTTTCTCCCATCATGAGGGAAATATGATGTTGCGGAGTTCCTAAGGGGGACGAAATTTTCATTATTTTTTCAATAGGATGCACCGTTTCCGAGATAGAATCAATTTTATAAAAAAAATGTAAATGCTGTACATTGAGATACGAGAGATGTATAAATCTATATAGAAATGTTGGAAAATTCCGGATTTTCGATTTTTTTTTTCTCCCATCATGAGGGAAATATGATGTTGCGGGGTTCCTAAGGGGGACGAAATTTTCATTATTTTTTCAATAGGATGCACCGTTTCCGAGATAGAATCAATTTTATAAAAAAAAATGTAAATGCTGCACATTGAGATATTAGGAATGTATAAAGCTATAGAAATGTTGGAAAATTCCATATTTTCAAATTTCTTTTTCTCCCATCATAAAGAAAATATGAGGTTGCGGGGTTACTAAGGAAATTTAAAATGGATGACTTTTTTGTTATCAGCACCCCCAGAAACCAATAAAAGGACACCCATATTATTTTTATAAAATTAAGTATGTCCGCCATATTGGAATTTCAAAACGAATGTCATTTTCGTAATCCAGCACTCCCAAAAACCTTATAAACGACACCCATATCAATTTTACGAAAAATAAATATCAGCCATTTTTAAATTTAAAAATTAATCTACACAATATCTACATCCCCCTAAAACCGAGAAAAATTAAAAATTGGATATTTTGTATGCTCCTTTATGTTTTTTTAATGTATCCTCGTTTTGCTGCTTGTATGTTTTTTGAGTTACCTACATCAGGGAAAATATATGTACCTATTTTTAAATTAAATGTGCACTCACAAATTGTCGCCAAAATTCAGTGGTATTATTTAGTCACCAGATTTGTAATTTTTTTGTTCCTTACATTCTTTCGCCAACTTGGTAATTTAGTATTCAATATTCGGTATTTTCACATCCAAAATTTAATTGTTTTGTCGCAAGTAAATACACGCCTAAAAAAATAAGTGTCTGTTTCTGATACCAAAACGATCAAATTAAGAAGGTGCAGAGAAATTGAATGTCACGCGAGCGAAGCCGCGCGCAACTGCTAGGTAATTGAATAAAACTTTGTTTTCACTTGAAATTCCTGAAATATTACTCTACCAAACACACAGTGTTTCGACTAGTACATGCGAACAAGACAATATATTTTTTACTTATTTATATTATTTATGTATATTCAAGGCATGTTAGATTTTTTATGCTGAAATAAATCTGAACACTTAAATATTTAGATCGATACTTCTTACAAATATGGAACACGGCGGAGGTACATCATATAATATGCAGTATAATAAACATAAATAACCAAAAACAGAAAGGTTCAAACCAAATAGTGACTTTGAGCTTCTCAGTATCTCACTGACTTCAATATAAGAGTGCAACAGCAGTGAAGCAAAAGGGAGCAAAGGTATAACGCGAAGAAAATGTAAACTATGGATAACATAATGAATTTCCACGAGGGCGGAGTCGCGGGCAGCAGCTAGTAAGTAAAAAAGACTATTACTATTAATTGTTTTGTTGAAGTTACGAACTTCATTAGAAAAATGAGCATATAAAAACCTACTTCAAATATTCATCTATGCGGTGACAACCCTATCCAAAATAATATAAAATTGAATAACTCCGATGCCCCGCCTCATTTGGATCCCATTTTTTTTTGGGTTATAAGTATCAATAAAAAGAATATTTCAGTCTTAGTTTCAAATCCAAATATGAAACGGCATGGCGTTAAAAAAATTAAAACATAAATTTACAAAATCAGTCATAAATACGTTATCTTGAACAAATAAAGCCTGGATGTTTTTCGCTATCGTAGGGCTTTTAAGACACTATTTAGACCAATTAATAAAATCTTAAAAGAATATCAAACTTTTGAACTATAACTGTTTCTATGTTTTTTCTGGAAACCATAGAAAAATTTTTCAAGTACTAATTTGCATTCTTCTATATGAAATGGGCAGTCGGGTGTTCTCGTCCTGCATTTATAATCACAAATCCTATAAAATTAAGTAATAAAAACGGCATGGCCAATTTTTTGGACAAAAAATACACTGTGCGCTGGGTTGTTAAAAGAATTGCGTACTGCAGAATTTAGCCGAATGATGAGATGGAAAGACGTCACTAGAGAGGAATTGAAAACATTTTTTGGAGTTATTATTTACATGGGTCTCAATCCTAAGCCCTCAATAGAACACTACTGGAATTTTAATGTGATGTACTATAATCCTCTTATGCACAGAATAAATATGTCGTACAACAGGTTCATTTCCATTCTAAGATGCTGGCACTTTACAGAAATTCAAATAGGTGTCATTGGAGAGCAAAGAACTCATAAAATAGACCCACTGATACACAAAATGGTTAACAAATTTCGTACCCTTTATATGCCATCCGATATTATTGTCGTTGATGAGAAAATGCTAAAATATCATGGAAAATTGCAAATAATGGACTATAACCCAGCCAAAACAGATCGTTATGGTTTGAAAATTTATAAAGCATGTACAATAAATAGTTACACATGGTCCTACCAAATTTATTCTGGGATCTCACATCAGCTAGAGGGTCTTGATAAACCTGGTTCAACAGTCGTACAGCTCACAGAACCTCTTTTAGATGCCGGCCGTCTTATCATTGCTGACGACTATTATACTAGTTTACCATTGGCTGAGTATCTGAAAAGTCGCACTACTGATTTGTGCGGCACTTTACGTAAAAATAAAAGAAATTTGCCAAAAAAAGTAGTAACAGCGAAGCTCAGAAGGGGAGAACAAATAGCTAGACAAAAGGACAATCTCTATACTGTACTAAAATGGCGTGATAAGCGAGATGTACTCATGATCACAACCTGTCATGGTGATGGTATGTCTAACGTGACAACCAGACGAGGCGACGTCATGAAACCCGATGCAAAAATCGATTATAATGATGCCAATAAAGGCATTGATATATTTTCTGACCAACATTTTTCATTTCAATTTCCCTTACGTAAAAGTTTGACGTGGTACAAAATGATAGCAATGGATTTACTATTTCAAGTCGCCATTATCAATACCAGATGCATCTACAACGAGTTGACAGATGGCCCCAAATTGACAGTTTTACAAGTCCAAGAACATCTAGTCCGACATTTTCTTGGACCTGTAGCATCAACCACAGAAAGTAATCTCCCTCGAAGATCTTCCATCTCCTGTAGCTCTTCAGGAACTTTAATTGCATCCTCAAGCAATTCTGGTCATTCTCTGCAAGAAATTCCTCGAAATGCCCACGGTAAACTCGTGCGAAAAAGATGCAATGGGTGTTATATCAAATTGAAAAATGAGGGATTAGTAGCTAGTAAAGCGAAGCAAGTACACACTGAGTGTAAAAGGTGTAAAAAGGCTTTCTGTTTAGAATGTTATAATGAGAAACATGCTTGATTTTGTTATATTTTCTTATGTATTTCTAAGTATTTATTAGAGGCAATATGTTAGATTACACGTTTATTTTATAAAACTTTTCTTGGAATAAAATCTTACCTTTAGTACACCTCTACTTGAGTTTTATTTATTGCGTAGTGATTACATTCTCTTTGGTTTCTAGTAGTAATTATATGAAAATATAAAAAATCGCATTTTTTTTATTACAACTTGGTTAATAGGTTTATTGCCATACATCCAGGTGTGATTCAATTAATATCCCGTAACGTTCACAACGAAAATTTTGCCTAAAACTGTATTAAATCGTCGCCTGTGACTCATGACCTAATTCCGAAACGTTCCTGTGAGTCATACATGACTCATCGGACAGGGAGTTGGCTACGTACTTAGGTTAGGTAGGTAAATACGCTAAATGTCGGCCACTTACGGATTTTATAACTTTAGATCGCTCCGGATCCATCAGTTTGCAACGAAAGCATAGCTTGTTATACGGTTTTAGACAGGTTGATAAATCTATTTTATATTTATAGGCACATGGTTGACTTTTCTACTAAACGGAAAAAGGATTAAGGTTTAAATGCGTGGAAAACGAAAAAACCTTAAAGTCGGCCGTTCACGGCCCAATGGTCGGTCGCGTTTTTCCTAAATGTCGGCCGGACATAGCCTGTAACCTCTTGTAATATTATTATATTATAATAATACATAATTAAATTTTGAGACAGCAAGTTTGATAAATAAATTAAAAAATGACTACCCAGTACCTACACAAACAATGAAAAATACAAAAATGATAGCCTGTACAGTAGCATTCGATTCTTAGGCTGGCCAACATTACGATCTTTAATATTTCCAAAGTCGGCCCCTGTTTCGTATGGCTTATTTCTCGAGATTCAGCTAATACCACCCCGGCCGGTATTTAGCGATTGAACGTAAAATATATTTATTAACATAAAAGCGTTACAAATTTTACTATTAAGACAATGGAATTCGTAGTATTGGACTTTATAAAACATACTGCATTTACCTTAAGTCGGCCCCGGCCGAGATTCCGATTTTCAGTCGAAACTGGTATTCTAATGACGGCCCCCTATTTTTCCCTAAAACCAATACACAAAACGTTGGAAAAACTATCTCAAAATATATTAAAAATACCTTTTTAGTGATAGCAAAGCTAAAAACCAAAAAAATAAATGTCTTACCGTTGTAATATCAATCCCCGAATCGTGGGTATTCACAGCAAGTAAGCTGCTTTAACTACGAACTTCAATGCTTCAACGGCGCTATCGCTACTGACGCTCAGTGTGCGAAGAGCAAGTGACGTAATCGGATAGTAACGGTTTGCACTTAAAGAGTATGAATTAAGCTTGCAATATCAGTGGCAAAATTACCACTTAATTACCATTTAAATGAATGCAAGCTGAAAATGTTGAGACGGCCGAGGATTGGAGGGGGGCCGACGTTTGGCGTATTTACCCTAGTAACTAGCAGAGGGACAAGTGACAACAGGGGACAACCGCAAAAGTCGCATACAACCAGTCTTAAAAATACTTAACCTAGGTACCTATGCAGACTATCTTGGTACCTCTAAGAAGCACCAAACAGGTCAACCATATCTGTCTAACCACACTGAACTTGAGGTTTTTAATTAGCTATTTCATTTGTTTTCTTTGAAATTGGTTAAGTGTCATAACTATTTTTATTAATATTTCTGTGTATAACCATAGACTTAATAGGTCGCCATATCAACGAGGTCTTAACTCTATCTACACAAATAAGCCCAAGATCGACCGGTCCAGTGTAGAGGTGGGCGCCGCGCCGGCGCGGCGCCGCCGCGCCGCCATGCATGCGCCGCCGCCGCCGCCGAGTATCCAAAAATTCGCGCCGATCGATGTCGACTCAAAAAAAAAACAAGCCCGCGCCGGGCGCTAGGTGCCGGGATCGGGCGGGCAGGGCACGGGGTGCTGTGTAGTAATGGAAATTAATGATATTTTTCATTAATTTCATTAGCATGCTAATTTTCATCTTAGCATGCTACGTGCTATTGCTATGCTATTTGCTAAAATCGATTTTTAATGATCATAAATAGCTGTGTTTTGTAAAATGATAATGTTTTTTCATTACGTCGCGTCGCTCATTAAGTATTAACATACAATACGAAAATATTAATAACTAGCGACCCGCCCCGGCTTCGCACTATACTTATACTAATACTACAGGATGTATTTAAACCTCTAATAAAACGGGCGAAATTTAGTCAAAACAAACAGAAACAAATTAATATAGGTAAATACTAAAACTCAATGAAATAAGTAGGTGGGTATACTTTTATCGTATGAAATACCTATACTCTTTAGGACTAACAATAAAACAAACACTAAATAAATAGGTATTCAAGTATCTATCCATCATAGTTACAACGAACACAAAACAAAAAATTTACTCATAGATCTAAACTTCCTCCCGCACGCGCACCTCCACCTTGGTGACGCCCATTTCGCAACGGGCCGTGCAGCAGAAATCGTAATATTTTAATTTCGCCATAACTTCAAAACCAAACATCCAATTTTAATCATTCAAAGACCAAATATTATCTACATAGACTGTACTTAGTGATTAAATAATTTATTTTGATAAGGATTAATAGCATGAGTAAAATAAACGCGTTTAAATGTAGTCTAAAAAAGATTCAAGACTTCTAAATAAAAAAAATGGTTGTTGTGCCTCACTCGACATAGATAGGTATAGTGTGTCGCGGACTTTTTTGTAGATATTTATAAGATCTACAATTAATTAGAACATTTTATGGTTCTATTTTTTATAGTTTAGGCAGCGTACGCAAAATAAGTAACTTTTCTGGTTGATTTTTACACCTTGTGTCCGAAAAACCCAAATATCTTACGGAACCCTATTTTTTCCAAAATTAATTTTAGCCTATGTTACTCGTGGATAATGTAGCTTTCGAATAGTGAAAGAATTTTTGAAATCGGTCCAGTACTTTTTGAGCCTATTCATTACAAACAAACAAACAAACATATAAAGTTTTCTTCTTTATAATATTAGTGTAGAAAAACAACTATTGAATAATGGAACATAAACGTATGCAGAAATTTGACTGAATTTGAATGTATTTTCTCTTCTCACTCGCTCGTATTAATTCTTGGAACATCGCGGCATCGTGAACTCTTGGGTCGCGTCGCGCGTCGAGTCAAAATTATTTCGCATCGGATTTTAGCATTAGCAACTAGCAATAGCACGATAGCCAGTTAGCACTTAGCGCCGCGGTGCGAACCAGCGCGAAAAATTGCGTTTTTTTTACAAAAAAACAGCTACGCCGCGGCGCGGCGCCGCCACGCCGACCAATTTCCCCCGGCGCGCCGCCGCCGGCAAATTTTAGGTCGGCGCCCACCTCTAGTCCAGTGTAGGCGAGATTACATCATAGCTTCCTTATATGGTCGCATTACTTGATAACACGCAAGTATGACACATACCTCCTCTTATTTATACATATTATGACACGCTTTTAAATTAGGTAGGTACTTTGAATGAAACAACTGCTTTAAAAGTACAGAAATTGAACGCTCTACAAAGTAGGTAGGTAGGTACAATTAACTATAATAACTACTTAGTAGTGACTATGACTAGTAGGTAGTTGAAGTTATGTTGTTTACATTTGAAACGAAGTACAAAACAAGAGAAAGCTTTTATTTCGGCCCAAAAAACCCTACCTGAGTTCCTTGTGTGAAATATATATGGTACCGTATAAACTTTTAATATGTAGGTAACTAGTAACTACCTACACGCTACGGTAGTGGTAAACCTACACCTTTGTAAAAGACGTAGAAAACTACATTGGAAATATAATTAGAATGTAGTTATTTTAGATGAATGATATAAATAATGTTTATATGCTTCAATTATCCTGTTACCATTTACTTACCAACCAGTAATTAATGAGTAATAACCTCATTAATCATTATTCCTGTGACTACCTTACCTACCTATAGCTACCTACACTATATAGAACGTAAAACATAGTCTTGAGTCAAAATAAAAAAAGATGTCACGGACTAGGAGTGGAAAAAAGCCAATACAGTTAATATTAATAGGTTTTCAAGGGTTTGGAGTCAGGATTAGGTACAGTCAGCCAAAAATCCATTATCATAGTCCTCACAGGAAGACTAAATGCGAATAGTGCATACCTACTTGGCACGTGACCAAAATTTTTGTTATTGATTCGACGGATACCTAATAAACAATAAAATGTAAATTATAATCTTATCTTGACTCCTATAGCGAGAATGCTCAGTCAGCCTCGATCGTGTTCGTGGAGTAAGGTTAGAAGTCGTTGAACCAGCTAATTTTAGCTGACTCCCGTCGACTACAAAATTTATCTCCTTGTGTTCTGATATAAATTTGTGCCCGATTCAAGACATAGGTACTTACCTAAGTACTTAAATTGTTTTTTAAGAAATACTAGATGTTGCCCGTGACTTCGTATGCGCTAAAGGAAATGTCACGCGAACCTAACATATTGCCGCAACACAAGTTGCCTATATCCTTCCCCGTGGTCTACTCTATATCTGTGTTAAATTTCATAAATATCGGTCCAGTAGTTTCGGAGCATATTCGATGCAAACAAACAAAACTTTTATATGAGTAGGTACAGAAGATCGTCAAAACTAAAGGAGCAGTAGCAGACAAATTGCCTGATAATAGCGATCGCCGAACAGTAAACGAGTTACAACTTACATTAAGTGCTTTGATGTCTTGGACCCCTCACCCACTAGCTAAATTACACCGCAATTGTTATTTCACCGTTCACGCTGCTTTTATGTACCTAAGGCCATGGTTATTGGTAGGTACTAGGTAGGTACCAGGAACGAAGAGATATTAGACATATTTTGTACCTCCGCATGACCTCCCAAGTCCCAACATTTATTAAAATTTGAAACTGAAAAAAAAAAATAGGTAACTAAGTGCCTACCTTATAACATTATTAAAATATTTTGCACAGGCTTAAGGCAATTAATTAAAGCTGATAACAAGCTTCCAGACAACAATAATATTATGTTTTGTCCGACATGCAAGTTCTGTAATAGGAACTGTGAAACAAGCTACAAAAGTTAAAATCAAATTATATACCTACATAAATTAGGTAGCTAGTACCTACCTACCTACCTACAGTCAAAATAAGTTCTCGGCTATCATAGTTTTTCTATGGAAATGAGTCCACAGAGAGTGCATGAAACAAAACTATTCCCGAGAGACATTAAGAACGTGGCTATACTGTAGGTATTTATTATTGTTTTACAGTAAAAGATATACTAGGTAAGACAAAATCAAGCAGCTATTGTTGTCTTCGATAAAGGCAGACCGCTCTAAAAATTAACAATAAGGTTAGCTAGACTAGCGGTACCTTTTATAATTCAATGCTTTTACTTTTTTTCTACGTCTATGGCTTTTACTCTCGTCAATTCCAATTACGCATTCAAAATGAGCCTGCCTCCTTTTCAGAATTATCTTTTGTACTATTCGCAATATGTATTCCAAAATAGCGCTCGTAAGCGCCATCTTTTGGCTAAAACCATCAAACAATGATTTCAAATAAATCCACACATAATCGGTACGCTATCGATATACCGGGAATAAAACCAAGATTATACGCTCAATTCAAGTAAGTTCATCCAAATAAAATAAGAAAGCTGTTCGATCGCATCGAGTAAGTACTTACTCGTGAAAGTCTTGCGAACTCACAGCGCGGCGCCGCGACGTATAAGGCATGACTTGGCAGTTGGCACCGTTCCAAATTGCATTCGTCTCCAATTTTATTTCTACCTCAAATGGTTGTCCGACTTTGTTGGTTTACAATCTATACTATAATATTATAAAGCTGAAGAGTTTGTTTGTTTGTTTGTTTGTTTGTTTGAACGCGCTAATCTCAGAAACTACTGGTTCGAATAGAAAAATTATTTTTGTGTTGGATAGTCCATTTATCGAGGAAGGCTTTAGGCTATATAACATCATGCTAAGCTCAATACGAGCGGAGCTCCAATCAATAATGTTTCAAAATCGGGGTGTTTTTTCCCTTTTGAGAGCTTTCGCTGCGTACGCTGCGGAAACGGTTAAAGTTTCGCTAAAATGATGTATGACAGAATTGTTCCCCTTTAAAAGTTCTAAAAAAAAGTCCGCAACAGTATATGTCTATCTTTTAAGGTTGGCGCACAATAACCTTTTTGTGCTAACCAAATTTGTTCTAAAATTAAGCATTATTTGTGAGGATGTTTTCATAAAGATGATATTAATCCTTATCAAAATAAATACGTTATTCATTACAAGCATTTAATTTAGAAGAAATTTGCCATTTACATCATTTGATTTCAATATGTATTTTAGAAGATATCGCAGTAATAAAATAATCAGCGCGCAATAATGATGTGCGGCGCGCTGCGTCGTGAGTCGCGGGCAAGCGCTCCTCCTTCTACGTAAATGAAGTCGCGGGTAAATTTTAGCGATATCCCAAAGTAACTATTCCACGCGGACGAAGTCGCGTGCAAAAGCTAGTATACAATAAAACTTGCGAAGTTTTATTATATTCATCCAAGGGATAATAAATAGGTAACTTAAAAAAACATTCTACTAAGTACTCAGACCAAATAAAAAAGTACTACAAATGGAACTAGTACTTACAATTACATTCCTATGTCCATGGTACTACAATGTATCTGTAGTAGAATGTATCTAGATTCAGTGGTCGTGAAAACAGATACACAGGAGCTGTTTTACGATATTGTAATAAGTGTTGGATAGCTTATTCGGAATTTTTGTTTTACTTGCTTTATATACCGATTTAATTTTAAAACAGGCCCTAACTCTATGTAGATCCAATTTATCTTTTCGCTAACTAACACTAATTTGGAGCCAACGAAATTAACGTGCCGTAAGCCGTTGGATATACCTATTGGACGGTAATTGACATTTGTGTTGGTGGCATTAGGGCCGATGCACACCGAAATGGCGAATGGAGCGGCCAGCAGCATAACTGTCATAAAATGGCAGTGGAGCAGCCAGCAGCATAACTGTCATAAAATGGCAGTGGAGCAGCCAGCAGCATAACTGTCATAAAATGGCAGTGGAGCAGCCAGCAGCATAACTGTCATAAAATGGCAGTGGAGCAGCCAGCAGCATAACTGTCATAAAATTTTAAATTTTATCTTCATTGCTCTAAAACAATATTTCGCTTGAGACAACGCTACAAGTGCTACAACGCTTGATACGGTCGCTAGCGGCCATCGGCGGCGGCCCATAGTGTACAAGATTTTTTTTAATCATTTTTTTTTATTTATTCATGACTGTCGTGGATACAAAGTCCTTCAGTCGTCAAGATTCAATTGGTTCTGAAGTCAGAGTAAAATATAAAATATTCGACATTTATTTTAATAGTTTTATAATTAATTTTATTTTTAAATCATGACATAAGCTAAGCGCTGACCTTGTTCTTAGGTTTTAATGTGAAAATTGCATACAAATTAAGGAAACTAAATATGACTAAAATCAAGTTCTATGAGAACTAAATTAATGGCGAAAATAAAACGGATTGTCACAGTATTTTCAATTTATTTGAAACAACTGAGTAGGATACTAAAGCATAAAATTAAAAATGTACAGAGGTTGAAAATTATACTTAGCTTAATTTATTATTTTATAATTTTAGTAACTTATAATAAAATACGTAACAAATTTACACATATTATCGACTTTTACATTTCTTTATAGAGATATTGGCTTAGTCAAAGTATAAATATGAAAATGATAACGAAGTTAAAAAATAATAAAATTGAAAGTACATGGGATTGAAATATTTCGTCGCTGAATCTCATTTTATTAATATCTAAGTTAGATTATCGTTTCGATAATGTACTTTGTCTAAGCCCTCGTATGTTTTAATTTCATTAGACAACGTTTACCGCCATCTACCGGCGAAATAGTGTATTGGTCTCTAGACGCTTAGCAGATTATTACAACTTAAAATAAATGTAATAGGAAGAACATGAGTATAACTGACAACACTATTATTAGCCAATTAAAAAATTACATCGTACAAAACTTACGCATCTAAAGCTTAAATATTATATATCTATTTATATTATATGTTATTGCATAGACCACTGTCTATATGGATATCTATATTATTACAGTTTGGCCAACATAACAAGCTTACCTAGATCATATGGATCCCAGCACCCGGCCATAAAAATAGCACTTGCACCTTTGAAGAGATTGGCTGTTTTCCGCAGAAAATAGCGCTAACAATAAAACCTAAGCAAAATGGTGACCGCTGGCGTTAAATAAGCAAAATGGCGGATTATATTAGCAGTATTTAAGTTAGCAAACATGTCTTGGCCGATAATCTGTTCTTTTTTCCTTTAGCGCTAGCAAGCGCTAACAACCGCTATTTTCTGCAGAATACAGCCATTATTCGCTAGGTTCGGGTTTGTAGATAATTTTCTTTTGCGCACAAAGCAGTAAAAATTCACCTAAGGCTGGGATAATACTGTCCGGAATCCGTAAGGCCGGGGGAAAATTCAGAACACTGAAAACAGAAATCTGTGCTAATACAATAGAGTTGATAATCGAACGCACGAGTGTCGAGTTAAATATCAATGCCAAATCTTACAACTCGACACTCATGTGTTCAATTTTCAACTCTATTGTATTAGTACAGACTTCAGAGTTCTATTTTCAATGCTCAAAATTTCCCCGGCCGGACGAATTCCGGATCACATAGGCCCACCCATAATCTACATTCTTCTGTTTGACAGAGATGGTGCTCTTTAAAGCGACACATATTATGTATGTGTTTCAAAGGTACATTCTTTTTGGCTGAATACTGTTTTCCTTCGATGTAATAACAATAAATTAGCTCTGTCTAGTGAACTACGCAAATATAAAGTGCAATATATACAAATAACATTAAAATACACAAATTATTATTATATTATAGCTTACTGAAGTACATTCGTTAAATTATTATTTGCTGATTCATGGACGTGCAAAGGAAAAAACTACTTATCGAAATTTCAAACACAATTTGTCAAATAATTGTGACACGAAAAGGACCACACAAATGTAATCGTATGTATATTTCGTCTGTCTAAATCTCCCAGTACATATAATAATATGTATCCTACTCATACGATACCCAAGATTTTTTGTTTGTCTCAGAACTTTTCAAACATTGCAAAAATTCGCATATCTACTGGAAAGTCTACCAATTTATTACAAGTTCTGCAAGTTGAGCAATGTCTAACCAGTCTTCATATTTACAATTTAATACATAAAGTTTAATATTATACTCAATAAAGTACTTTATTTTTGTCTTCTTAAAAAAAGGAAATATTTATTTGAGTTTTGCTCGTTAAAATCTAGCTCGCCTAGATGCGGATTTCGCCCAGATAAATATATAAAATAATTGAAAAAAAAAAAAAAACTTCGACTTACCTATACGGTAAAATTTAATAAACATTATACAATATAATACAGATCAGTTGATACAATATGATAATCAACATAATAGAATTAAATATTATATTTACAAACAATCTGAGTAATGTTGTTTTTATTCTTCTTCCACTTAACAAATCTTGTCAAAATGGCACAATTTATTCAGTTGAGGAGTTAGTTAAATACAGAAGTAAAGTAATGAAAAAGAAGACTTTTAGTCATTTGTTTCTTACTTCTTACCTAGTTTTTTTGCTGGTTTACTGCCGCACACTCATACGCTAATCAAAATCAATAGCCCTCCTATTCACAGACTGTCGCTGTCCCTGCTAGCCGAAATGACAAGGACAGCATGTGACTTGAGCGTCACTCAATTAAGAGCCCTCCTATTCACAGGCTGTCGCTGTCTCTGCTAGCCTAAATGACAAGGACAGCATGTGACTTGAGCGTCACTTAATTAAGAGCCCTCCTATTCACAGGCTGTCGCTGTCTCTGCTAGCCTAAATGACAAGGACAGCATGTGACTTGAGCGTCACTTAATTAAGAGCCC
The DNA here is from genome assembly GCA_905404095.1 of Glaucopsyche alexis. Taxonomy (NCBI): domain Eukaryota; kingdom Metazoa; phylum Arthropoda; class Insecta; order Lepidoptera; family Lycaenidae; genus Glaucopsyche; species Glaucopsyche alexis. Next base: position 19,318,167 of record FR990061.1, on the reverse strand, counting down.
TCCTATTCACAGGCTGTCGCTGTTTCTGCTAGCCGAAATGACAAATTCTTGCAATGAAACGTGTACCTTCATGTAATGAAAAAAGTTCAATTTCTTAAAAAATGAAGAGCCGCCTCGCTTATCCTTTTCTTTTGGTTTTTGACCCTTACTATTTCCCGACAATCAGCCAGTGATAACGACATCGCGGCATTTTAATACGAACAAATTGTGATGACGCTCAAACTTCTAAACATTAATTTTCCTTCACCGTACATTAAAGTGTACGTTCGTGTAAATTTAGATTCGATGCGATGGGTAAAACAGTAGCTTGGAGCGATTTTAAACCTGACTGTACATATATAACAATATATTATTTAAATAAGTGTACTTTTCAACTATTTAATATTAATTGTCTACCTACATCTAGGAGTTAATAAATACTGCACAGCTTTGGGTTATCTTTCGTTTACCTCCTAAACATAAACACTTTCACCTCGTCTCATACCATTGACATAATATTTAGACTCTTTATATTTATATAAGATCTCACATGATGTATATTTGTCACCGTTAAATTGTAAAAACCGTAAGATTGTAATATTACTAGAGATATTATAAAATGTCGACAGATTGTCAAATAAAATTTCTCCTTACAATAATTGTTACGTATTATTTTTCGTTATAATTATTATTATGATAATGCTAACAAATATGCGGGGCGGGGCACTTGCCGTTTAACCAATCTGCACGGTAAATATTACGATATAACGAAAAATAACGTGTAAATTGTAAGAAGAAACTTTTATGATATTACAATCTAACGGTTTTTACAATTTCACGGTGACATATTTAAGTCTACGATTGTTAAATTGTTCTTGGAACGAATGTTTCTAGATCGTCGAACACGTGTCGTCTAGTTTATATACAGTATTACATCAATGGCGAACAGGTTCATATAAAACGTTCATGTATATTGTGTAGTATAACACACCTGACCGCCGCGTACTCGACCGCTGAAAAGAAAATGTCTGATTAACAAACAGAAAGACACAATTTCTTTTTTGTGTATTTTACAAGAGAAAAGTCACACTTATGGTATGAAGGTATACTTCAGGTTGTGCCGGCTTCATATCGGCTAAGGTCATAGAAAATAAGCATCAAATAACGCTTTTGCAGTTTTGTGTTCGACGAGCTAGTGAGTGGACATTGAACACCCAAGAGAGGGTCTTCAAAAGGTACGTGGTAAGTGTATTTAATAGGAATGGAGTTATAAGAACCCCACATCACTGATATAGTGCGATTCAAATGAGAATAGGATCGAGTCGGCGCCATATTGATTCGAATTTACTGTTATTTATGTTTAGAAAACTGATTACTATCTAACGTTTTTATTTAAATTCGATGCAAGACTATTAATATTTATATGCACATAAGTTTTTCTGAAAATCGCACTTTTCAAGTGATATTTGACAGAAAAAGGTCATTGATGTTCCTATTCTCATATGAAACGCGTTATACTTAATCTTAACATAAAATATGATACTAGTCGTCTGTGATGCCCCTTATGATTTCGGGAGATCTATATGCCGCCAGTCATTAGGTGATCTAGCTGCTCATTATTCAGTTACCTGCCCGACTAGAGGCGCGTGCTCTATATGCGGATGGTGTACTTGGTGCGGCGCTAGAGCGGCGCGGGGTCGGCGCGCGGCGCGCACAGCAGCGCGGCGAACTGCATCAGTGCGCCGTGCAGCGCCGCCGACGCGCCGCGCGCGCGCCCCGACGCCGCGAGACGCACGAGTGACGGGTACACGTCTGCGTAACATAATTAATAGCATACGTTAGTAAAATATAACATATTGTGTGGGAATATGGAGGTAAGCCCCAAAGGGAGATCTCCGACCGAGCGACATGTATGATCGGTCAGGCCGAAGCCCGCTAGTTAAGCATTTCAGCTGTTGTATATGTATATGTCACCGTAAAATTGTAAAAACCGTGAGATTGTAATATTACTAGAGATTATATTATTATGTCGACAGATTGCCAAATAAAAATTTCTCCTTACAATTGCACGCATTATTTTTCGTTATAATTATTATTATGAAAAAGTAAACAAACATGGCGGCGAGGGGCACTTGACGTTTAACCAATCCGCACGGTTAATATTACAATATAACGAAAAACAATGCGTACAATTGTAAGGATAAATTTTTTTTTGACAGTAATATTACAATAAAATTTTACGGTGACATATATACCTCCAAACTTCAGAAACTTCGATAGCGCGGTTCAGGACTGTGCGCTAATTGATCCGTCACACATACACATTAAAAATTGGAGTGAACGTGCATTCACGCAACGGATTATTCCCTGTTATATTTGTAATTCCGATACTCAACGATATGAACCCAAAATGGCGACGTTTCCCCATCCAATGCAAATGATAGTACCTAGTAACTTGACGTAATTAATTCTTTTATCAAAACTTCCAGACCAGGAGTTCCCAACTAGTGGGGCGTACCTCCATAGGGGGGCGTAGAGACATGTTAACATAGGTATTTTTTCATCGCAAATCAGGCAGTCGCTATTAAACAATTTTCGACAAGTTACAATATTTATTTATTTCCATACAAATTATTTCCATACAAAAGGAATTTGTTTGGAAGTAAATAAATATTGCGAGTAAATCGATTACTTACAATGCTTTTTTTTTTTCAATAAAAATATCACAGTGGGTCATGAAAGTATTTATAATCCAAGGGTGAAAAAACGTTGAGAAATGCTGAATTCTAGACAGACTAAACAATTGTTAGGTAGACAAATACTGACCGATGAGCTTGTGCCAGGCGGCGGGGTCTATCTTGCCGGGAGGCGCGCGCTGCATGGCCTCGCCCAGGGTCGTGATCGCCTTCAGCACGAACGAGATCTCCGACAACTGGTGCCTGCGGACACGTGTATATTATAAACGTGAACGTTTGTGGGGATGGATGGATGTTCGTAACTCTTTCACGCAAAAACTACTAAATAGATTGTGATGAAATTTGGTATGGTAGTAGTTTTTATTCTCTGGATTAATACATAGGCTATTTTTTATCTCGGAAAAGTACAGTATTCCTGCGGAAAATCAATAGTATATTGTTACGTGTTGGGGTTCGAAGATTTGGAGAAAAAGACCTGCTGACTCCTTTGAAGACTTTATTCACTAGCACTTAGTCTAACATTAAGCACTAGGTCCAAATACTAAACACTAAGTCCAAACACTAAGCACTAACGGTGTCCTTAATCGTAGCCAAGTCGTGGGTTTCATTCACGGTATCATCACATCACTAGTATTCACATCGATATCGCCACATCACTGTTCAAATCGAACTCCCGCTCACTAGTTTTCGCTGGTATCGCCCGTATCGCTTCTCAGGAAGCTCAAAAAGAACTCCTTGCTCGCATTCTTCCGACGTATTTATACCGGTCGATACGAGTCCCAGACGACTCCAGAAGGTTCCCGAGTCGCGTGACCGTGTTAGATTTATTCTGGAACGTTTGCACAGTAGCGCCATCTAGTACTGAGTAGGGGGCCCCACGCTGTCCCTGTTCACACCAAGTGGTTTCATTGGTTAACGCTAGATGGCGCTATTCTCTGTGTTCGTAACAATATTAACACGGGCGGAACCGCGAGAAACAGCTAGTAATTAAAAGAACTGCACATTTGCACGAATAAAAGGTGGCCTATATGTTAAGGCTATCAATGATTTCTAAACTAATGATGGGTTATGACATATATTTGACGGAAAAAATCTTCATAGAAGAAAAAGTTACGCCATCTTTTACTTTCATCTTGATTCTGCAGAAAGCAAATGTCAAAATGTCAAGATGACAAACCTCAACTGCCCCAAACAACCCCAAATGAATCATAGTGAACACGGCAGATTGTTGCAAAAAGCAATGGTTTGCCTATAATAAAAGAAGTAGAACCCCAAAAGAAAGTAGAAGTGTGGACACTTTTTGCCCCGAAAAGCCTCGTCTATAGTATATAGGTCAACGAAGGTTTATAAGTTATTGTAACATGTCTTCAAAAGAGTTCTCGTATAGTTGAGAGATGGGCTACACAGACAGTGTTATGGTTCGGTATCTTGCCGTACAGGGAAATCGGCATGAGCGTTCATATACGAGTGTGGTTTCTGTACACACAATATTCAATCAATATAAGTAGGTATGGAATATGGATGGGTCGTACCGAACAAGTGTTTTAATCCGCGCAAGGAGAGGTCTGGTGAGTGACCATGCTGAATCGGTTTTGCGCCGCCTAATAACACATTGCGGCGCGTTTATTGAAGCTCAGTAATTATCATAAGGATGCCGCCTTGTGCGTTGTTAAAGTGTGTCAACGTCGTATTTTGTATTAATATAAAATTCTAATAAAATCATCAAAAAAGTCGAATTAGTTATTGACGGCTAATGTCGTATGAACAGATCGGAAGAGTTCGGGGGATGCCGTGCAACAAGCGCGCGAGTCACTGACATTTGCTATCGCGTTCGCACTACAGTGAGAGTACGTCTCGCTATCTCTGTCCTTGATCGTGTATACACATGATAAGAAGGATTGTATTTGTACGCGTGTGTTTATAATTTATATGTAGCTGTGACTTGACTCATTTTTCAAGAGCTGTTTGTATGCATGCGCAAGGAATGTCCATAACTACTTAATAATGTCGATACACATAATAGACGTATATATTATTTATGTCATAGCGTATCTTTAGTTTTGAAATCTTTGGTATACACACCTGGGCAGGTCGTCGTCGGCGGCCGTGCTGTAGCGGCTCAGCACCTCCTGGAACCGTTCCAGCAGCGGCATGATCGCCAGCGGGTCCGCCTCGTCTGCAACAAGCACACATGTATCATCAACTTACAAACAATTATGTGGGTACTATTCTATGGCCTATCGATAGCTCCGTGGCCTAGTGGGTAGACAGTTTGATTCGCAATCGAGGGAGTGTTGGTTCAATACCCAGGTTGTGGCATGTCTACCAATGAGACTTTTTCAGATCTCAAGAACATTATACGGACGCTCTAACGGTGAAAGAACATCGTGAGGAAACCCGCACATGGTTGGCCCTAGATGTATTGACCAGTTCATTCCTCTGGACTAGGCTGACTATGTTGTGAGAATGCCGTATGTGCTTGGGCAACCGTACGACATTTAAAAACCGACTGTCCCAGCCACTACAGTATTTCAAGAGTGGTTACTTCGCTCGGAGAATACTATATAAATCATCAAATAACGGATGAAAAGGCCTAAGTTTTTTTTTTATCCTATGGACGCTTTCACACTAACACCCTTACTAATAAACATATTTTCTCAACGGATAGTTTATAAGTTGCTTTCTCTGATACATTGGAAAAGTAACTTGACAGACAAAGACAGCATCGTTGTATGAGTTTCCTTTTGTGTGAATATTTTTTATTAGTAAGGGAGTAAGTGTTGGTCCCTTTGGAAGTATCCGAAAAACTGTGTAACGGGAACAGGAAAGAATAAACTTGTAATTTTTATTTAAGATCGTCGACGCATTAAGTTGCGAGTGTCCATGAGAGTAATCGCTTACTATCAATCAATCAATCAATCAATCAATCCTTTATTGCAAGAATGTGGTATACATAAGGTCTTAAAAATATTATACTAGCTGGGTTCCAACATTCTGCCATCACAATGGCGCGCAAAATATCCATAACATGCAAGGTGTTAGGTGTGTGGAGTTAACATTTATAAATATAAGCAACAAATCGGAATTAAATTAAATACTTATAGATAATATTATACATTAAGGAACATCAAGAATTATTATTAACCATAACAAATTAAATAATATTTAAATAAATCACACAGTTTCAGTACATATTGGTCATAGAAATAAAATAAAGATATATCACAGCCCATAGGCAATAATTAAAAAAAAAAAATTAAATGTCAACTGTCAGTCATAATTCCAAACAGGTTAGAACTAAAATAAAATAAAACGTGGTCTTTACGTGGCATTATTTTAGCAAACATGTGCACCAAATTTTGTTGTGCATTCCAAAACATGGTTTACAAAGTATATTATAGATACAACATAAGTTTTACGAGTGATTCACATTAAACCAGGTTTCGTCCCTTAACCCGTTGACCTCATTGACACGAGGTGCATACATTGAAGGTACCTATTTAATTTATAATTTAATATCATATTAAATTTAAAGAAATTATGAAATGATTATCTTATATTAAGCAATTTTTCTTTGTTATTTTAGCACCCCAAGATGTGGTGAAAGAATTTGTCATTTTACCCATTTGATCAGATCAAATGATTAAGATGAAGATCATCTTAAAATTAAAACACGTGGTGCATACAATTAAGGTAAATACTTTATAATCCTATATTTTAATTTGTTATAATATGATTATTATACTCTAAACTATTTTTATTTTTTATTTTCAGCATCCAAAATGAAATGTTATTTTAACAGAAAGGGGGACTCAAACAATGGTTATGACAGAAATCAAAAATTAATATAAAAAGGAAGATACCTATAGCTCAATATATCATCATAATAATATTCATAATTCATAATCATCATAAAATCATATAAATTCATTAGTAAAATATTATGTCAAAATCATTTAAAAAATGTTATGTAAAAAGTGAAAATTAAAAATTAAAATTAGATATCTAATGTCATTTTCGTAAAATTAAAAATAATATTCATAATTCATAATCATAATAAAATTAAATAAATTCATTATTAAAATATTATGTCAAAATCATTAAAATGTCATGTAAAAAGTCAAAATTAGATATCTAATGTCTTTTTTGTAAAATTAAAAATAATATTCATAATTCATAATCATAATAAAATTAAATAAATTCATTATTAAAATATTATGTCAAAATCATTAAATGTCATGTAAAAAGTCAAAATTAGATATCTAATGTCATTTTTGTAAATTTAAATAATATTAATTTAAGTTAAAGTATTTAAATGTCATGTACTCATTTAATGTATAAAAACTATTATTCAACAGCCATCTAGTTAATTGTCTTTTAAAATTATCTAGGTTTAAGCTTTTGAAATGGTCAGGTAGCTTGTTATATATAGTAATGGCATTGATGTACACATTTTTTTATAGATATCATACCGGCACTGAGGTAGATATAGTTTATACTTGTGTCTTGGTGTAGCATTTCTATTATTAATGTCAGAATTTTTGGGAAAGTACTGTGAATTTTGTTTTACAAAAATACAAATATCCCTAATGTACAAGCACACCAGAGGTAGAATACGAAATTTCTGAAATAAAGTTTTGCAACTGTCTGAGGGCCAAGCTCCGCAAATGGCTCTCACACACTTCTTCTGAACCTTAAATGCCTTGTCAATTTCAACAGAGTTCCCCCATAGCAATAGCCCATATGAGAGCACAGAAGACACATATCCGTGGTATGCGCATAATGCGGCCGCGGTCGAGACTTTGATACGTAACATTTTAATTGCGTATACAAACTTGTCTAGTTTGTCGCATACATGGCTTATGTGATCTTTCCAATCACAGTGTCTGTCTACTATGACCCCTAAAAATTTTGTGGATTTTACTTCTTCTATTTTAATGCTATCAAAGGTTAAATTTAAGTCAATTTGTCGTGTCCTATAGTCCCTAAATTGAACAATTTTAGTTTTATTGATATTAATTTTTAGATTATTATATTTAAGCCATGAAATTATTTTGTCAACCGTATTACAAATGTCATTTTGGAAAGAGTCTATATTCTCACATTTAATTATAGCTGTTGTGTCATCCGCGAATAAAATAGTATTTTGATCTGTTACATTAGGTAAATCGTTGATGTACAGCAAAAATAGTTCTGGCCCTAGTAAGCTTCCTTGTGGAACTCCAAATTCGTTGCATAGAAACTTCGACCTACTAGTAATTTGTTTCCCTTGAGTAATTTTTGAAATCTCTACGCACTGTCTCTTCCCGTAAGGTAACTTTTAATCCAGTCATAGGCTTTGCCCCGTATTCCATATTTTTCGAGCTTATAAAGTAGAAGCTTATGATCTACAAAATCAAAAGCTTTGCTCATGTCTAGGAACACGGCTACTACAGGCTTTTTATCGTTTAAAGATTCTGTAACATATTTTATAAGATTAAAACAGGCTAAAGATGTGTTGCTATTTTTACGGAATCCAAACTGTTCTGGCCTAAGTATGTCATTCGCGGTAATAAATGCGTGTAGTCTCTTTAGCATAATTTTCTCAAATATTTTTGATATTACCGGTATTAATGTAACTGGCCTGTAGTTGTTTATATCAGATATATTACCTTTTTTAAATAGAGGTTTGACAATAGATAGTTTTAATATTTCAGGGAATGAACCTTCTTCGAATGAAAGATTAATAATATAGCTCAAAGGCTTACATATATCTTTAGCACAAGCTTTGATCATTTTTGTGTTCAAATCGTCAATTCCTATAGAATTTGTGTTGTTTAGACTATTTATAATTTGTAGAATTTCATTTTTATCTGTTGGCGTTAGGAAAATCGTTTTCAAATTTTGTGTAGTTAGTGTTTTAGCAATGTCATTTGTTTTAAATTTAAATTCTTTGTTAGTCAATTGTATATAGAAATTGTTAAAAGCTTCGCATATGTCATTAGGAGCCGTATAAACTTTGTCATTATAATTAATTGTATTTATGTCCAAATTAGGTTTTATGTCATTAATATTGCTATTTATTATGTCCCAAACTGCTTTGCATTTATTTTTATTATTATGTATATATTTATTGTTTTGTAGTTGTCTTGATTTATTAATACATTGTTTTAGAGTTTTGTAGTAAATGATGTATCTTTTGTAATTTTTTGCTTTATTGCCGCCCGTTCTTTTATACTTTAGATATAGTTTTCTTTTTTCAATTGATGATTTTTTAAAACCTTTTGTCAGCCATGATTTATTCGATTTTTAGGGTTCCGTACCTCAAAAGGAAAAAACGGAACCCTTATAGGATCACTTTGTTGTCCGTCTGTCCGTCCGTCCGTCTGTCAAGACCCTTTTTCTCAGGAACGCGTGGAGGTATGAAGCTGAAATTTATATCAATTACTCAGGTCTACTGTCCCTTGAAGCTGTGAAAAAATCAAACTTCTAAGCCAACGCAATCAAAAGATACAGCCGTTTATGCCGCAAATTTTCGACACTTGCAAGGGAATCAAAACCTACAGGGTGCTTCCCGTGAACTCAGAATCTTGAAATTTGGTACGAAGCAACGTCTTATAGCATAGATAAAGGAAAAATTACGAAAACCATAAATTTTTAGTTACATCACATAATATATTTTTTTTTAATAATTTTAAACTTACTACCCATTTCCTCATAAACGCGTCATTTTGCAATAAAAATAGCATAGTTATGACTCGATTGTCGTAATGAACGAACTTTGTAAACCTTGCAGGTTTGTACGGAACCCTCGGTGCGCGAGTCCGACTCGCACTTGGCCGGTTTTTATTATTATTTTTACATATTATCACAGGGAAGCAAAGTCTGAAAAATAAAACTAATGTTTCGTGAAATTCCTTGAAGGCATCATTTAAGTTGTTTATTTGGTAGATTTCGGAAAAATGAATTGATGACAAACATTTACAGAATTTTCGTATATTTTCCTTGCTAAAGTCCCTAACAGATCTCGACCAGGAGATCAATTCACGTTTATTTTTTACCCTAATTGTGAGAGCTTGTCCTGTTTCGTGATCTGACAGACATAGATGATGGACTTCAGCTGAGCACGCGTTTATGTTACTTGCAAACTGGTCAAGGCATGACATTTTTCTAGTCGGTGTATTAATATGTAGTTTAATATTAAAATTTTTCATTAAATTAATAAGTTCTTGGCACTTTTTATTGGGATTTAAAGTATCTAGGTTCCAGTCTCCGCATAAAACAATTTTTTTAGATCTGATTGCAATTTTTGTCATCAATTCCTCTAATTTTTCAATAAAAATGTTAGGATTACTATTAGGGGTTCGGTATATACATAAAATAGATATTTTTGGCGACATAATTTCAATACCCGATACTTCAAAACTAAAACTATTTCCAAATTCAACTTTTGCACTCAATACTATTTTTCGCGAGTATGCAGGTTCCGCCCCTTTTTGTGTTACGTGAATATGAAGAAATAAGTCTATAACCCGGTATTTTTAATAGCGACTCCATTCCTTTTTTTATGAATGTTTCTGTTAAACATACTATATCTATTTCGGCGTTTTTTTGCGAAAATTCGGTAAGCGCATATGTGATTTCTTCAGCTTTATTAATTGCTCCGGCTATGTTTTGGTGGAAAATTATTATGTTGTTATGTTTTTCTTTTTTATCCTCGAAAAAATGTATCATTTTTAATGTTATTTATTACCGAATCCCTCTTTTTTGGAAAGTAGTAGGGAATTGTACCCTTTTTGTGCTTTACGCAAATAGAGTTATTTTGGTCAGAACTCAGTTGAATATGTATTGGTTCAGGAGAATTATGTGCACTTAGATTTTTATTATTTCTAATATTAATTATTTTATTATATAATAAGAACTCTATCTCTACGTTAATTATTAAGCTCAGTCTTTGTAATAAAAATTTTCTGTTTCTTAAATACTTACAGTAATAATCCTTTAAATATAAACAGTTATTATAATTTTTAGCAATCAATTTAATGTTATTATTAAGTAAATTTATATTTAAAGATTTGTTATACGTAGTTTCTAGTACAAAGACTTTCTGTTTACGCAAGATGTATAGGATATTGCTAAGGTTTGCTAATATACAGTAGGGATTTTTGTCATTAGAACCTATAGCTAAGATCACAATATCATCTTTTTTTAATGTTGATATTATTTTATCACAGTAACAGAGTATGTCATAGCATCTTGCAGAGGAAAGGACTATGCCAAGTATTTCATATGTGTTGTCATTTCTATTTTCTCTGTCGTAGTGAATCTGCGAGGCTAGACCACGAACTTGTTGATCCCCTAGTATAAGTATCTTCTTCTTCTGACACGGGGCGCCATCTAGCGAGGGTTTTGGATTATTATTGTAATACGTCTTGCTTTCCACTTGATTAACCGAAGCAATTATCAGGTATTACATGTGCTCGTTTGCAGCTTACCGTCCGGGTCGGGCGCGGAGTCCACGTCCTCCAGCATGGAGAACTGCAGCAGCGTCTCGAAGCACGTGCGCGCGAACTCCTCGCGCTCGCGCAGTTCCTGCTCGTTCTCTGTGGGCGAAAAATATAACTATATAGTTAAATATTAGAAAAAAAAACGGCTAAGTGCGAGTCGAACTCGCGCACCGAGGGTTCCGTACAAACCTGTAGTGATTTTGTTATAGCTTAAAGGTATTATTATCGACCTGAGTATTTGATATGAATTTCATTTTAATACTAGAGGTATTACGCGTTCATGAAAAAAGGGGTAGTAAATTTAATATTATTTTTTCTATTATATGATGTAACTAAAAATTTACGGTTTTCGCAATTTTTCCTTTATCTGTGCTATAAGACGTTGTTTCGTACCAAATTTCAAGATTCTGAGTTCACGGGAAGTACCCTGTAGGTTTTGATTCCCTTGCGAGTGTCGAAAATTTGCGGAAATTAATGGCATAAACGGTTGTGTCTTTTGATTGCGTTGGTTTAGAAGTTTGATTTTTTCACAGCTTCAAGAGACAGTAAACCTGAGTATTTCATATAAATTTCAGACGCATTCCTGAGAAAAAGGGTCTTGACAGACAGACGGACGGACAACAAAGTGATCCTATAAGGGTTCCGTTTTTTCCTTTCGAGGTACGGAACCCTAAAAACGGGGATGTTGTTGTGTATTCGTATGTTGTAAGTATACGTTCTCATGTTATACTTATTGCTTATGTGTAACTCTTGACGTAGTCGAAAGTGAGAGAAAGTATACAAATATCGACGGCGACGGCCTCAAAATGGCGACGTTCGTTACCCTGCACGGGTTACGTGCGTGTAGTGTGTATCGTGTGTACGTACGCGCAGCAGTATACGGATGCGCGTGCATAGAGCCAGCGCGCACGAGCGCGAGCAGACGGCGCGCGGGCAGCGGCGGCGGTGCGGGCGTCGCGCGTAGCACCTCCTCCCGGACCACGCCCACTAGCTCGCGCGCTTCGCTTGACCCGCCCACACTAAAAAAAATATAATAAAATCAGCAGAGTAAAGACTTAGTTTGAATGTATTTAAAAACTCCGAAAGGAAAGTAGGCATAAAACATACAGCTTACTAAATACTAAATACTAATATGTAATTTAAAAGTTATACTCACGGTGGTTCAAACATGAAAGTTTCTAGAACGTCGGGAAGAATGTTCCAGAATTCACTATACTCGTCCGGCTTTTCTCTCGCTAGTGGCAAACCTGTGGCCAGTACCTACAAGAAATAGTATTGTAAAAATATTTTTGTATTCTTTTTATGCAGTGTTTTTCTATTTCACTGGATATTAAAACTCACTTGCAACAATAGCGACGCTATGTGCGTGGTGTCCTCTGGTTGTTCTCTCTCTCTAGCGATACTCGGTCGTCTCTTTTCCGCGCCGCATTTTTTCACAGCTGTATGTAGAGCCTAAATATGATACAATTTGCCCAGTCATTTAAATGTTTCAAAGATTTAATTAAAATCCAGTACATTACTATTATTGTGTAGAATACGTGTCATGTCGACAGATTGTGCCGCTGTCAGCTAGCGTATGTCAGTCAAAGTACGTGTATGTTAAAATCAAGGAATTTGTAAGTATTATATACAACAGGAAAGAGTACTTCAAACTTTATTTTCTTTTAATTCAATCAAAAATGATCTTTACTACTCAGACTTAAAGCTTATCGCGTGCGCAATAAAAAAACCGGTCCCGGTGAGATAGCTATAAGTTATCCCTGTGTCTCGTTCTAACAAGTAACCTAGTGTAGCCAGTTTATATCTTTCCTTAAATTTCAGGTTTGGTAGATTTTATGTGCGATATAGTGTATAAGCAAGAAATACTAATAAAATCGGTTAAATATTATGTTATTCATAATCTGAGAGAGAAATGTAAAATAAAAATTACTAGTTATTTAGAACCTACCTACTAACCGATAATTATAAATTTGTTATTTATTTTTTGATTATTTGCATTTTGGTAGAGTAAAATGGAAGAAATGAAAATAGAATAGTTGCAACACAAAACGCCGTGTATTTCCCTTGGATGTTCGGGTGACAATATGATTTAATAGGGAATATAGGACATTTATATTATTTTACCTACCTTCATGATATTGTGAAGAGGAAACCATTGTATGTTTGTATGTTATTGATAATTTCTGAAACCTAACAGATTTGAAAAATTCTTTCACTGGTAGAAAAATTCTTAATCCCTGAGTGCTTATTATGTGCGCATAGTTACGTGAGAACCTCGCGGGCGGGCGACATCAGACAGACAGAGTTATAATATTAGTAGGTAGGTTTATCTGTATAGGATGACTTATAATATTATAATAATTATGGACACTTCACACCACATCGATCTTGTCTCGTGGTAAGTTCTCGAAGAACTTGTGTTTAATTTTATAAGCTTTTATTTAGTTTTACCTGTCCCGTTGTCAGTCTGTAATGGATTCTTGCAAGTTAAATTTGATCCACTTTCCGGTTTCCGATTGAGTTGAAATTTTGCACGAATATATAAATCGCATGACAATGCAATATTATGATGACGTGGAGCTGAACTGATGATGGTGCTGGAAGGTGGCCACAGGAATTCCGAAATAAAACCACATAGTCCCATCGAATTTGGGTTCGTTTAGTTCGTCTTGACAAGTACTTTGATACTATATGGTAACCGGTCTGGTGATGGATCTGGAAGGTGGCCATAGGAACTCTGTAATTAAACGACGCAACCCCATCGAGTATGGGCTCGTTTAATTCATGTTGACGAGTACTTTGATACTATATGGTAACCAGGATCTGATGATGGAGCTGTAAGGTGGCCATAGGAACTCCGTAATTAAACGATGCAACCCCATCGAGTTTCGGCTCGTTTAATTCGTCTTGACGGGTACTTTGATACTATATGGTAACCAGGGAGCTAGAATATGGCCATAGGAACTCTGTAATTAAACGACGATGAGGTTCCATCGAGTTTGGGCTCGTATGATTCGTCTTGACGAGTATCTTGGTTGGCGTGAATATGCAATCAAATGAATTGGGGCTTGGGCTTGCTGTGAATAACTCGAAAATCCAACATGGCGGAACATCCAAGATGGCCGCCAAGTCATTTTTAATGCACTCCTACAATATGGGTATCAAATGAAAGGGCTTGCTGAGAATAACTTGAAAATCCAACATGATGGAACATCCAAGATGGCCGGCGAGTTATTTTTAATGCACTCCTACAATATGGGTATCAAATGAAAGGGATTGCTGAGAAAAACTCGAAAATCAAACATGACGGAACGTCCAAGATGGCCGACAGTCAATTTTAATGTAATCCTACAATATGGGTATCAAATGAAAGGGCTTGCTGTGAATAACTCGAAAATCCGACATGGCGGAACATCCAAGATGGCCGTCAAGTCATTTTTAATGCACTCCTACAATATGGGTATCAAATGAAAGGGCTTGCTAAGAAAAACTCGAAAATCCAACATGATGGAACGTCCAAGATGGCCGACAGCCAATTTTAATGTAATCCTACAATATGGGTATCAAATGAAAGGGCTTGCTGAGAATAACTCGAAAATCCAACATGATGGAACATCCAAGATGGCCGACAAGTTATTTTTAATGCACTACTATAATATGGGTATCAAATGAAAGGGATTGCTGAGAAAAACCCAAAAATCCAACATGACGGAACATCCAAGATGGCCGACAGTCAATTTGAATGCAATCCTACAATATGGGTATCAAATGAAAGGGCTTACTGAGAATAACTCGAAAATCCAACATGGCAGAACACCCAAGATGGCCGACAAGTTATTTTAATGCACTCGTACAATATGGGTATCAAATGAAAGGGCTTGCTAAGAAAAACTCGAAAATCCAACATGATGGAACTTCCAAGATGGCCGACAGCCAATTTTAATGTAATCCTACAATATGGGTATCAAATGAAAGGGCTTGCTGAGAATAACTCGAAAATCCAACATGATGGAATATCCAAGATGGCCGACAAGTTATTTTTAATGCACTACTATAATATGGGTATCAAATGAAAGGGATTGCTGAGAAAAACCCAAAAATCCAACATGACGGAACATCCAAGATGGCCGACAGTCAATTTGAATGCAATCCTACAATATGGGTATCAAATGAAAGGGCTTACTGAGAATAACTCGAAAATCCAACATGGCAGAACACCCAAGATGGCCGACAAGTTATTTTAATGCACTCGTACAATATGGGTATCAAATGAAAGTATGGTGTGTTGGGGTTTTTGAGGTCTTTACTGAGTAGAGTAAAATCTCTAGGAGGTCTCCTTATTGAAGAGCTTGACTGTACTAAATTAACCGGCAAACGACCTTGCAACAATGATGCGTTAAATGAGATGAACAGACTGAGAAACCTATCTAGCTATAACTAAAAAGTAAAAAATAAATTAAAAGTAAAAAAAAACTTTTTTAAAAAACAAGCTTTTATTTGAATGCGCTAAAAATAATAAAATATTTTTCTTTTAAAACTTTTACTATCAACTTACAACGTAATAATCACACAATTTATATGATATAAAAGCTTGTCGAGAATCAAACAAATCAAAGAAGTAAATCAGGTAACTTGTTCTGATAGATTTATGAGACAATTTATTTGATTCTAGACAAGCTTTTATAACATATAAATTATGTAATTACGTTATAAGTTGATAGTAAAAGTTTTAAAAGAAAAAATTGCGGGATTCGAACCAGCGACCGGCTTGATCACCAACATGCTCAACCACTAAGCCAAAGAGATCGTCAAACTTTCAATTAGTGAAAAATATACTTTACCACGTGGTAGTGCTCATAATTACAAACTTTCCCAAAGGAACGTTTTTATTTAATCAACCTCAACTTAACATTAGGTAGCGAATTAAATAATAATAAAAAACAACGGGTTGCACTCCGGGAGTGCCCTACCGGCACTCCCGGAAGTGAAAAATTTCAAAAGTGGGGCCATTTAACTAGACACTTTTCTCCTTAGTGTTTTCACTATACGTCAAATTTCAAAATGGCTCCAAAATTTTCAAAAGTGGGGCCATTTAACTGGAGACACTTTTTTCTTCATAGTGTTTTCACCGTATGTCAAATTTCAAAATGGCCCCAAAAATCTCAAAAGTGGGGTCATTTAACTGGAGACAGTTCTTTTCTCTATCGTGTTTTCACCATACGTCAAATTTCAAAATGGCCCCAAAAATCTCAAAAGTCGAGCCATTTAACTCGAGACCATTTTCGTGGGGGGACAATTGGAGGTAAAGGCCAATGTAAGGGTAAATGTGATGGGGATGATTAGCGGTCAAGGTCAAGGCCAAAGGTCAATGGTTGGGGTCAAAAGTAAATACGAACTAAAATAGTTTCATGCTCGCGTAAACCAAGACAGCAAACAATTGCAAGTTGCATCTTTTGACTTTTCGATCAGATTCACGTGTCCTGCTCGAGTTTAACAGTTTTTACCCATCCCAAGAAAAGTGCACAGTGCCGCTAAAGGAATTTTCACTTATAACAAATGCTCTAAAAAGTTTATTTGGGTAAGATGTTTGTTATCATGAGCATTATCACGTAGTAAAGTGTTTTACACTAATTAAAAGTCACTCTATAATATACGTTTCAGCAACTTGTATATATTATTATTTATGACATATTATTATTTTTAAACAAAATACTAAACCGACTTCCAAAGTAAAAATACACAAATAAGTATGAAATAAAACTTATTTTCTAAATAATTCCCCTTTTAAATTTGGCTATTTCTCTACTTAATCTTCTTAATTTTGAAGTCGATACCAGCCCAAACGATATTCGACAATATTTTATAGAACTCACGTTCATATTTGCCGGTACCGTGGTGGTGGCTTAAAGTTCATATTAAGAAGATTAAGTAGAGAAATAGCCAAATTTAAAAGGGAAATTATTTAGAAAATAAGTTTTATTTCATACTTTTTTGTGTACTTTTACTTTGGAAGTCGGTTTAATTTTTTTGTTTAAAAATAATATTTTCACCCGTTTTAGTTAAATATTTTGTTAAGTTGTTGTTAATACGTCTTAAGAACGTCTAAAATAAACGATCGAATGTATAATTGAATACGCGCCAAGCTTCCATTAGGTATTGTTGTTAAGGTGATGATGATGATTACTGTAAGTTACAAAGTGGCATATGCTTGCAGTTCTCTAAACAATGCTGAAATTTCCAAACGTGTATCTTTAAAGACTGAGGAGTTCTGTTCAGTGCTTTTGGATCTAGGGTATACCCTAAAATATAATAAGATGTTGAAACCAAGGTATACCTTGGTTTCAACATCTTATTTTTAGGAGCATATGCTGCATTGTGTTACTTCAGTAAAAGTCAAAATCACTATATGTGTCGATATAAATTTCGAGGAGTTCCCTCGATTCCTCATGGATCGCATCATCCGGTTTCCACCTTAGTGACTAAAGCACCAATTTCGAATTAAACCCTTTACAACAACAAAAGAATTTTGCAAATAGGTCCATAAACAGCAGAGTAATGTTCAAAGATCTCCGTGTTAGTGTAAAATACTATAAGAAGTACCTTTTATATCATCATAATGTGATGATGTATGGTGTGATAGTGGTGGTGATGATGATGTTTACTCTAATTAACAGGGTGGAATATGCTTGCAGCTTGCAGTTCTTTAAACAACGCCGAAATCCCCAAACATGTATCTATAATGAGTCAGGAGTTCTGTTCTATACTTTTGGATCCAGGGTATACCTTGGAGTTGGAGCAAAATATTACTTTTTGATAGCATGTGCTTGGACTTCTTTAGAAAAAGTTGAAATCACCATATGTTTCCAAACTTCAACTAATTTGTCCCCAAATTAAAAATATTGTTGTCACCCTGGTTAAAAAGAGACGGAGCGGTTTGTATTGTATCTCCCTCTCGGCACAGATTTGATGCCGAGAGCTCTTTCCAGTTGTATATAATACTTACAAATTCCTTGGTTAAAATATGTTTAAACTTGCGAGTGTTTCAATAATATACGCTAAAAGTTGTCTGCGTATTCTTATGTGACGCGCCAAGGTTTTATTTTACATGATATCTTTCTACTGATAATATTAAAGGCGAGACCGCACCAAGCGGCAGCGGAGCGACACTTCCCTACTGATAATACCGTAATGGAGAGCCACGACGCGTAGTTCCGTTGCCGCGTAGTGCGTTATATCTCATACAATCATGGAGAATAGAGGTAAGCAGGACCATCTCGTGTATTAAAAAGTGTCCGTTGAAAGGGAGCAAGATAAGGTGGCGCTATAGTAGTAGGTGGAAGAATTTCAAAAAGAGCGCCACAAAATGGCCACAAATTATTAGAGTAACTAACCAATAACTAACTTTCAAATAACTTTACTCCATCTCTTATTGCTAACTTCATATCATTTCCACTTCCTACACTAGCTCTATTTTGGTGAGTTTTCGAACTATAATTTGGTCTTTACGGGTGGACACTTTTTCAAGTTACCCCCCATACAAGATGGTTCTCCTTACCTCTATTTTCCATGCATACAAAGAATATATGGTCTTGCCGCGTACTTACACCTAATGAGGTCCCACCTTTAAGGCTACATGATATTTTTAAAGTCAAATTGAGTCTTCTCTGCATTAAAGATCTCCTTCGTCAGTATACCTGCAGCAGGTGCGGCAACACGGTGGCGCTGTGCACGGGCGCGGCGCGGTAGAGCGCGGCGGCGGCGGCGAGACAGCGCGCGCCGGCGCCGCCCGCCACGCCCGCCAGACCCGTCAGCGCCGCGAACATCGGCGGCAGTAGTTCGTGACGTGCTAGCGCTTCCTACAATATAGCTAAGATCTGCCTCTATCGTTAGTATACCTGCAGCAGGTGCGGCAACACGGTGGCGCTGTGCGCGGGCGCGGCGCGGTAGAGCGCGGCGGCGGCGGCGAGACAGCGCGCGCCGGCGCCGCCCGCCACGCCCGCCAGACCCGTCAGCGCCGCGAACATCGGCGGCAGTAGTTCGTGACGTGCTAGCGCTTCCTAGAAAACAAAAATTTTCTGGTAATTAAATAAATAAATAAAAGTGAGCTGATGATAATTTATAGCTAAAAACACTTCCACAAATAAAGCCAGCTTCTATATAAAAAATTGATTTAACTCGGTTCGCCAGTTTGGAAGCTATGTCTGCCACAGACAGACGTACACAGACACGTCAAACTTTAAGTTATATAACACCTTTTTTGTTTGCATCGGGGGTTTAAAAACAAAATAACCAGGCATGTCTTAGCCGGCGAATTACCTTGTGTACAGTATCGAGGCAGTGGAGCGCATGTAAGCTAACAGGCGCTCCGCCCCCGATGCCGTCTAGGGCGGAGGCCGAGGGCTCCACACTGCAGATGTTCGCTAAACAGTCACCCAGCTTCTTTACGTCGGCGGGCGTGAATCTGCAATGAAAGTGACATTGTAATTGTAATTCAGTAATGAAAAAATTTAACTGTATCTTCGATTCAATTATCTACTTTTGCCCACGTCTCTGCCCGCGTAAATATAGTATCCCACGGGAACACTGTCCTCTTTCGGGATAAAAACTAGTCTATGTGTTAATCCAGAGCTCAAACGACTACCATACAAAATTTCATCAATATCCGTACTCACATCTAGTCTCACAATATTTTATTATTTATTATTTTAAGTATATATGCCTTGAAAGTATCTAGCGGAACTCACGTGGGCCGGATGTGCTGGAAGATGAGCGGGAAGATCTGCACGAGCGTGGTGAGAAAGTTGAGCGACGGCGCGTACACCTCCACCGGCTTGCCGTCCTCCGTCGCGTCTGAAAAATAAGAATATTCATTTTATACAAGTCTTTATCTGCTGATTTAATTTTAACTTCTCCGTGGAAAAAACTCAAAATAATAAATATTTAAGCCTACAGAATTACGTAAAGTTAGTCAAAAAATGTAAAAACATAAGCTGCCGTTAAGTAATTTTATATCATAACAGCAGAAATCTAACATAATTTTTAGATGAATCAAAACATGAAAGGGTATAATTACAGTTTACCCGTCTTAAATACTTAAATTATTGTCAGACAATAATAAGATACATATTTATCAATAAGTGCATTATATTCCCCATACATTTTAACTATGGCGGCCGCGAGTCGATTTAAATATACGTCGCGCATTGTATACCGGTTCTCTATACATAAACAGCGGGCCCGCGGGTTACGCTCGGCGCAGTCTTAATATGTATTTAAGTTGACAATCTGACAAAATTAAGCCCCGTCTGCTCTATCTACGTAGATATATATCTCTGTCGTATCTGACGTGCCGACAGCGACCTTTAGCTCTACATATCTGTCTTACTCTATTTGTCTCCGTTCCTGTCGTACCACCGCCGGCACCGCCATAGCTTATGATCCGTTCTGCTCCATTTTTCTGTTTCTATCGTACCTGGCGCGTCAACGGCGACGTGGTCGGCGATGCAGGTCCAGGCGGCCCAGGCGGCGGCCCACACGCGTCTCGCCAACGCCCCCGCCGCCCCCGGGGCGCCACTCGCCCCCTCCGCCCGCCCCGCCGCGCCCACAACCTCCTGGAACGACTTCAGCGCCGCCACGGACACCTGACACAATATAATGAGATGTAGCTATATAATATACTAGCCGATGCCCGCAACTTCGTTTGCGCAGAACTGACGGAAGCGGAATCCAATTTTTTAAAACGGAACCCCCTAAATAAAAGTAGCCTATGTTAGACCTTATAACATCAGCTATCTGCTAGTGCAGTGGTCCCCAACCTTTTTTTTTACGCGGGCCACAAACCCGTTGTACTCCTGGTGTCGCGGGCCGCAACCAAAATTTTTTAGGGGCAAAAAAATACGTTGTTTAAATTTAACGATTTAATAATAGAAAAACACAAAGTAGTTAAAAGAGTGAAACTAAACATTTAAGATGAGATTACGACACAAATACAATATAAGCAAACAGACGATCGAAATTGATTCGGGGCTCGGGTCGAACCACGATCTAGGTGCGCTCCGAACCAAATTCGATCGTCTGTTTGTAATTGGGCACGACGGACGTTCTCTCATCATATCTATGAAGTTTAACGTACCCAAAGGGCAAAAATAGGGACGTATTACTAAGACTTCGCTGTCTATCTGCCCGCGCCACCAGGCTGTATTTCAAAAACCACTTTAGCTAGAAAGCTGATATTATGGTTCCGTTTGACGTCCAAAGTCCTTTATGAGAGAGTACATCGTCTTCTTTCCGCATGTGAGCCGCTAGATGTCGTTTACCGTCACAGATCAGCTCCCTGCGCAGCTCCCTCTTACGGTAAGTCTGCGAACTAGATAAGCCACAAGCCGCCATATTTGATATAACTGATAATTGTTGCGTCGTTTTTGCTACCATGCAGTCGCTAAAAACAGACTTATTTAAGTTCAATTATAACTTAACTTTTATTTTAAAACTACTTTTAAAATTTCTTTATGAGTCTATTATAGTCGTGAAACCGTCACATTTCGTCATTGGAGTTCATTTATAGTATTCTTTATCGCGGTCGTAGTATCGGGTAGACGTAAAATCACGCGATCGGGTAAAAAGTTCGTCGTTTGAACTCATTGTCGGCGGTTACTTCAGAAGCGCGTTTGCGGTAAGAAGCGTTTATAAGAAGATTTGGACCGAAGCAAAGGTTTGCCGCAACATTTGGTGAGTCATGTAATTTCACGATTATGCGGTAATAATGATCAATTGCAAGTGATCGTGGCTAAAAACCTGATTCGGTGACCTCCTATTACATTGTGAGAAACCCGAATAGTTTAGAAGTAATTAAAAACTATTTTTAAACTTTTTACGACTACCGCCATTTTTTCGAACGTAGACTTATTATTTAAATTTAGACGTATCTATTCAAGAAACCGCTATCTTTATACATTTCGAATAGTCATGCAATGTATTTATACAACGATTTCATTCTTAAATCGGATTTCCGTCCGTTATATAGAATGTTGTGTGCAGAGCCTGCAGACGCAGGCTATGCGGCAAGGTAGTTAAAAATTAAAGCATAACAAAGCAGAGTTGTCGCTTTTGTACTGCAAAATGAACCTGTACGTACAGTTCAGTTCAATTCAAAATACAATATACTTATTACATTTTTGATCGAAAATTAGATCGATGTTTGCATTCGAGGTTCAAATTTTCCAGACACCTTCAATAAATTAGCGTCTTGACTGTTCGATTCCAACAATAGTTAAGTACGCCTGAAATACTTTTGCGACACATACCTAATGCAAAGAGAAAGCTCTAAAATACATGTTGGTCATAGATATCGAATACTTAACAAGCTATTGCTAGGTAGATAAAAAGTCGGCAAATATTCGACTTAACAAAAAAAAAAAAAGTGGGTACTCGAATAAAAATAAAAATAGCGATCCAAGGGATTTCCCGAACCATCCTCACTTCTCAAAGACGAGGAAGAGGGGGAGGGGATGAAATAGATATAACAACATATCCAGGAGATCGAGACTACAGATTTTTTTTTGATGTTTTTATTAGAGTTTGGTTTATAATAAAACTTACGATACCTACATTATATCTTTAGACACAGTACCTATATTATTCAGATTAAGACAAATGATTGAATAATGTGTACAGTCGGTACCCTCACAGAAATTAGCCTATATTGACAAATCTTTTCTTTTTGAAAATTCTACCTCTTTTTACTAAAGAGGGTTAGAATACTATGTACAGTCGACACCTGCTTTCTCTATAACGATCTCGTTCTTTTTTTAAGAAAGTTAGATTATGTACAGTCGGTGCCCTCACGAGTTTCCAATCTTGTTACTTTTGAACTGGAAGGCTCAAACTGTATTATGAACATAAAATTGACAGTACATACACCTTATTACTTAAACATTAATCTAGACGATAAAATACATTTCCTTTTGGAACAGTACATCTGACCAATACAATCAGGCTTAAATAATTCTAAAGATTTTGAGGAGATTTTATGCTGGATGTCGATAACAAATGTAAGTCGCTTACCGCGCTTAGCGTATTGAAAATTGTAAGCGTTTGTTGGCCATTGTCCAGACAGTACTCACTACAATAGTTCTAGGCCATACAATTAGCTTCGTGACCTTCATCCCCCGCCGAGGAAGGTTGTTTCGCCGTACACTCACACGCCTCGAGAGCAATTTTATGGAATACAGTTTACTATACAAATTCCCTGTTGAAAGTCAATAAGTACAGAAAATTAATTACAATTTACGGACTCTGCAGTCAGTAGCTGGTTCTTCAAGCAGGTCTTACGCCTCTTGGAGTATAATATCAGCAGCATTCGGGACAACCCCTGGTATAGTAGCATTGCCGTAATCTGCAACGCCAAGCTTTTAACCCGCGAGTTTTCATGCTATTTGGTTTTCTCTCAATTTACATAAGACAGAATTAAAACCAAAAAGATACCGTAGAAGTACGCTATTCAGCATTTCTCACATCGCGAGTATCGAAGACGCGGCATACTGCGACATACTGCGCGCTACATTATATTGACATTACATTACCATCGTAAGACACTGTAGATTTACTAGGGCCTATGAAAGTCAGTGCAGCCAGCAGTTAATCGTTCAAACTGGTCCAGCCTCATAATGTTATACTTCAACCGTCATTTTACTTTGGGAAGGATAACTTAACGACTCTTACATACAAAGTCAAGAGGTTTATGGCACATTTTTTTTTATTACGAAGATCCTATTGAAAGCCATGACATCGAATACGTGCTATGCTATACACATGTTCTCTCTGCAGTCGGCAGTTGGCCCCAAAAGCAGGTCCAGACTTAAGGTTACTCGGACGCTCGCACACTAAAGCTTCAGAGAAATTAAACTTACGAACTTAGTTCGCGATACGAAGTTCTTGCCAAAAACTAAGATACTGAGAACGTAATGTATTTTGCAGCTTATGAGATTTTTATTAGGATTATCACAACACGAAGTTCCTTTTGAAAAGTAAGATAGAATGATGGGAATGATAACTTAACGACGATTACATACATAGTCAAGAAATTTATGGTACACAACACACATCCTATTACGAATTTCCTATTGAAAACGAAGATATCGAATACGTTATATACCATACAGATGTAATCCTTCTGAGGACGTAATGCATTTTGCAGCTTATATCGGATTATTATAAGGAATTATTATTAGGATTATCAAAACACCCTATTGAAAAGTAAGATACACGTATACACGTGCACTATGCACTGTATACGTGCTACAGCTTATGGAGTCTTCTGTGCAGGCGGCGGTTGGTCCCTCAAGCAGGCCTTGCCTCTTAGGGTAATATGTATTTTACGTGCACATATGCACTGTATACGTGCTAAAGCATATAGTCTCCTGTGCAGCTGGCGGTTGGTCCCTCAAGCAGGTCTCGCCTCTTAGGGTTTATCAACTTCGCGACCTTCATCACCCACCCTGCGGGGAAGGTTGCTTGCCGAACGCTCGCACGCTACAGCTTCAGAGAAAGTGAACACTCATCGCAAAACGAAGTTCCTGTCAAAAAGTAACATACTGAAGACGGAATGCAGCCTATGGACATCTATTCTCCAGTTGCTGGTTGGTCACATAACCAGGTTTCACACTCCTGGAAAGGTACCAATGCGACACGATCGGTAATATAAACATGAACTTTCCTTTTTCTCATTTATTCTCAGGAGTTGGTCCAGAGTTGCTGAGGTTCGTCTAAGTACCCTAGTACATAGTACCTATACTATCGAGCTGTTATTTGTTCATAGAATCGAATGTGGCATTTTTTATTTAGCTCTGCGAGACGTTTTGAACATTGTAGTCAGTCCTTATCACCAGCCGGGCGTCTACAATATCGACAGTGGTCAACTTTCTCCCATTTTTACCCCAGTGGCAGAGAATTAAAATGAACCGCAATACGGTACAGATAGAATATTTGTTTCTTGGTGAATTCCTAGGGCATATATGAATATGTACGCAAAATACGCATAACGCGTCGTAATAAATTGTTTTTCAAGCATCTAAATTTTTGCTCGTATTACATTATACCAAACTGCAAATAATAAGTGTTGAGTTAATTGTTGTCACTTTGTTGACTGGCGAGAACGCACACTTTGGAGTGCAATTCTCTTACACGAAACTAGTATCAGTTGTAATGGGAAATTATTAAATTTCTATAGAATACATTTAAAAAGGCGAATTAATTGTGGTGCTCTCAGAACAGAATTACTGCACCAATTAGGCCGATATGGGGAAGCATACACGATTACAATAATTGTGTCGTATGTAAAGCTATATTTATATTATCAGTACGCCTTGAAAGCTTAAGATCAGCATTCATTTTTGTGAACTCATTCAAATTAGTCAACGGCTAAGATGGTTTATATCAACAAAATTTCATCTTAAAAAATTGAAAGCTCAAACAGTTTACAGATACACATTTCATAGATAAACTATTGTACTCATAAGTATTACTTGAGTCGTTTTTGTGATTCTTGTTACTAAAAGCATTATCACATTGTTGCATTATTTACAAGCCACCAGGAGATAACAAACACGTCTCTCATAAAGGACTTTGGACGTCAAACGGAACCATAATATAGAATTTTACCTTCCAATAAAATTAATATTATGTTCTTAGACGTCCAAAGTCCTGGTAAGGGCTTCCTGGTGTATAGCCTCATCATTATGAGACTCTAACAATGATCAGTTATATCAAATATGGCGGCTTGTGGCTTATCTAGTTCGCAGACTTACCGTAAGAGGGAGCTGCGCAGGGAGCTGATCTGTGACGGTAAACGACATCTAGCGGCTCACATGCGGAAAGAAGACGATGTACTCTCTCATAAAGGACTTTGGACGTCTAAGAACATAATATTAATTTTATTGGAAGGTAAAATTCTATATTTTCATAAGTCTTAATTCTGATGCCGCTTTAACAACATAATATCATATCCAAAAAACAAAACAAAACAAATAATATAAGGAGAAGCCCTTTTTATGAGCACAAAACGCGATTTTTGTCCTTTCCTTGGTCGATGTTAATAATAGAAATACTTTAAATATTCACAAGATACTAAATTGATTTCTACTCCAATATATAATTCAAAATAAAAATTAATATAAAAGGGGTTTTCATAAAAAATACAATTTTTGTCTATTTTCTTCCTAAAATGGTACGGAACCATTCGTGCGCAAGTACACTCGTACTTGACAGATTTTTAAGTTACAGATTTCACGCGGGCCGCAGATAAAGGCCCGGCGGGCCGCGGGTTGGGGATAGCGGTGCTAGTGAGAGTCCTGTGAAAATCGGTCCAACCGTTTGAGAGATTAGCCGGAACAAACAGACAGACAGACCGACAGACAGACAGACAGACGGACAGACAAAAATTTAAAAAATTGGTATTTTATTGTAAGTATCGAATATACTTTCAGATGCATTAAGTGAAAAGCTGTTAATTTGAAGTTACAAACAGACACTTCATTTTTATTTATCTGTATAGATGTATAGATATGGTGTGTGTATGACGAGTTATAAGAACACAAAATTGAGAGTGTGGTTTAGTCAGTTTGTTGTACATGTATTTATTATTCTTTATAGTATAACTTCGAGTACCGTCAAAGTCGAGTATACGATACACAGCAAAATTATTTCTTACAAAACAGCGACACTTCAGGTTATTAGCGCGTTATAACTTGGTTACTTTATTTAGCTATGCAATAGCTTAATAGAAATTTTTTTGATGGAGACGATAGAGACTCCATTAAAACACATACATTGTTTCACTCTATTGTTATGACGAATAAAGTAAAAATTTACCCTACTTCGCAGACACCAAGGAAAATAAAGTGGTTATGACCAGTTTGTTCTAATAAGGCATTTACCTCGTGACTGCGGCGCAGCGCGAAGTCGGTGATGTAGTCGAGCAGCGCGGCCCACGAGCGGCTGAAGTCGCCGATCGTCATCAGCAGCTGGAACCGCGAGTGGAACACGCGCGACACGCCCGACAACGTCAGAACCTGCGGACATAAAATAACAACGGGCTGCACTCCGGGGTGCCGGCAAAAGTGAAAACAAGCGCTCTGCGCCGCTTAAACGAAACAGCAGGAGCAGGCATACATTTTCGCCGCGCGGTAGAAAGATAGGGGAATATTACTTCTCTCCTACGTCTCGTCGGCGGTCTACTCTCCCTCCGTCTTACAAATTTTCGATCAGGTCATGTCCTGACGCGAGTTTAACATTTTTTACCCATCCCAAAAAAGTGCACAACGCCGCTTTCACTTCAAAAATCTTATATCTCATTCTCTCACACGTTAAATATAAAGAATCTCACTTTCTTGCATTATATCTAATTGTGGATATACCAGCGTGCAGTTGAAACAGAAAATATTTGTTTAGAAGATGAAATAGTGGGATGAAAGGGGCGTTACCTGGGTCTCCGCCCATTGCTTCTGCGCGGTGTTGCGCGTGTGATGTATGAGGATGTGCTCGCCCGTGTCCACCTTCTCCGAGCTCGCGATGTTCGACTGCTTCTGGACCTGACAAACAAAATAAATTGACGGTAAATCTTTTAAAAGTTAAAATGTTGTAGCACATTGTAGTTATAATACAAATATGACCGGATGGAAGGTGACGAAAATCAGTACAATACAGCCTTGGGTATGGCTATGTGATGGACACACCTGCGTATAGTACGTGAACACGCATCAAAATTGCAGTGCATCCGTCGCCACCATGTATGATGCATCACGGTCCTCATATAGAATGAGTTAGCACTGACCTGGTCGAGCATGGGGAAGAGGACGTTAAGCAGCGCGCGCCAGGCGGGCTTGCTGAGCAGCGAGCCGTGCGCGCCGATACAGCTGAACAGCGTCTGGCTGGCGGCGCGACGCACCGGTGCGCGCGGCTCCGTACATAGTTCACCTAGACAAAATATAAAAAATGTAAAACGAAATTGTTACAAATACACCGAATAAATTATGTAGATACAATTTTATACGCAGGAGTTATTTCAAGGTACAACATGGAATACAGACACCTCTATTCCAAAGCTGCCATTTTGGGGTTAACTCATCTGCCTGCACAATTTTTGGACTTTGAATACTATTAATGGTTGTATTCCGCGGAAAATAGCGCTTGTTAGCGCTTGCTAGCGCTAAAGAAAAAAAAAACAGATTATCGACCAGGACACGTTCGCTAACTTCAATACTGCTAACATAATCCGCCATTTTGCTTATTTAACGCCAGCGGTCGCCATTTTGCTTACGTTTTTTGTTAGCGCTATTTTCCGCGGAACACAGCCATTTTGTCGTCCCGCTGTGTATTGAATATAACGTTAACGGGTGTACTTATATTATGTTTACTCACTGAGACGCACGTAGAGACACATCCAGAGGTTGTCGAGCGGCGGCAGGTCGGGCTGCGGGTCGGGCGCGGCCGCCTCGCCGCCCAGCGCCGCCGACAGCTTGTCGCGGTTGTGGTACAGGTAGTCCGAGATGTTCCACTGGAAACGTATACGCTCATTTGAAAATCAACATAGTGTGTAAATTTATCCTGGATTCTTATCCACTTTCAATTAAGCCCATTACATATTAGACACAGACAAATGAAATATAAATTACCTATTTAAAATTTCTCAACCGAATTTCTTTACTGAAGAATGCAAAAAATCTGAACGATGGTATCGAGGCTGACAAATCCAAGCCCAAGTTATGAGGGTTCAAAGAATCGATGTGGCGCTTCGTGAAAAGGTTGTCTCGTCACTATCCTAGGCTTCGCTTGACAAACGTCAACGTGTGACAAATATATTGTATGTAGTGGGCTCATGATGAGCTCCGTGGCCTAGTGGGTAGACCGTTTGGTTCACATTAACTGTAACTGTAACGGTGAAGGAAAACATCGTGAGGAAACCTGCACATGGTTGGTCCCAGACGTATTGACTAGTCATGCCTCTGGACTAGGCTGACTGTGTTGTGAGAATGCCGTATGTGCTTGGACAACAAAACAATACATTTAAAATACATTTAAAAACCAACTGTCCCAGGCACTACAGTATTTCAAGAGTGGTTACTTCGCTCGGAGAATACCGTATAAATCATCCGTTAACGGATGAAAAGGCTTAAGTTTTCTTTAGTGGGGGCTCGTACCATCAGACCGACGGCGGTGAGGCTGATGTTGAGCTCCTTGGTCTGGCGCGCGAAGGCGGCGGCGGCGGCCAGCACGCGGCGCAGGCAGCGCGGCCCGGCGCAGCCCAGCAGGTCGCCCGCCACCAGCTGCGCGCACTGGAACGCCGACCGCACTAGCTGCTCGCTGAAAAACGTCGAGTAAATGGTTTAGCGCTTTAGTTTACAAGTAGTTTAGTACAAGTTCAATACATGTAGATACCGATCATAGCATGCACTGTTAGTATGGGACCGTCCATTAATCACGTGATGTTTTTAACAATTTTTTAGACCCCTCCCCTCCCCCTGGTGATACGTGGTGAGGTTTTATACTACCAACCCCTCCCCCACCTAAGATCACGTGTATTTTTTTTACAAAGTAAGCAGGTCATGTTTGAAGAAAAACTTTAACATAAAAAACAATTTAATGGAATAATTTAAGCAATTAAAACTATACGAGTCATTTGTTTTGTAAGTATTTAAACAACACTACGAATCTACAACCAATAATAATTTCGGTATGCATAGACTAGATTCGAAAATTAATACACGTGATGTCTCCTTATACCCCCTCCCCCCCTTGGCGATACATGGTGATTTTTTTCGGACCCCCCCCCCTCCCCCTTTAGGCATCACGTGATTAATGGACGACCCCTATGTTACTAGCTTGATCGATTTTGCGTACACACTTGTACGTACTTTGCGTACACAATGTGCATTGTGCGTACTTTGCGTACGTACACATGTATCGACACGTATGCGTACACACATACGTGTCGATCCGTGAACGTAATTTAGCGTACACTGAAAATAAGTTACTCGTCTCCTATGTCATCTGGGTATATCTACCTGTGGTGGTCGGAGATGGCGGCGACGATCTCCATCATGAGCGGCCAGGCGGCGCCGAGCTGGTCGCCGCGTGAGTGCAGCAGCCGCGCCGCGCATTCCAGCTGGCGCGCGCGCACGTCCGCGTGCCGTACGCCGCACAGCTCCGCCAGAGGCTCCAGGATGAGACGCTGCCGCGCCTGGAATATACGCGTGTTATACCGACGTACGAGGTACGTTTTATCGACGAGAGGGCAAAATAATAATATAAATACTAACGCGGACTGGCGAAATATGTCTAAGTCAATTGGGAACACTTATTATCGCCGTGAAGCGAAAAAGTGACACATCGTTGTAAAATTAAAAGTATAATTTCACTTCTGTAAGGTTTAAGCAAATAGGTCCTGCAAATGTTTAATGAAGCTTATTTTTATTTTACTTATTAATTTTATTTTTTTCTCTGCTTATGCTTTGAATACAATATGATGGAGTGTAACTTACATCTGTGACCTGGCTGGGGTTGTTGTGGTGGTACTGGAAGGCGGCCTGCACGAGGTACGTGATCGCCTCCACGCCCCACTCGCGCATGCGGATGTGTGGGTGTTGGCACACCTGATAAGAAAAACTTGTGAGCATAATATGGAACAAATGACTTCTGAAGTTGAGATGTTACATACTAAATCCACTTATTCATACAAACAAAACAACTGTTCAAAATAAGATTTTTTCTATTAATTTAAAATTTTGACAGATAAAGGATTTATGAGTTGACATGTTTTACATAAAAAATAATATTCGAGTTTTACATAGAGTATGATAAGATAAAAAATATGAGAAGATAATAGGTATATGAGTTTTAATTTAATATTATAAAGAGCTGTGATAATTTTTGTTCAACAACTAATAATACTTCATCCGCAGAAAGGTTAATGACGTTGTTATGTCTACATCCTGCTAAAAATTAGTTAAGAAACACTGAATTAAAGATTAATGTAGCATGCTACGCTCCAAAACGGGTATTTCTGATGTTAGGCATGAAGGCTGCTAAGCTAAAGTGGAATTGGGAGGGTTATATCAGCCGCATGCATCCCGTCCGCTGGGCAAAGATAACCACAGATTATGTACCAGAAAACGGACGACGACGTCGAAGGAAACGATAGCGCGATTTGCTGAATGCAGGTTACTATTTGTGAATCGGAGTTACTTTGTTTTTTTATCAAATTTGGCCGTAAAATACGCTAATTTCAACTATGTGCGACGTCGAAGGAAACGATGGCGCGATATGTTGGATGCATACCAGCCAGGCAACGAGAGGAATATATGACCTTGGGGAAGGCCTTTGCCCAGCAATGAGACTGCATAGGCTTTTAAAAATAGCCGGTAAATTTTTCGGGAAAGAAAAAATACTATATAACGTGATAACGATAATGACAACCTCTGTAGCTCAGTGGTTCAGCGCGTTGGTGCTCAAGCCGGGGGCCGCGGGTTCGAATCCCGCCGAAGGAATAAAAAGTTTTCTGTGTTCCTGGGTCATGGATGTGTATTAAATGTGTGTATAATATATTAACAATCTTAAATATGTGTATAGTATAAAAGTATTAAATATACGTCCCGTTTTCTGGAACCTGTAACAAGATCTTTGGATACTCAGCACGGGGCCAGATAGACGTGGTGTGAGGCGTCCATTGATATTATTATAGATATTATTATTATTATATATGAAAACTTACTTCTAACAGATGATTCGTAATTGGTCTCCACATGATTTCTATTCTGTGCATATTCGCTAACCCAGTCTCTAGTAATTTGGCAACAGCAAACAATGATGGCTCCTGCAAAGCAACATTACATTAGTAAAACCATATGGGCACTTTCCACGCCATGAGAACTTAAACATGTATTTTATATATTTCTCTGGTACTTTATATTTTTATGAAATAGACCAGGAAACGAGCAGACTTGGTTTTACTGTACTCATTGGATAAGAATTAAACAAAGGAATTGAATAGTTAAAACGTACCCTGTTCGAATACGCCAACTCCATGGCTTCGTTTGACAACTTGCAGAGCGCGTCTATTAAATGATGTAAGGCATCGTCGTCTAGATTTTTCGACGCTTCGAAGACCCGAGACAACATCGCGGAGAGGGCTGTAAAATAACATCATTTAAACTAAAAATATATATTCCCTTTGATACATTTTTATATTAGAAAAAGATAGAAACCGCACACCATCATAAAAAGCAACAATATATAGTGAGCTGCATAGATATTGTGATTCGTTTTCTAAATATATTTTTATATAATCCTTTGGAACAATTCATTTATTTCTTAATTTGTAATCAAGTGGTCTTAGCACGAACAAATGACAACAACGTATTCGTATCGTTATCGAATGAAAAATTTATATTCGCTGTCAATATTTACATACAATTCTCATTCAATATGTGTGTGTATAGTATAAAAATATATATCCGTTGTCTGATACCCATAACACAAGTTCAACTTAGCACGGGATCGGATTGACGTGATATATATGTCGCAGTCGGATTGTATAATCCGACATATTACATGACGGCTACCCGTTATCAAAAAACAGGGCCGTTTTGAAATACGGCGGATCAACTATTAGCCGGATTGAATACAGGATTTGATATAGTTGCACAGTGTTCTATTTGACTCAAAAAATTTCCCTATGCTGTTTATTGCATAAATCGATGAAGAAATGCATTTTAAATGCAAGAGTAAAACACCCGCGTGTCTCTTTCAAATACTTTTTTTTATAAAAAATAATTTATGTTTCGTGACCTCGACGTAAAAAAAAGATTTAATAAATTCTGTAAGCGTGTCTGATCAATATATATTTTTTTGATTAATATGGTTTGATGAAGAACCTTTAGGCGCACATTTTCCATGTTTTATTTTTTGAAGATCACTTCTGGTTACCGAGTTATTAATTTTTATTCAGTTTTTTGTTTTTATTTTTTTTCTCCCAAAAAACTCAAAAGTGCGACTTGTGACTGACACTCAAAGATTCATCGTAAATGTGTCTATCACTGATAAAAAAATCAAGTTGCACTATGGAAGCGTTTGGGAGTTAGAATAAAGGTCAAATGGTACATTTTAGGGTTATCACTTAAGGTCAAACAATAGGTGATCGGACTTTTTTTTTATTGTATAAACGAATAGTACTCTTAAATATGAGTAATTTCACAGAAGAAATAGTATCATATGTCAAAAGTCAATATTTTCAAATGTACAGCGATTTGTATATGTCACCGTAAAATTGTAAAATAACTCACGAGATTGTAAAAATATGTCGAAAGATTCATTACTTTAATCATAATAATTGTAAATCATATACTATTTTGTAGTTAAAGACAAAATTGCATTAATTTGAACAAAAATGAAAGGTCAAGTTGAGTGACACCCTTAACACAATATTTTGAAATTCGATTACACGTAAACGCTTCCATAGTGCAACTTGATTTTTTTATCAATAATAGACGCATTAAAGGTTAATCTTTCAGTGCCAGTCACAAGTCGCACTTTTCAGTTTTTTGGGAGAAAAAAAATAAAAACCAAAATCTGAATAAAAATTAATAACTCGGTAGCCAGAAGTGATCTTCAAAAAATAAAACATGAAATATATGCGCCTAAAGGTCCTTCATCAAACCATATTAATCAAAAATATATATATTGATCAGACACGCTTACAGAATTTATTAAGTGTTTTTTTTACGTCGAGGTCACGAAACATAAATTATTTTTTATAAAAAAAAGTATTTGAAAGAGAGACGCGGGTGTTTTACTCTTGCATTTAAAATGCATTTTTTCATCGATTTATGCAATAAACAGCATAGGGAAATTTTTTAAGTCAAATAGAACACTGTGAGTTGTTGTCAATTGTTTGTACTAAGCCCACAGGTTAAAATAATAACGATATCTTTAAGGTTATTTCTATCAAAAATACATAATATGAAAATATATTTATATATGCTGCAAGAATAAAATGTGCGAAATGTCAGAAGTACGGCCAAGCTCCATCCCAGTGCAGCGCAACAGGTTACAGGACAAAAGCTATCATTCACCCGCCGACCCGTCTGCCATACTAGAGGATGCCCATTTGGAATAAGCCTAGTCAAGACCCTAGTCATTTCTTGAGCCATTCAGAGTCATTCCAATATGCATTTCTATTCTCGTTATGTGCCAACTATTGCAGATAGTGTTATGGCTCGCGGAAATGAGCGACCGGCGTCCGCGATCGGTCGCGACCGCTACATAAAAGTCATTTTATGTCGCAGCTATCGATAGCCCTAATAGAAAAATTGGGTATTTTTAAACGTTAAGAAATAAATCATTAGGTATTACAACTTTATGTAGGTAACAAGAATTAAGATTTTATATGTACTTTTGTAATGAGATTCATTTAAAAGTAAAAAAAAAGGTTGTCTGATTAGTCGGTTTACAGGCGATAATTTTATGTGCTAACGTCATCACAAGCCAAACGCTTAACGACGATTGTGCCTCTCTATCGCTCGTTCCGCGTTCTCGCTTGCACGCTTGGCTCAGGCGGTACGTGACAATGTTTTGTGCGTGCAGCCAGCGGCGTTCATATATTTATAATACGTTAACACGTCAAAAAGTATCTCCGAAATAGCGTCACGTCACGCTATACCTCGGCAATACAAGCCGGAGTTCGTGTCGTACTACGCACCGTCATTAAGTAACCGTCTGGGCAACTTTAAAATTAAATATCTTGAAAACTAGTTGACGTGTAGAAATAATTCTTCAGAATTATTTTTTTATTTACCACGGAGAATACAGAAAGCTTACTTTAAAAAATTAGTGAACATTATTGATTGTGCGAGGGCTAGTAGCTTGATGTATATGTCACCGTAAAATTGTAAAAACCGTTAGATTGTAATATTACTACAGATATTAGAAAATGTCGACAGATTGTCAAATTAAAATTTCTCCTTTAGTACAGTCAAGTACGCATTATTTTTCGTTATATTGTAATATTTACCGTGTCGATTGGTTAAACGGCAAGTGCCCCGCGCCGACATATTTGTTTGCTTTTTCATAATAATTATTATAACGAAAAATAATGCGTACAATTCTAAGGAGAAATATTAATTTGACAATCTGTCGACATTTTACAATATCTCTAGTAATATTACAATCTAACGGTTTTTACAATGTTACGGTGACATATATACTGATAAATGTATAAAAATTGTGTAGCGACAGCGACCGGTCGTGGTAACCGGTATCCCATTTGCACCGAGCCTAGAATCGCAAGGGACATATGAAGCGAGAACATTCCAAATAGACACAGGCCGAGTACCGCTCATGACGCCCAGCGACTCCGCCACGGGAACTTGCTGCCCTGAAATTACTGACACGTTAGTACGTACAACCCTCTACAAATTGTACGTTAGTCTGTGGAACATTCTAGTTAATAGGCTAACAGTAGATGGGTTAACACAAAGTTATTTGAAAATATGTGCAAATAAGTCAGATCGTTAAAATAATATTATGTATGGTTAATACTATGTTCTTAGTTAGAAATTAATAAACCATTGTATGTACACAAATATTCTAAAAATTACAGACTGTGCAATTAATACAAACACTGAAGTTAACACATTGTTATTAAAAACACTTATATATTTCTACTGATGGCGTAAAAAACTAAATAAAACTTTAACATAATTTTATACTGCTAAGTACTTAAAAAACACTACGTCAAATATTTTTATGTACCTACTCAGTGTCACTCTCACGACTTGAGACGAATCTAATGATACCTCTTGAGCTCAAGTTTAGGCTCTAGAGCGTGCCAAAGAAATAAACATAAAAACACTCGTAAAACATAACCCTCCTTCTGGCGCAGTTAGGGATTTTTTTTCAATTATATATTAATAATACAAATATATTAATAATACAAAGATTCAATCTAATATTTGATTTACCTTTAAATAACATTTGAAGTTTTTTGTTCTTAATTTTTTTTTTAATTTTTTTATTCTTAAGATGTCTGAAACTTCAGACAAACTTCATAACTTTACTTGTAAGTCATTAGTCACAGTAGGCATATGAAATTGTTATCTAGATATTTAAGAAATTTACTTTATTAGTTATTATGATTTTGATATAGGTTACTGTCATATTAGGTTAAGCGCCTGTAAAGATAGAATTAAGTTTGGAAATAAATAAAAAAAAACCCTTTATATCGCACGTCAAGGGATCTTTAGTGCGTTTCGTACGTCTAACGTAATTATGACTAATGTACGTCGACAATATACCATACGTCTCATTTGTATTTATCGAGTTACAAGTATGTCGTACCTGGCAGGTCGGCCATGACGGCGGAGGTGCTCATGACGGCATTGGCATCGGCGGCGGCACGGCTCGCCTTCATGCACCCGCCGGTGGACGGCTTGAGACCGAGGATCCATACCTGAGAGGTTCTACTGTTTATTAAGTTTATTATTAACTTTCCCCACTTAAATAGTCCCATTTTTTGGGTTGTTTGGAGCCATTTTGACATTTGAGGTGAAAACAAAATGGAGAACTTGTTCTTGTATTTGAAATCCATCCTCGGTTTTCAAATCATTGTTGGGACCACAAAGAATCTTAATTAAAATTAATTATTATTTTCATAATCGTGCTGTACCTGTTCCCGTTTAATTTTTTTAAGAGCACGTAATTTTCGATATCCATGAATTAAGAAGGCCCTGGAAACGCTAGTAATTCGTACATCTGTAACACAGAGTAGAAAATATATATACTTACTTACAGAGAAACAGCTTCCATAGAATTATTTATTATTATTATATGTAAACCACACTAGCAGCTATTGAGCTGATGCGTGTGTATCAAATAGTTTGAAGATAATATTATCTATTTTGTCCAATCGATTTTTAAAACAATTCAATGATGGTGCCATGACAACATTTTCAGGAAGTCTGTTCCAGGCCGTCTCCACTCGGTTAGATAGAAAGTATTTCTTTGGCATTTTCTTGCATGGGTTTTGGCATAATTTTAAAAGGTGTCCTCGCAAGTGCTTATTAGTATTGAGGGTGTTTAGTTCTTGGAGGCAGGGCGCATCATAGAGCTTATTTAGTATCTTGTAAGTCTCAATGAGACTTCCCCTCTATCGACGCTGTTCGAGTGAGGTAAGGCCAAGGATTTAGAGTCGTTGCTCATAGGGCTTATTATGGATCGTGCTAATCATTTTTGTAGCTCTTCTCTGCACATTGTCGAGTATTTTGATGTCTTTTTTAAAATATGGGTCCCATATTACATAAGCATACTCTAGAAGTGGTCTAACATAAGCCTTGTACAGTTGGAGAAATGTTTTAACTGTAAGACACTTAAACGCTTTCCGAATGACATAAAGTAAAGAATTTGTCTTCTTAACAATATTAGATATATGCGTTTCCCATTTCAGATCGGTCGTTATTGTGATACCTAGGTCTTTTTGAGACTCAACATGCATCAGTTGCTGAGGATCAAGATGATAGCTTTCACGGGGATTATTCTTTCCAATGTGTAGCACTGTGCATTTATCAAGATTCAGTGTCAACAACCATTCTTGGGTCCAATTATATATAGCGGTTAAATCATTTTGAATATTATGATATTGACTACAGGGATTTCCAAAGAATTTTGTATCATCAGCGAATAAGGAAAAAGGCTGTACAAGAACGTTTTTGAGGTCTGTTAAGTATAAAATAAAGAGTATTGATCCAAGAACTGATCCTTGCGGGACGCCACTGAGTACATTTCTGAGTTCAGATAGAGCTTCTCCAATACGTACTCGAAAATAGAATGACCCGAATTTGAAATTTTTGGCGTCCCCTTCAATAGCCCACAATTTTTCCACACAACCGTGAGCACACTGTATGCTTGTAGTGCAATCAAGTCGAAAGCTATCTATATTCTATGTAGCTGTTTAGCTGTTTGTCTGTTCGTCTTTCTTTAATCTGTGCTTGTAACATATGTAACTGTGCTTGTAATATAAAGTATCCCTCGGGAACACTATACTTCTTCGGGATAAGAAGTTTTAATCCAGACCCCAATTTCTAACATATCAAATTTCATCGAAATCCGTTTAGTAGTTTTTGCATGAAAGAGTAACAAACATCCATCCATCCATCCTCACAAACTTTCACATTTATTATGTCAGTAGTATGTGGTGTACGTACGAGGTGCTGCAGCGTGGTGAGCACGGGCAGCCAGGCCGTGTGGATGGTGTCGCCGTCGCGGCGCGCGGCCGCCAGCAGCGCGCGCATGGCGGCCACGTGGCGCGCCGTCACCATCACGAACGCCTGCTGCTGCGCCGGCGCCGCGCTCGGCAGCGGCGTGCCCACCCACACCTATATAAATACATAAGCGTTACGACAAATCAAGCGTTAAACTATAACTGCGTTAAGTTTAATAAGTTAACACAGTCGGTCATATCATACATGCATACAGTCAGTGACGCCGCGTTACTAAGGCAGTGACAGCAGCGGCGATATGCGCACGCGGCCGCCATAGTCACACTCCCGTCAAGCTGTGACTATGGCCCCCGCCAGCGCGCGTCACCGCTGCTGTCTGTGCCCGCCGCTGCGTCGCTCACCGGTAAATTCGAGACAGCGGCCTAGCGCCGCGACAAATTAATGTGGTGTTAAATAGCTTGGGACGGCTTTCGAACATAGCGTCAGCGAAGCGGCGTTAAGTGTCGCTGTTGGCAATGTCGCACAAACGCATGCACTATGGCTGCCGCCGATTCGCTGCGATAATATAGCACGTGGTTTTATTAAGATTCTTTTATAAAAATTACATCAGTCGATGAATTTTCGGCAGAAGAAGATGAAAGTTTAATTTGATTAGTATTTCAATAACCTATAATAATTTATTTACAAGATATATTTAATTGTGCAGAGAATAAGTATAATAAGGTATATTTTTTAAGGTTTCACTTGTATCTACTCACCACGTGGTGTCGGGGGTCGGGGGCCGCGCGCGCCGGCCACGGGCCTGCCAGCGCCGCGAGTGCGCCCACCGCCGGCACGCAGTACGCCGCCGGCAGTGCGCACCGGCACAGCGCGCCGTAGCACGCGTCGCGCGCCACGCTCACGCCCATCTGTGACATATTTACTTATTTATAACTAATGTTACTGTGATCTTTATTCAAATGAGTCTTCAGATATGCCATCTAAACTTACTTCCGGTCGAATACGGAAACGCTAATCAAACTCAAGAGCCCTTCTATTCACAGGCTGTCGCTGTCCCTGCTAGCCGAAATGACAAGGACAGCATGTGACTTGAGCGTCACCTAATTAAGGGCCATCCTATTCACAGGCTGTCGCTGTCTCTGCTAGCCGAAATATCAAGGACAGCATGTGACTTGAGCGTCACTTCACGTCACGTTTCTCGGGACTATTGAACGGGAAAGAGTCTGGACGGGATAGTCAACACTACTCTGTACAAGCCGGTACCTTCCCGGACTCATTCCTATTCAGAAAGAGTCTTGACGGGACAGTCAACAGTACTCTGTACAAGTCAGTACCTTCCCGCTGATGCGCGCGAGGGTCTGCACGGCGCGCAGGATGTTGTCCAGCTCGCCCACGCTCGCCTCCGCCAGCACCGACAACCCCCACACCAGCCCGCACCACGACGACTTGATTAGCTGTAATACCAAAGACTTCAAAACTCAAGATAGATGACGGACATTTGACAGAACAAATCTTCATACAATAAAAAGTTACGCCATCTTGCTTTTCACCATACTTCAAATGTCAGCCATCTTATTTTCACCATACTTCAAATATCAAAATGACCCCGAAAATCTCAAGTGGGGCCATTTAACTGCAGTGACTTTTTGCCTCAACATGTCTCGTCTATAATATATATACGTCTATATGTAATACATAATCCATTAACAAAATGAGCCATAAGCAGACGCTTGGCAGATGACAAACGTCGCAAATATATAGCTCGTATATACACATTAAGGATTACAGATAGCTGCGACGTTGTAAGGATATCATGGCATAACAACGTCAGCCGTAAACGGCAAAGCTCCAAATATTTTATTGCGCATCTATGAGGTAATAACTGTATCTATATTGAATTACCTGTAATTTGAGCTGCCTATCTTTATCCTCTGCGTCGTTCTCAGTTTTCTCCACCACATTGGAGTTCTGGTCGGAACTTTCATGGCCGTTCTTTGTAATTTCTTTATTGTCTACCTTCGTTTCTATGTCTAGAATATTAATTTCGTGCAAATTTAAATTCAACCCAAAGAGAAATGAAAAGAAAGAGTCGTGAATCTGCATGATTATGTCACAAAAACTATAAACTGTCGTGTATCTGCAGGATTATGCCACAAAAGCTATAAACAATCGTGTATCTGCAGGATTATGCCACAAAAACTAAACTTTTGATATATTATTTACCTTTTTGATTTTCAATTAGTTTGTTAGAGTTAATTTCTTTTTCTTCTGTGTCAGCCTGGCTGTCGTCATACAATTCTTGTAATCTGTAAGTTAGATTGATGCTGTAAGTCAATTAATATTATTTCCAATCATAGCTGGGCAGCTACATAAATTTCGGTAACGCACTTATAATATTAATATTGCTGTCCCGCTCGCTCAGTAGCATGGACCGCCGCATCGACGTCATAAGTTTTTTTTTTATTGGTATCCAAGACATACAAAAAAATATATATTTTTGTTCATAGCCATCATCAGAAGCCCTACAGGGGCTTATATGTTGATGACTTAACAATATTTTTTATAATTTTTAAAC
The DNA here is from genome assembly GCA_905404095.1 of Glaucopsyche alexis. Taxonomy (NCBI): domain Eukaryota; kingdom Metazoa; phylum Arthropoda; class Insecta; order Lepidoptera; family Lycaenidae; genus Glaucopsyche; species Glaucopsyche alexis. The sequence continues at coordinate 19,277,168 of FR990061.1, read as the reverse complement.
TATTTATTAACACTAGTCACTAAATTTTATAACTATTTTAATTAACACTGGTGACTTAACAGTAATTGTTGTAACTAACACAATCAATTGAAGAGTGTGTTGACTGGTGTATATGAGGTGTTTGTGTGTGTGTGGTGTGTGTGATGTGTGAGACGTGAGTGGTGTGTAGTGTATGTGCATTGATGTATAGCACCCTAGCCCTACGACCATGTCTTGGGATCAGTATAAGAACTACTAGGGTGCTTGTCTAGTCTTGCACACATATCTAGTCTTGTATATATATATATATATATATATATATATATATATATATATATATATATACAGGGTTATTTTTTCACCAGTACAATAAATCAACATACGTAATAGTTGTCAAAAATAAAAAATACTAGCGAGTTTTGTTACTACCCCTTTGGAACAAAAAAACAAAATTATCAATCCCCGAACTTATCCGCTAAACTAATACAAAATGTGGATACGTTACGCATCTATCGATGCTTTGTTGCCGACTCGTGCGCCGCCCGGCCGATCGCTTACCCCACCTCGCCGCCCCCTACCTCATACCGTACCCGTTGACGCCTTGTAGTTAGTGCGCACATGCGGTATTAGATTGGTTATAGGATAAAATAATTGAAATGAAAAAAAAAAAAAAATATTTGAGAAATGTACTCTATTATCGATACCAATGACGTGGTAAAATCTATTGTACCGATGAAAAAGTATTCCTGTATATATATATATATATATATATATATATATATATATATATATATATATATATATATATATATATATATAATGTGTGTGTGTGTGTGGTGTGTGTGATGTGTGAGACGTTAGTGGTGTGTAGTGTATGTGAATTGATGTATAGCACCCTAGCCCTACGACCATGTCTTGGGATCAGTATAAGAACTACTAGGGTGCTTGTCTAGTCTTGCACACATATCTAGTCTTGTATATATATATATATATATATATATATATATATATTTAAATCGACGAAGACTTCTTACGTCCTTACAAACTACCACCCTGTAGCGTCCACTGTATGTGGCAAGATTTTACATGTTATTAATGCATATATGAGTAGTTTTTATCAGTATGATATCAAGAGTCGACTTGGTATCGCGTTATATAATGAAATATGAATATTCAGTTTTGGAAATTTCCAGGTCATTTAGTACTTCCGTTCACCGCCAAAGCTATCCAGCACACAGTATATATCCGTATACTTCTATACACTGCATGGATGCTTGTACTTCCGTTCACCACCAAAGCTATCCAGCACACAGTATATATCCGTATACTTCTATACACTGCATGGATGCTTGTACTTCCGTTCACCACCAAAGCTATCCAGCACACAGTATATATCCGTATACTTCTATACACTGCATGGATGCTCTTACCTCTCATCAATTTGTTCAAATCAATTCCGTATAATGCCCTACATATATTACCAACATTATGCAGATAAAGGTACACCCTTCAATCTTTTATGAGATTGTGATTCCGAATTACTGTTTTTGTATTTTTGTAAGAAGGGTTATTTTTTTCCCGCGTATCTTTTATGTATGTATGTATGTATGTTAAATAGACGTCTTTTTGATTTAAATCGACCAAGTGTGTGTTGGTTAAATTTAAAAAATCTAAAATAAAATAACTAATTTAAAGAAATAAAAACAACCCGACTGACGACCGACTTCATAATTTTTTTGTGTATGATTACTTTGGAAGTCTGTTTAATTTTTGTTTAAAAATAATAATTTTACAATTTTTTGTGACGTTTGTAATTATCGAATACGCGCCAAGCTTCCATTAGGTATTATAAATTAGTGTCCGACCGAGTGTTCGGTTTCGGTTTCGGTCGAGTTTCAGCAAAAAAACGTGTTTCGGTTTAGTTTTGGTTTTGTCGAAACTACGACCGAAACCGAAACTGCATTCTGCATGTGCATGGAGTTCTCGGGCTGTGATCGGTAATGTTCGACGCTTTTTTAAATTCCAACTAAGCGACGCGCGACGCGACGATGACATTTTATAAGGTTTTGTTACAGGACATGATTTATTTAACTCCGTTGCATTTACTTGAGATGGGGTAAAAATAATAAAAGTAAGTATTTGATTTTACACATTTACAGTTGGTATACATAAAAAAATACTAATTATAATACTAAATTTTTGAAACAAAAAAAAGTATAGTAGGATGAAACCCACTGGAAAAGGAAAAAAATATAACAAAAAATAAGGAAAAAATAAATTACGGGCGATTTGAGGTTGGGAAGTGTAAGGGGGTGAGTTACATGGGGTAAAAAACGGCTTATCTCGATTTTCGGCAAAACTACGAGTCCTATGGAAAAAAGTAAAATAGCAAAGTTATAGGTGATAAAAAGATCTACAACGTTTGTACTTATTTACAGTTTTTTCACATAACTTCATACATTTATGTGAAAAATTCAACTAACCAAGTGTTTGTTCTTTTTTTATATTTATGTTATTACAAAAAAATTCACGACATTTGGTGAAAACGTACCCGTGTGTTTCAAATATATTGTAATTTTTTTTATTTAAAATATTTATTTTTTCACCTTATTTTGACTTAATATCAAAAAATTAACCCTAATTTTCAGTCGAAAACTCTCACGTCAAAATATCTTTTTTTTTTATTTTAAAGTCGGTGGGCTTTTTATTCGTTGAAATCTCTCTTTTCTGATAATGTAAAAAAATACATTACCACAGTAACAGTTCTCAAAAAAATGCAAAGAAAAGAACAGGTAGTAAGGCCCAGACCCGCTTAGCCCGTTCCCCACTTCTCTCTGAAATACGTTTTGATGGGCTAAAATTATCCGTAGGTCACTCATGTATTTAAGCTATCTTAAAATAGCAATAAATAAGCATCTATGGATATAATTTAAAGACGATTGGACAACTTACACAAAATATTGTAGATGAAGACATTTACAATATTTTGTAGATATCTTCTACTAAAATATTTTGTGCCTAGCTTCAATAAGAATTGAGGCTAGGCGGGTCTAGGTTATGTGAAAAAAATATAAATATAAAGTTTTCACGCCTCATACTATAATCAGGAAACCGTAAGATGAAAAATGATCGCTTAAACAATGACTGATGTACCACAGCGTCAATACATATCCTTAAATAGAGCCAATAATATTATATTACAGTAAATTATAAACAGTTTATTTGGAATATTGATATTTTTTTTACAACTCTATCATTATCATCTAGTACAAAATAATTTATGTATGCATTACGAGTATGACTCATCAGCATGTGACCCCTCTTGCCCCCAATAAAAAAAGGTATGGTGACTACAATAAATATTTCTTAGTGTTTTGTCATTTTTTATATATTTATTTACGTTTTTTTTCTTGCATCCGTTGCACATAAAATATATAATATGCATTAAGTGATATGTAACAAATATGTAACAAACAATAAAAAAATATCGGCAAGCGGTACTGAGAAATGGGAAAATAATAAAAGAGAACTTGGAACGAATAAAACTGGTTATTCTATCAAAAAATGTTAATTAATATATTTTTAACCATTTAGAATTTAATAACGCCAAGCAACAGGGCTGATCCTTAGGATAAACGGAAACGTTTAAAAAAAGATTCATCTCATTTCATTGCCCATATTTTTCTTAATTTATGGAACAAACAGACCTACGGACAGCTTTAGTTTTTTTTATTATTTCATTTTATATTACATAAATTAAATTAAATAAGTAAAAAAGCAAAACAGTCTAGTCATGTTTGTAGTTCGTAGTTGTAAAAACATCATTTTTTTTCAAATTCGAAATTCAGTTTATTATTGAATTTCGGGTATTTCAACAGATTTATGTTGTGAACTTGTCACAACGCGGCCTTTCGAGAGTAGAGCACAACCGAGGCGTGCTTAAAGGTGTAGAATTGTAGATCTTTCTATTAGGTACCTACAAATTTGCCATTTGACTTTTTCCATAGGACTTGTAGTTTTTCCAGAAATCGAGATAAGCCGTTTTCTATCCTTAAAAACTCACTTCCTTACACTTCCCGACCTCAAATTGCCCGTAAAATACTTTTTCCTTTTATTTTTGTTAAATTCTCTTCTTTTTCCAATGGGTTTCATCCTACTGTAAGTTTTCTTTTTCACTTTTGACCATTTTCAAAGGTAAAAGCACTAGTCTATTAGGCTTACGAGGTGTTTGACTAGCTTGCATTGTGCCTAATTCGCTTAAGAACGACTTCAATTTAAGCCTGAAATTTTGTTCATAGATTAGAATGATGGAACGTTTGACCATATTTAACTGTCACACCGTTGACCGTACACGACAATGACACTTTTGCGATATTCTATTTTCTCATAATTATGAGAAAGCCATGCTTAGTTAATAAGGCTAACTCTCGTAACCTACTTCGCGATTTAATTTAGGTATAACGAGATAGTCGTTTCGTGAATTGGGCTAAGCTTAAAGTATTTAAGATCCGTTGTACATAATAATATAGCTGTTTTACAATAAACAATTGTAAATATTATAGTGCTTTTTCGTGTTTTGCTCGCAATACAGATTTGTATAAATAAACTACTAAGCGGCAGTAAATCAAAAGCATGTTAGGACATGTCTAAGGAGGGTTCTGTAACTATCAACGCGCCTTCTTTGAATTACTTAAAAAGTTGTAGTCCGATTGCGCTCAAAATAAATTCTCTAAAAGATTTTTAGCGTGATCTATCAGCATACAAACTTTCCAGTTTCTATCTCCTATAGTTTAAAAATGCCAGCGGGGGACCAAATTATAAAACCACTTTGGAAGCCGATTACTCAAAAATGGTTCTTTGTAAAAAAGTTATGTATGAAACCACGCCTTTATTTTAGATCTTTTCGACGATATCTCACACGATGGAGTAGAATGAAACAATATTTTTCATGCCTATTTCACATGTATGGAGGAGCCACCCCTCTAAAATATGAAATTATTATTATTTTATGAATGTAGAACCCATTTATGTTCAAAATTACAGTACCTAGAGGGGCAGACAGAAAGAAAGACTAAGTGACGAAGCAAAACTATAAGGGTTCCTTGAATACTATGGAACCCTAAAAAGACTGACTGATTAAACTAACGTTTCCTTTATTTTTCTCTCAAAACATGATCCTTGTACCTACGGAAGTTTCGGTTGCAGCCGAAACTGAGACCGTTGCCGAAATTCGTTTTCGGTTTCGGTCGTAAAAACCAGCTTTGGTCAGACACTATTTTAAAATAAGATGATGATGATGATTACTGTAACGTACATAGTGGCATATGCTTGCAGTTCTTAAAACAATAATGCCGAAATTTCCAAACGCGTATCTTTAAAGACTGAGGAGTTTTGTTCAGTTCTTTTGGATCCAGGAAATACCTTCTTATTATACAGGGTATAATCTTATTTTTTTGGTAGCATAATATGCTTAAGTTACTTCAGGAAAAGTCTAAATCACTATATTATATGTCTATATAAGTTTTGAGGATGTAGGCGACGCACTACGATTAGGTTTCACCTAGGCATAAGTTACTGTTATTACTTATTAGAATTAAATTGTTTATATGCCCTTTTGTTTAGAATAATATGATTTCTTGTTTATGTAACAGAAAGAATAAAGTCGTACCGCTGGGACGTTCAAATTTCTAATGCTTTGCCCGCCACCTCGGGAACAATAGTCGCACAACCGCACGCACAAGTGACACACGTTTGAACGCTCCACCGGCACATAACTATCCAAAACCGTGGTTTTATTCAGTCCCCTATAGAGGAGTTCCCTCGATTCCACACGGATCCCATCATCAAGTTTCAATGTTAATGACAACAACAAAATAATTTTACAAAATATAAGTCCATAGACGGTAGAGTAACGTTTAAAGATCACCGTGTTTGTGAAAAATACTAGGAGAAGTATCTTTTGTATCATCATAATGTAATGATGTATGGTGTAATGGTGGTGGTGATAATGATGATCACTTAATTGCCATGGAAGCATATGCTTGCAGTTCTTTAAACAACGCTGAAATCCCCAAACATGTGTCTATAAGGAGTCAGGAGTTCTGTTCTGTACTTTTGGATCCAGGGTATACCTTGGCGCAAAATCTTAATTTTTGGTAGCATAATATGCTTCTAGACTACTTCAGAAAAAGCTGAAATCGCCATAAGTATCCATATAAATTTTGATTCCTCATGGAGCCGATCATCAGGTCACCACTATTTTTAAAACGGGACTTTGGGGTTATACCCTTTAGATCAAGAAAAGAATTTTGAAAATCGGTCCATAGACGGCTGAATTATCGTCTTAAACATACAAAATAATAATAAAATATTATACAGCCGAATACATAACCGCCTCCTTTTTTGGAAGTCGGTTAACAAAATATGCGATGCGACCGCGCTGCTGGCGCTGACGACCGGCTCGCTTCCCGCCCCCCGCACGCCCCACACCCGTGCACCCTAAAAGGCCCCAGTAGGATCAAGGCGGTGTCCTGATATAAGAAAAATTCTGGACGCAAGATGATGATCGTGGAGAACTGAAAAAAACTTTTTGTGTATATTCAGGGAGACGCAATATAATCGGTAAAGTAAATGCTCAATATACGGTACAAAATATACGCTTCTCAGTAGCGCCCTCGAAATTCCACACGGCCGATGGCTGAACTACGAAATACGCTGAAAATCATTCTAGTGATGAAATTGAGTCCATGCCAATTTTTTGCCTATGCATTCTAATGATGAAAAGACACCCTTGGACGAAAAATGAGGGTCGGTTAATCTTGCGTCCGTATACCGGACGCAACAAGTCGGTCGGACGCGGCATCATTCGTAAAAATCGCCATGTAGGACGCAACATGATTCGCAAGATGTATATATATATATATATATATATATATATATATATATATATATATATATATATAATGTGTGTGTGTGTGTGGTGTGTGTGATGTGTGAGCCCTAGCCCTACGACCATGTCTTGGGATCAGTATAAGAACTACTAGGGTGCTTGTCTAGTATATATAATATATAAGTAGTGCAGTATTAGGTCATACGGGTTTGGCTATATATGTATTTACCATACACATAGTGTGTAGTCCTTACAGACTAAAGAAAGAATGTATTTTATAAAACAGTTTTTACATTTTTAGCATTTTTTACTTTCAGATATGCTTAAGTATATCATTATGCAAATTGTTTGTAATAACTATGTATATATTTTTTTAAACTTTAACCCGACTACGTAAATTTATAGCTTATGTTACCCGGGATATTATTACGAATTTATTGACATATCATTTATTAAAATCGGACAATTAGTTTAGGCGCTACGGTGGAACAAAATACTTACATATACTGTCAAAATCATTACCCTTCCTTTTGGCTTCGCCGTAGTCGAGTAAAAATGAAAATGTTATATAATACGTCGCGCCATGCCGTTCAACCGTAGTAACAAGGTCCATGCACTAATTGTTTTATGTATTTAGCGTCCTCTTGTATCTCGGCGCCTCCGTGCGGTCCAGCATGTCTGTAATGTGTCTAGTGACGTCACCTGAAGTAGTCCTGCCCCTCGACGGCGATGGCGATGGAGCGTATGATCTCGACGAGGCAGGCGTACGCCACGGAGATGCCGTACCCCTCCTGGATGCTCGGCGCCTCCGTGCGGTCCAGCATCTCTATACTGTGTAAATACAATTGTAATTTAAAATACAGAGTATATGTTGCAAAAGTGAAATGTAATTTATCATTTAAAAACAAAGATTTCAAAACAACAAATCTTTATAAATAAAAAGTTACGCCATCTTGGTTTTCACCATACTTCAAATGTCAAAATGACCCAAAAATCTTAGAAGTGGGGCCATTTAACTGGAGACAATTTTTGACTTAAGAGCGTTAACGGCGCGCGACTCAGATTTCACAAAAACGCTACTTTTCAAAAGCAAAAATATCTAACAAAAACTGGTTATTCTGATTTTTACATGTAAAAAAACACTAGAAAATATTGTATTCTAATTTTTCCCTTATCATTTATTTTAAAATAATTTCAAACTTTTGAATAAAACTGACAAAACTAACCAGACGTTTTGACAACTTTAGGTTCAGGGGCATTTTCAAAACATATAATAGCTAAAACCACTTACATTTTTTAAAAACAAAAAATCTTTACAAACTTGTTGGATCCTCTTGTAGATTATCTCTTTGTCAGATTATTTTTATATACGTTTCTATCTCATAAAAATAAAATTTAAAGAATGCGAAATTATCAGGAATTATAGTAATTTAAAATGATGATATTTATGTATTTCACTTGCTCTTTCTCTTTCTTACTTACATAATCTAAAAGAACAACGTTTTATCTTTAATATGCCATTTAAATTTTTAACTAAATTAGCTTGACGATTTTTTTATGAATTTTTAAAACTAGTGTATAAATCGAGGCGCACGAGCGTTTACAAATCAGACGGCCGCGAGCCATTACAGAGGGTGGACGTATCGCACGGCGCTCTGCATTGAACTCTGTTGACCTTTGTAGTGCGTACGAGATCCACCCCGATAAAAAGATTTTGATATTTGGAAAATATACTTTTTAATTTAATAATAAATATTGTTATTTAAGTTAATTTTTTTTTATTGTAATAACAAATTATTTTACATATATAATAGATAATATAATAGGAGATAAAAATAAGTTCGCACGAAAAAGAAAACATACACATTTTGAAAACTTGGCAAAGGCAAGAGCTGCTAAAAGTTTAGTACATTTTAACATAATTAGACCCAGTAGATGGCGCTGTTGTTAGTCTACATTTATTTATTCTAGCGCTAGTCAACGGCTGGAACTCAGTGCGGCGCGAGGGGAAAATGCTTGTTATTTCACCTAATATCTGGGAAAAAAGGATACTTATACCCATAAAATAGTTATCTATACTTATATGAGAAACTATAGTGCACACATTTATACTGTTTTGTAAAGTATTTTAGAAAAGGTATCCTCAAATTACCCAAATCATCTCAGTTGCTGAACAATAAAACTGTGTCGGTATGTACTTGCTTTTTTATTTTCATTCTTGATTTGTTTTATATTTACGGTCAAAGTTGCGCTAAACATCCGATGTTTGGAGGCTATTATTTTCTTAACTAATAGGCAATCGGCCTAATTTTTTTTTATTACATAAATGAATAGTACTCTTAAATATGAGTAACTTCTCAGAAGAAACTGTATATCAAAAGTCAATATTTTCAAAGGTACAGCGATTTGTATAAAATTTTCGCGAGCCTCCTAAAGTCGACCTACAAATGACGTCACTTGTAGGTTAAGGTGTATGAAGTAGTATATGAAGTATATGGCCGCCGGAATATATTTGTAAAAATCTCCCATATTTGTGCGTTTAAGTTCATACTTACCATAATTAATGTTTTTGTATATGATGTGAGTAAACTAATGATGTAGGTTGTGTTTACCAATTTAGCAAAAAAAAAAAATTTTTTTTGGTACTTTTTAAATGTATTTAATTAGTAAACTACACATAAAATAATATATTTTTTTACATTTACCAAGTAGTAATGCCTCAATATTTCTGAATATATTAATGAAACTAAATATTTCAGATGTAGTCCGATCCCCTATTTGAATTTTAGAAATATAAGCACATACCGACCAAGATAAGTGTAATAAAAATCGATATTACATAAACTTTGGGTCTATAATGTTTGACTTTAAAGTAAATCACCAATAACGTTTGCATGGAGACAAAACCGACTAGCGCAGCCATAATAACAATATACTACTTTGCATGTTCATTTTGTTGTTAATATGCATCTGCTTTCAAATAACAAAATTCTTGTGTTTACGGCTTTGTGGTTTAACTTCAGACAATGTGCAAAACACTCAAGTAAAGTAAAACAGAAGAAGTAGAACTTCGAAATGAAGAGGTACGTATTTAATAATCCATATAATCCCCTCAGATAGCAGTAGATTCTTAATTTGTATGTACAAAGTAAAATTCTTAAACTTCTAACTCGGAGCTGCGTACAATCAGGAGCCAAGATGGGAGCATTATAAAAGGAGAAGAACGTGTGTTAAAGAAATGTAAAGAGTATTTTGGTACAAAGTAAAAACTACTAACTACTTAATTACCAAGTTTTATCTAGGTACATATATGCGGCAAACGGTAGTCTGGATTTCGAGCTTATGATTTAGAAACAAAATTGTTTCCAAATCATTTTGCCTCGAAAAGAAACAACTTATATAATATGTCACCGTAAAATTGTAAAAACCGTTAAATTGTAAAAAAACTAACGAGATTGTAAAAATATGTCGAAAGATTCATAACTATCTTATAGGTATTTATTATCTAACTATAAATAATGTGTTAAATTATAGGCAGCATATTCACGTCCGAAGTCTATTAACATTTTACAATTTCACTAGTTTTTTTACAATCTAACGGTTTTTACAATTTTACGGTGACATATATAAATGATAAGTACATCTAGATACGTATTAGTAACGAATACTTTTCTTCTTTAAAATAGCACCTAAATTGGTAATTTCGTATTTAATTTTTAAAACACAAATATTTTGACGACTTGATATAAGATGTTAAAGTACCTGGGAGACTGAGCTTTGTCCGGAATTTTAGTAGTGAAAATAATTAAAAATTATAACTAGAGGAACAATTATTAGTCATAAAAAAATAACAAATATAAAAAAGTATATAAAATTGTCTTGTTTAAAATATAAAATGTTTATTTTGTGTTCCAGAATCTATGTAATGTAATGTATGCATATTGCATACATGCATACATTTATACAGTCATGCAAGATACGCGCGAAAAACATAACCGGGCGAAAAGCATAACGTCTTGACAGTCGGGTAAAAATCAAAGAGATGTAAATAAACACATTTCAGATGTATAACTAAATTATATTAATTAAAATAGTATAAAAGTATTATTTCAAGGTATTTTTATTTTCCATAATATTATGTTAGTATTACATTACCTACTGATATTGTATGTTTTGTGTAGATAATGTGTTATATTATATATTAAGTAATATGACACAGAATATAATTATTATTATGATATTATGTATACCATAATCAAAATTCAATAATAATTATTATCGTTATTATTATTATCGTAAAGTAATTAAAGTAAGGCAAGTATCAATGTGGGTTAGTTGGCTTACAGTCGTCGAGCTATTCACGCACACAAAGACGCTCGCTGCAGGCTGCAGCTGTGTGCGTATTTTTCACCAAAGCTGACTTCACGCGCTATGCGTTAATGCTCTTAACATTCCTCGTCTATAATATACGTCTATGTTTAAAAACCAAAATCGTGACGCTCGTCATGACGACAGCCAGGTGACGTGACGTTTAAATTTGACACACAATGCGCCCAATAATAATTGTATTTCTACATAATATGATTATCTGAAGTATCGTAAATAGACTTAGTTTGTCCCAATCTCGCTCTTTAAGTAACGAGTTATACAAATGTGTACTCACTATATGGACTTGGCGGTGCCAGGCTCGAAGGTGACGCATAGCGGCAGCCACACGCCCTTCCAGTGGAAGCCCGATTGCTGCGTCGCGACGTTCGCCGCCGCTGCAAATGACATTCACCATCATCAGCTAACGTCTCTATGCTTATGGTCAGCTTATACCGAGACGCAACTTTAAGATAGCGATTCAAAATTGAACTTTACTCACTACGTAAGAAGATACACGTTTAATGAGGGTATTTTATATTTTTTCTGCCTTTAGGGGGCAGAGCCAACGCACACAAAGGGTCATCAGGTGGCGTAAGTGGTATCAAAAACGGTCAATAAGAATTTTAGAATCTTTTTCTGTTACCATGCGGCGCTCGGTAGCCCGACGGTCCATGTCGTGTCAGAAAGCTGTCAGATGTCACGAATTTAAAGACCCTCATTGCAAGAGTTCGAATTTCGAAGTTGCTGCTACACGCTGCGCAGATCGGCGCCGCTCTTGCAATGAAACGTATATCTTCCTGTGTAGTAAAAAAAGTTTAATTTTGAATCGCTACCTTAAAATTCAGAGCCACGTCAGTCGCGAACTTACGCATAATGTTATGACATTATGAGCCTTTTTTAGGGTTCCGTAATACTTAACCTCTCTAGCGTGTCAGAGTTTCTTGACAGTTACCCCCCTCACGCGTCGAAGTGTTTTTCGCGCCAAAAAACGATACCCCCCCACGTCTCCCGCCTTCTCCCGTGATATTATTTTTCAGGATTTCAATATTTTATTTTAAATAAAACCTATTCATGTTATGTATATTTAAAAATAGAATATATTCCCTAACAGTCTTATTAATAAAATTATTTACACCACGGATTAGCTAATCCAACATGGCTGTCTCTGTCAGATACTTTAGAACAGTCACTTGATAGACAAAGAGAGCGATTTGGATTTGCTTATCCATGGTGTAAATATTTTTATTAATAAGGGCACAGTGTAATAAAGAGATACAGTGGTCCAACGCGTTTGAAGTCGCGCGAAATGCCGCTTTTGTGTAGGTATTCGTCATTGCTGCAGGGTTGTCACAATAATGTGTTTTATTATAATCTGTTCTACATTTTGTGTATTCGTAGTATGTGTATGTAGAGTACTAGGAATAAAACAAAAAATATATATATAGAAGTATTAATAAAGAGTTTTATTATAAAAAATACAAATGCGTATACAAAAGCTCAGGGTTCGCATGATATATATCAATTGATATATATCGGATATATATCATGATATATTATATCAATTGATATTTATGCTTGACATATTATATATCAAAATTGATATTTATGTTTAAAAATGTAAAATTTTTTTTAAAATCTTACATCAAGTCATAGTCTAAATACACAGGTCTTATTTTCCGAGAGTTTCACAAGCCTAGGTCATCAAAAACTTGCTATTTAACACGACATTAACTAATCATTAGGCTTATGACACCCACGTGACCCCCTGTTTTTCGGAAGAAAATTCCTTGTTTGTTATTATACTATTGTTATACCATTTATACCATGTGTCAAATTAATTCGACTGATAAAATTAATACACATTTTTTTCTTCTGGTTATAAACAAAAGTCATTTTATGGATTTAAGACTTAAATTGATACTCAAAAGTATCTATCGTTGATTTTTAATTTATTTGAAAACTTTGAATATCAATAATAAATAAATGAGTTTAATTTTACTTCCCTATCTTCAAATTATCAGACATACAAATTATTTCGATTCAACTATTACGAAAAAACATATCAGAGTATGAAATTTGTATGTAATTTTGAAAATATCAAAAATATCAAAAAATCAAAAATATCGGATATACGTATATCAAAGATATCTGATATTTTGATATTTATTATAAATATCGGATATTTACGAACCCTGCAAAAGCTACAAATGCGAAACTGAAACTATTTTCGACATTTGGATTTACTAGTTTTTAGATTTCGATTGTTGAATTTGACGATGTAGTTAGTAAATTCTCATACGTAGATACAATTTTATTAAAAATTCTGACGGGAAACAGGCGCATGGTTTTGTATTAAAATTAATCTTCTAAAGCTGTTCATATAATTGACCATTGTAAATAAGTACCTACATACAACTCAAACAAAACACTGTCGCAAACCACTTAAAACAATCAAATTAAAAAGCGTCAACCCCGGCTGACGTGTCCCAAGCGAGTGTATGGCAGCTTGGGCTCGCTACCGCCCCTCTCTCACCCCGCACGCCCCGCACGATTGCTCTGTCTAGACGTGTCCGTTGGACGACTGTAGGTAAGTTCTATAGGCTGTGATAAGGGTGTAAGTGATTACGTATTATGAATCGAAGCAGACAGATTTATAACAAATTACACCACACTCCTCTCGAAGCACTTGAAACTAAACACTTCAACGTAAACAATAACCCGACCTTTGAACCCGATACTCATTCACACATGTTGATTGTTATTAGTACGGTCTACTAATGTAGATTTATGACGGTCTCAAGTACTAACACGAATATATAAACGCAATTTCACAGAATTACAAATGAAACAGCTGATGGCGTCCGTCACCCTGACGCAGGCAACTCCCGTGTTTTTTTTTTTTCAAGATTAAATTGTTAAAGTGTAAATAAAACCTATTCATGTTACATATATTTAGAAAGGAGATTAAATATCCTAATTGATGATATAACTGGAATTAAGAAAAATACTAATTTAATAAAAGAAATCTTGATTCAAACATAACACACACGTATTTTTTTAATATTCCATTGCAAACCTAAAGTAAGGCCAAATTTATGTTTCTATATAGTGAAATTTGCTTAATTTACGTAGATGCACACATTATACATAAAATTTAAATAGAAAAACAGATATAAAACAAATTACAGTTACCTACTATAAAATTGTCAGTCTAATTTCGATTCCCGCGATTTTTATTTTTCCGAATTATATTGTTATAATGTATGTAAAACCTATGCAAATTATATATATTTAAAAAGTAGAATAGATTTCCTAAGTGATGACGTAAATGGAATTTAGAAATACACTCATTTAATAAATGAAATCTTGATGCAAACAAATAAACTTTGATTTTTTTTTCATATATTGTTTGAAAACTCAATTAAATATAAAATTTATGTTTCTATACAGTGAATTTTGCTTTAATTACGTAATTGGATATATAATACAAAATATTTAAATACAAAAACAGTTGTACTAACAAGGATTGGAGCAAAACTAATTACAATTACTATGAAAAATATCTGACATAGTACATATTTTGATTGCTCAATAAACTGTAACTGGGACATAATTATATGAATATTTTTATATTTTTATGCAGTTCAGGATGTTAAATATTACAATAACACATTAATTTTTTACAACGCACAATGTAAATAGTAACTGATTGAACCCTCCGAAAATAGTCCTATTTTGACGGAAATGTCTTACAAAAACAATCATAGTAACTAATTTACTTATTATTATCCCTAAATTCTATTCCTAGATTCTACAATAAATACTGTTCTAATAAAATATCTAATAAAATGTTCAATTCAAAATGCATTTTACAAGAAAATCATAAACTCACTATGATAAAAATCTCAATAAAAACGTATATTTTTCGATCGATTTTCCGAAGTAATTTATAGTAGAATTATAGAAAATACTTAATGTACGCATAAAAAACTTAATATTAATTACATAAATGTTAAAATTACGTGGTACAAACAAACCACTTACAAATTATAAATACATTTCTATGGGCTTTCCCGCCTTGCCGACCGTCGGCAAGCGACGCTTGGGGATATAGCTGTCACTTACCGACCGTCGGCAATCGACGCTTGACAGGTTATGGAACCCTTATAGTTTCGCTCTGTCCGTCTGTCTGTCTGTCTGTCTGTCTGTCCGCGCCTCTAGCTCCTGTAATTATGAATATAAATTGATGAAATTTGGTGCAGTTATAGATTGTGTATAGATCACGGTTTCAAGATCATAAAAAATAATAATTTTATATTTTAGGGGTGGCTCTCCATACATGTGAAGTGGGGATGAAAAATATTTTTTCACTCTAACCCATCGTGTGGGGTATCGTAGAATAGGCCTTTTAAATTAAAGGCAAGGTTTCATACGTTACTTTTTTATAAAGTTGACCATTTTCGAGTAATCGGCCTCCAAAGTAGTTTGTAAGTTGGTCCCCCCCCTAGCATTTTTAAACTATAGGAGATAGAAACTTGGAAATTTCCATGCTGATAGATGATGCTAAAAACTCTTTAGGAAAACTATTGTGAACCAAATCGGACAGTAACTTTTGGAGTAAATAAAAAAAAAAGCATATTACGCGTTTATAGTTACGGAACCCTCCTTAGACATGTCCTGACATGCTCTTGGTTAGGTTATTTGATATATTTTTACTAGCTGTTGCCAGCGGCTCCACCCGCGTAAATACAGCATCCTTCAGGAACACTGTACTATTTCGAGATAAAAAGTATCCTATGACCTTTCCCAGGACTCGAAGTATGTCTGTACTAAAGAAAAGGTAGTATCCCTTGTCTTTCCCCAAAGTACATCTGTACCAAATTACATCAAAATTGGTTTAGCGGTTAAAGCGTGAAGATGTAACGGACAGACAGACACTTTCGTATTTATAATATTAGTATACATTTGGGCTAATATGCGCAATAGGCTATGTGAACCAGGCTAACCTAATGCGTCATAGATTGGTAATTTGTATTTTGTATTGTATTGTGTGCAAAAATAGTGTAATTACATTAGTAGGAATGCGTCATTAAACTTTTGTCAGGATTTTTTTAGCTCAAACTATATGTGTCATGGGATACTCATCCCAACTTACCTGTCCGGTAGTTGTGGTATAGTATACGGGTATACGACCCCGGCTTCCCTAGCTATTACTGTCCTATCCCTTGCCCTCCTGGGCGGTAATATCCTACATTCCCTATTTCCCACTCTAACTTACCAATCTTCCTTTCCACACCACCTATCCTTCCCTTTCCCTATTCCTACCCTCTCCACCAATCCGTGGAAACGCAATGGATAATTAAAAATAATTTAATTATCCAAAATGGCGGCGATGTGGTTCGCCACCCATCACGTCTCGTTTCTCGCGGAGGCGAAAAGCGGACCATGGAGAGACGCTTGGCTACGTTGAATGTAAGAGGAGGAATGGATGGTAAGAATGAAAGTAGACGAAGCGAAAGAAGTATGTAAGGATCGTAGCAAGTGGAAAGAAGTGGTCTCTGCCTACCCCTACGGGAAAGAGGCGGTCCTGCCTACCCCTACGGGAAAAAGGCGTGATTATATGTATGTATGTAAACTATATGACGCTTCGTCGGTTAAATCTGCCGTAATGTGGGCAAAGAATATATTTTCACCAACGTAAAGAACCGTCATTCCATGATTTACACGAATTGTGCTCGCGGCTATATGTGCAAGGTTAGACGTATGCGAGGGTTGCGCGCAGCGAGTGGCACGTGGAGATTTTCAAGCCAGGACTTTCATAATATTAATGATAGATTTGAGACGACGTTTTGAAATTATTTCGTTTTCAACCTTAGGCCTACGTCAGCATGGCTGACATTCGCTGGCTCTCGAGCTGTCATTTGTAGAGTGTCGCTTGTGACTTGGGGAACGATCTCGGGGTCCTTGTTATTAAGCAATAACCTTAAGGCAAGATAAACAGGTAGGCCGTGGATTTAAAAATGTCCTATAACTTAGTGTGGTTGTTTACAATATTACAATGTATTGCTGTAACAAAGGGCCACGTAGAATACATGGATGACTATTATCAAGAAACTACGGAAGGTTGAAATTACTATTCAAATCTTATACGAATTTATTTTATTAGTGACCGCTTTGACGAGCCCGTATACCATTTTATTGTAATACTAGATGTTGCCCGTGACTTTGTACGTGCTAAATTTCGCAGGAACCGCTCATTTTTCCGCGATAAAAAGTAACATATGTCCTTCCCCATGGTCTATTCTACATCTGTACCAAATTTCATTAAAATCAGTTCAGTAGTTTCGGAGCCTATTCAATGCAAACAAACAAACTTTTCCTCTTTATTATAATAGTATACATAGTATACATTTAAAAAACTATACAGCTTGCATATTATGAAGGAACCGAATTAACAACAAACGGAGCCGCAGGCAAAAGCTAGTAAAACTAAAGCGAGTATATAAACACAATAGGGATAGTGATTAAAACATAGTTTAAAAGTAAAATATCGACAAAGTTATTGTTGATCCAGTTTCTAGACAATTTTCTTAGAAGTAGGACGCCTCAATTGAAACACATAGGAAGTGACCGCAACGACTGCAGAACTGATTGAACTACGTATGTGCACACGGTTCAACGGCGCTGCTAAGCAGTTTTCATCTTATGCATGTACTGGTCGAGCGGCAGCTTGTTCTATAGTATCTATAGTAATATAATAAAGAGGAAAAGTTTGTTTGTTTGCATTGAAAAGGCTCCGAAACTACTGGACCGATTTTGATGAAATTTCAAATTTGGCACATATGTAGAGTAGAACATGGGGAAGGACATAGGCTACTTTTTAGCGCGGAAAAATATACGGTTTCTGCGAAATTAACTTTTGCGCGCACGAAGTCGCAGGCAACATCTAGTATGTTATAAAATCAATGCTTGGTAGAACAGAAATTTTATGCTCTTTATAGACCCTGACCCAAAGAGGTCGGGTGACTCGGGTCACCCACGTTAAACAAAATATTGCGAATATCTCAGAAACGGTTTATCGCCCATAGATATGAGGGTAGTGGGGTGTATGTATAATCGCCAATTATTATTGAATTGCCTACATTCTACCAAACACCCAGTATATATTATGTCACCGTAAAATTGTAAAATCCGTTAGATTGTAATAAAACTAGTGAAATTGTAAAATATTGATAGACTTCCGACGCGAATATGCTGCCTATAATTTCACACATTATTTTTCGTTAGATAAAAATATATAGTTTTTAATCTTTCGAGATATTTTTACAATCTCGTTAGTTATTTTACAATCTAACGGTTTTTACAATTTTACGGTGACATATACACGCAGGGACCGACGTCAGATGGGCCCTGGCGCCGAAGAGCTACATGCGGTGCACGCGGCGGTTCACGCCCGGCCACTGCGTCACGCCGCTGCGGCCCGTGTGGACGTACAGCTTCCAGGAGTACAAGTGCATGTGAGTTCAATGCCCGGCATATAAGGTTGTTCAGAATCGAGTACGGATATTTTGTGCATATGATCTTCTGCTTATGTCGAGACGTTTAGACTGAAAAATAATTGAAAATTTGAAAAAATACATAGTCATTACATTACGCTCTTTACGGCTTTCATTGACCTTTCAAAGCTGATTGTATATAAATGATGTTGTTCAAGCAAATTCTTTGCTTCCTCTTTGAGGTTAATGAACTTAAGAGTGCGCAATATAAATTTTTATTATTATCTTTCTGCCTAAAAGTCTATATATATGTAGTAGATCATATGCCCAAAACATCCGTAATGATTTTGAACAACTTTATACATATCATTCTTCTTAAAATCGAGGCAACTTCGAAGTGAAAACAAGTGATCAAGAGTGATACGAGAGTTAAACCTACGACTTAGCTACGACCTAGGACATCGTTAGTGATTTGTGTTGGACCTAGTGCTAGTGAATAAAGTCTTCAAAAGAGTCAGCAGGTCTTTCTCTCCAAATCATTCGAACCCTAATACGTAACAGTATTAATAAAGTCTAGTCAACGGCATGGGCAAGCGTAATGAGCTATTGCAGCGAGCGGCTGGGGTGCCGTGCGCGCAGCCGCTTCAATCGCTTCGACAGCCGGGAGAGCTGCGAGCTGCGCTGCCGTACCCTGATGATGTCCAACTACATGGGCCGCACCAGGAACCGAACCGACGACCACGGTCACGGTGAGTTTACGTAATAAACCTTGGTAACAGAGCTTTGCACAGAGTTCTGATAAAAAAAAGGTTTTAACAAGTTTTATCTAACTGACATTAGAACCAACCACATTCCGAATTTTCGAGCAAAGCAAAAATTATACGAAAGAAAAACATATACATGTAACAAATAGCGCAGTTTCCCAGGGAAAGCTAGACCGATTTTTCTCCCCCAAAACTCCTTGCATACTACATTTCATGGTAATAATTGCAACTGATTATACCGGGTGCAATTGGAGACCGTCTGGAAACTTCCAGAAGTGAATATACTCATGAATATAAGCATCTTTTATCATGGGGTCAACGTTTCTACTTGATAAAAAAAAACTTTGGTTTTTTTTCCTCTGCCACGCTACTAATCACATTAATTGTCCAACAACAACCTTTGCATGGCAAATGTTAGACACTCAAATGACAGATGATCTGTAATGCCAAAGACGCCGTAAATTGCCAGGCTAATAATTCCTAAAATAACCTTTTTTACGCTACATTTTGCAGATGTTATAAGTAGACGTCGAATGTATTACGCTGAAGAGGAAAAAATACGGAAATATGCTCGAGATGAAAAGGAAGAAGACGATGCGAGACAGCAAGATGATGGACCGTTAGAGGCAGATGATGATGATGATCGTTACACTACGGCGGTTGACATCGACGCGCCTGATGACGATAGTGTGTGAATGATGTTCAATTTGTATGTGAATCAGATTAAAAATAGGGTGAATGTACCAATTATCAGCACTTTAAGAGATACTTAAAATTTAACCCAGATTATTACAGAGGGAAATACGTTTTTACCCACAATTATCAGTTTTCTGGGTCCATTATTTAATAAGTGACTGATTTTTATTTCATAATATAGTTTACCTTCATCCACATTTTATAAAAATAATCATAACTAAAAAATTACCCTGTCGCCAATTATTAGCCCCCTCGTCACCAATTATCAGCACTGGGGTACCAAATTATCAGCCCTGTGATAGTGTGATGAAATTCGGTAGTTAATTCTACTAATAATATAAATGTGAGTGTCTGTGAGGATGGATGGATACATGTATGGATAGATGGATATTTGTTACTCTTTCACGCAAAAAATACTGAACGGATTTCGATGAAATTTTGTATGGTAGTAGTTTAAGCTCTGGATTAAAACAAAGGATAAAAAGCACAGTTTGTTCCCATGGGATACTGTATTTACGCGATTTACGGGGAGCCGCGGGCAACATTATGAAATAAAATACTTAGTGATGAGAATAATCTCTTTTTATACCTTGCCTGATAATAATCAGTTTCATAAAAATTTGTCTTTAAAAATATCACATTAATTCTTATTAATTAGTCAAACCTTTCTCATTAACCTTAGTATATAGTTATTCCAAGTTTAAGTGTAGTATTTTTAATTAAATTTTTATTCCACTAATATTCTTAAGTCTTAATGAAGCATCAAAATAAATTAGTAAATGACTATGGTAAAATTACTATTGAGTTATAGTTTATAGTACAGGAAACTGGAGAGACTTGATCCCCCCTTTTGCTTTTTCCCCTTATTTTATATATAATATGGATCCTAAGCGGCCAAGTGCGAGTCGGACTCGCCCATGAAGGATTCCGTATCAGCAAGTAACATAACATAAAAGTTCTTGTAGAGAGTTGATTGAATGAAAGGTAAATTGCAGTTTACGACTTATGACGTATTAAAAAAACTTCTTACTAGATCTCGTTCAAACTAATTTTCGGTGGAAGTTTGCATATGTACTAATGTACATCATATATTTTTTTTTTGTATTATCATTCTCTTATTTTAGAAGTTACAGGGGGACACACATTTTACTACTTTGGAAGTGTCTCTCGCACAAACTATTCAGTTTAGGAAAAAAAAAATTATATTAGAAACCTAAATTTTTGAAGACCTATCCATAAATACCCCACACGTGAAAAAAATTTTGAGTTTCAATTCTAAGTATGGGGATCCCCCAAAAATTATTGTTTTTTTTTTCTATTTTTGTGTCAAAATCTTAATGCGGTTCATAGAATACATCTACTAAATAGTAGTACTGAAAGACGTGTAGTTTATCTAGGTTACAGAATTTGCAACAACAGACCTAATATCAGTCAAAATAAGTATTAATTTACCTGCTAAAACTCAAGACACGTACCTATTTGTTTTTTTACTTAAGGCTGCGCTAGTCGGTTTTATCTCCACACAAACGACCCAAATTTTTGTGTGTTATATCGATTTTTATTACACTTATCTAGGTCGGTATGTGCTTATATTTCTAAAATTTTAATAGCCTCCAAACATCGGGTTTTTAGCGCAACTTTGACCGTAAAAAAAAAACAAACTAAGAATGAAAATAAAAAACAAGCACATACCGACACAGTTTTATTATTCCGAAATTGAGATAACTTTACTTCAGACATAAATATTATATAGGTAGTTTGTTCATAAAACACCAATAGCTGAGTGTTGATTTGCGTAATCTGAGGACACCTTTTCTAAAATACTTTACAAAGCAATATGAATGTGTGCACTATAGCTTTTCATATAAGTATAGATAACTATTTTATGGCTATATCTTTTTTTCGCCGATATTATGTGAAATAACAAGCATTTTCCCCACGCGCCGCACTAAGTTCGAACCGTTGACTAGCGCACTCTTAAGTCCCCATATAAAGGAAACTTAAACTTAAACTCTATAAAAATACTATGCAACTTAAAAGAGTATAAACGTTGATACTTGATATAACATTCATTTGTTCCATAGTAGACCACTAGTGCTGATAAATTGGAATTTACAAAATATTGGACCCAGATGTCAGCACCATATGTTTTATCATTAATTTTGCTATAACTTTAACTCCCTTTTACTAGATAAGCCACATAAAACATCTCAGTTATGAGACAGACCAAAAGTTTGAGTAAAAAATATGGAAAAGGTCAATAATAGCATAATATGAAAATACGTGAGCTTACAATCGATCACAAGGAATCTGCCAAAAAAATTCAAACTGTAGGACACCAACACTCATTTACTTATATGTCGCTGTTTTAAGTCGAAAAGAGTGGTGTCGCCGGCACTAGATTCCAGAAACATTATATTTTTGTTTTTATTAAGTGGAAACAAATATTAATAAGTCAGAAGCTTAAAATTCTACTATTTGTTTGAGATACTGATAATTTGGTACAGTGCTAGCAATTGGGTGTGTCACCCTATAAGTATTTTATAGCTTACATGATTTAGTCAACTTTCACTATATTTAATAATTAGATGTTAGAAGTTAGAACCGTATATTTTAACAAACACTATCCTATGTTCTTCCCCGTGGTCAAATCTATGTAATATGGTGCAAAATTAAAAATAGTCCCAGTAGTTTCAGAGCCTATTCAATGCAAACCAACAAACAAACAAATCTTTCTTCTTTATAATATTACCTAGTATAAAATGCGCCATGTTGTTTAACGTTTGTAGAATTATAACATGTTATGAACGTTTCCACATAGCATTTTAAATACGTTATTACTGAGCGTGCGTTTAAGTACGTGCGTGTAAGTGTGCATGCCTGTACGTAAATACGTGTGCGTTTATTTATTTCTCAATAACACATACGTACAGTTGTGTGATATTGAGAAATAATAGTAGATTGTTAGCCTAGGGTTGAAAAGAATCAATTCCCGAGGTAGTTAGACGCCCGAGCGCAGCGAGGGCGGCTATAGTCCGAGTAGAATTTCATTCTTTTACCCCTGGCATACACTCTACTTTTCATTTAGAATATGTGGAAAATAAAACTAAATTCAATTCAAATCTTAGCACAAAAGTCCGTCACAGATACATACATAGCAGATTTTAGTATCCCGCCAATTTGTGTTGACTTTTTAAATTTTAAATATGGAACTTACCGCTCGCCGCGTAATAGGGAATATGCATAAAAATTTAATTTGCCTGAAATATTTTTTTCCCTGTTCTTTATTGTCGTCACATTATAACTAAAAGGAATTTTTTAAATTTAGTTCTTATTTAAGCCGAAAAAAAATATATAAAAAATGCAAAATCAGCCCGGGATATTTAAAATTGCGAAACGCGTCACCATTGGTCGCGAGTCGCGACCAATGGTGACGCGCGTGTGACGTCACGCTACACGACGCTGTCTTTCGTGACAATGACATGACTGACGTTAAATTGAATTTTATGCTCTGACTCGTCTATGATTTTATCTGTCAACTGTCTTTTTCGTGTACGATGACGTCACAACCCAAGCCCGCGAAAATGGCCTGTTTAAACCGCGCAAAAATTATAGTGATTTTTAAACATTTTTTCCAGCTTAATGGATAATGTTTTTGATGTGTTATATATATTTTTGGTAATGTTATAACCAGTAGAAACGTTTAAAAAAATAAAAAAAATACATGCATATTATTCCCTATTGTCGCGGCACTCGCAGTCGCGGCTTATTCCGCTCAAAGAAGTTTGCGCTAAATTCACACTGGCTGTTTAGAAAGTCATGTCATTTTCTTCACAGCTGACAGCAGTTCTATTTTTGAAGTTTGGTAGACCCTCGGGCCGGAATGAATTTGTATGAGTTTTTCCCTCCCTACGAAAGGAAAGCAGCATCTTCTACCCAATAATCAGATAAAAACAACACTACTTTCCGAGTATGAGAAATGAAAATGATATTTTATCCTACTCTACGTGCTCGTGATATTCTATCTTCGTATATTATGTATTACGCGTGTGAATACGTACTAGCGGGCGCGGTGGCGCTGCCGGCGACGAACAGGGACTGCACGTACGCGCCGAGCGCGGTCACGATGTCCTGGAATATGTTGGTGGCGTGCGGCCGCATGTCGTAGCACGCGCAGAACGCGCCCAGTAACTCTGTAACATATTCAATTCACGTTACACAGTTGTTTTTATTGAAGTGAAAACTTCTATTAGCGCACCGCACACACGTAGGTTGTGAGACTGATCCGTCACGCTCTGAGGTGAAAGGCTCGATCGGGTGAACTCGGGACCGCCGAGTGTACCCGAGTGAGAATGCGCCGCATACACATTTCTTCGTAGACTGTGAGTGAGGCTGATCCATCACGCACACACTACCCCACACGTCAATTGATTACGATTGCCAATTTGCCAGTGAAGTTTTCACTTTTGGCGTGCGGTCTTAACGCACACTATACTTTTTTGTCTTTAATGAATAAACTTGGATTACATAACGTTTATTTTAGATATTTCTAGTTCAAATCTACTAGTATTTATAAGAGTTCCGTAGTAATACAGGAACCCTTATAATTTCGCTATCTCTATCTGTCCTTGCTAACTGCTGTAATTATGAATATAAATCAAATATAAATTGATAACATTTAGTACACTTATAGATTGAGTGTCTAACGTACCTATTTACGAAAAAGAAAAGTAATGACACTTGTTAATATAATGAGACCTATGACAGAATTATAGTAGTGATTTGTGATATAAAATTGAGTTTCAGTTGTGTTTTTTTCATTGCGTATAGACTACTTTTGGCTGCATAAAATAACGAAAGGGTAGCTCCCCATACATGTGAAGCGGCGATGTTTTTTTTATCATTTAATCCCATCATTAGTAAGGTATCTAGAAATAGGTCTCTATTAAATAAAGGCGAACTTTCATATTTATGAAGTGGTTTACAAGTTGCTATAAAATTACTGTCATTATGAGCCTCAGTGTGCAGCATTTTAGCTGTATCTAGCGATATAAAAGGTTCGGTAAAATAAATTACGGATATTTTGGGCATATGATTTATAGCTTATGTAAAGACGTTTAAGCAAAAAAATAATTGTCGTATTAGGAAAAAAAAAACTTTATATGGGCGAGTTTGCGTTTTGCGGACGGTCACCCATACATGGACAATTTTTGACTTTGTGTTTGACAAAAATTTTTTTTGCCTAAACGTCTTTACATAAGTAGTGGATCAAGTGCCCAAAGGATCCGTAATTGATTTTCAAAGACATTATTATATAGAGGAATACTTTTTCATCGGTACAATAAATTTTACCACGTCATTGGTATCGATAATAGAGTACATTTCAAAATATTATTTTTTTTTCATTTCAATTATTTTATCCTATAACCAA
The DNA here is from genome assembly GCA_905404095.1 of Glaucopsyche alexis. Taxonomy (NCBI): domain Eukaryota; kingdom Metazoa; phylum Arthropoda; class Insecta; order Lepidoptera; family Lycaenidae; genus Glaucopsyche; species Glaucopsyche alexis. Next base: position 19,251,545 of record FR990061.1, on the reverse strand, counting down.
TCTAATACCGCATGGGCGCACTAACTACAAGGCGTCAACGGGTGCGGTACGAGGTAGAGGGCGGCAGGGTGGGGTAAGCGATCGGCCGGGCGGCGCACGAGTCGGCAACAAAGCATCGATAGATGCGTAATGCATCCACATTTTGTATTAGTTTAGCGGATAAGTTCGGGGATTGATAACTTTGTTTTTTTGTTCCAAAGGGGTAGTAACAAAAATCGCTAGTATTTTTTAATTTTTGACAACTATTACGTATGTTGATTTATTGTACTGGTGAAAAAATAATCCTGTATATTTTAACAAGAGCAGCCCACACAGCCCGGTCACCCACCTGGCTGTATGGTCATCTTGTGGAGCACCTCGAGCGCTAGCGCGCGCTGCCACAGCGGCTTGTCCGGGTCCAGGAACTTGATCGTCAGCGACAGGAATATCTCGCACTCCGTCACCTACACAAACAATCAACTTCATAATAGGGGATCGGACTACATCTAAAATATTTAGCTTCATTAATATATTAAGAAATATTGAGGCATTACTACTAGGTAAATGTAAAAAATATATTATTGTATGTGTAGTTTACTAATTAAATACATTGAAAAAGTATCAAAAAATTTTATATTTTGCTAAATTGGTAAACAAAACCTACATCATTAGTTTACTCACATCATATACAAAAACATTCATTATGGTAAGTATGAACTTAAACGCACAAATATCGGAGATATTTACAAATATATTCCTGCGGCCATATACTTCATATACTTACTACTTCATATACTATAACCTACAAGTGACGTCATTTGTAGGTCGACTTTAGTATGGAGCGTTTTTAGGAGGCTCGCGAAATTTTTTATACAAATCGCTGTACCTTTGAAAATATTGACTTTTGATATACGGTTTCTTCTGAGAAGTTACTCATATTCATCTACACTAATATTATAAAGAGGAAAACTTTGTTTGTATGTTTGTTTGTTTGTTTGTTTGTTTGTTTGTTTGTAATGAATAGGCTCAAAAAGTACTGGACCGATTTCAAAAATTCTTTCACCATTCGAAAGCTACATTATCCACGAGTAACATAGGCTAAATTTTATTTTGGAAAAAAATAGGGTTCCGTAAGATATTTGGGATTTTCGGACACAAAGTGTAAAAAATCAACCAGAAAAGTTACTTATTTTGCGTACGCTGCCTAAACTATAAAAGATAGAACCATATAATGTTCTAATTAATTGTAGATCTTATAAATATCTACAAAAAAGTCCGCGACACACTATACCTATCTATGTCGAGTGAGGCACAACAACCATTTTTTTATTTAGAAATCTTGATTTTTTTTTGGACTACATTTAAACGCGTTTATTTTACTCATGCTATTAATCCTTATCAAAATAAATTATTTCATCTCTAAGTACAGTTTATGTAGATAATATTTGGTCTTTGAATGTTTAAAATGGGACGTTTGGTTTTGAAATTATGGCGAAATTAAAATATTACGATTTCTGCTATACGGCCCGTTGCGAAGTGGGTGACATTCTGTAGTATTAGTATCAGTATTGTACCCGTGCGAAGCCGGGGCGGGTCGCTATATGTATTATAAAGTAATATATCTCTATAAAAAGGAAAGTTGTTTGAATTGAATAGGCTCCGAAACTACTGGACTGATTTTAATGAAATTTATAGAGGGGAAGGGGAAGGACATAGGCTTCTATTTTATCGCCCATAGGATTTTCTTTTGCGCGTACAAAGTCGCGGGCTACGTCTAGTATGCAATAAAAAAAAACAGTCCTATTACATATTCGTTTTTGACAGTTGGTACTCTGACATATTTGAACTAGACGGTGCCTGGGGCTCCGCCTGCGTAAATACAGTACACCACGGGAACATTGCAAGCACGTGGTCTGTGCCAAATTTCAACACAATCGGCCCAGTAATTTCGGAGCCTATTCATATAGAAGTATTGATTTGATTCGGTCCGGTTATTTTGATATTTCCGGTTATTTATTTGCACATTCCTCGCACTAACTTTTCACTCACCTAGTGACACTTATCCCAGTCAATCGACCATAACATATAACAGTGTGCTGTTTGCGAGTTTTTGTCAATACGGCCGATGCATCTTGGCGAGTCTGAACTTCGCGCAGAAGGTTGCGCAATAACTGTTTTTATGTATTTTCGTTTTTATTTTGTTTGTACTAATCGGTCCACTGTATTAGGGAAATTTTATTCGTACATAGGTATATAAAAAAATACCATAACAGTTTCCTTTACTAGTTGTACATGCGCTAAAGTTCGCAGAGCCTATGTTCAGACTCGCCAAGATACATCGGCCGTAGTATACGTTAGTTAACTACAGTTTGTCTGGCATCAAAACAACGCCCCTAGTAGAAAACAATAGTAACTAATTCGATGCGATACAAGTTGTAGCTAACTTCTTAACGTCTAGTATTGACAAAACTCGCAGACAGCACACGGATTCGTCACGCCCCGCTGTGACCGCGGTGACGTCATCACGTCGCTCGCCACTCACCAGCAGCTCGTGGTAGCGGTGCAGGATGACGGACACGAGGCGCAGCAGGCGCATGGTGACGGGGAAGTGCGGCCGCTCCGCCGCGCCGCCGCCGCCCGCCGTGCCGCCGCCCGGGATGTGCGCCACTGGTAACGCGGCTCTGGCAACGACATGTTCATACATATCAATGATGTGAAAACTAAGGGACCATCCACATATTACGTCACGCAAATTTTCGACTTGTTAAATAACAACAACACACACTACATCAGATTAATAACACACACTTCCGTGCGGTTGATAGATACAATTTTGTTACACGTTAACGTTTGTCAAACTTTTTTTCTGTCACATCATTTGCTTTTTTTTTTCTATCTTAGAGGCAAAAGAACCCATATTCTATCATTAAAATTATATGAATCATTATGGGCAAAAGAGATGTTTGATTTTGGGCCAGTTCTATGTACACTACATAGGTTAATAGGAAAAAAATATGGGAACATCATAAAAATACGAAAAAAATAATTTGAAGAAGGGTACATGCGTACAAAAATGATTAATTGAAGAGTTTTTTATTGCGAGAACACTATTTTTAGGGCGGCCATGACAGTTGTTTTGACTTGACTTTTGACGTAGTAGACAGTTTTACGAAGAGACGTCGTCTTGAATGTCATACGTCTTTCTTTGTCAAAAGTCATGTCATTGACAAAATGACATTCTTTAGTTAATTCTGATCTGATCCGCCATGTTTTATTTTACTTTGTGTTGCTCTCCTTGACGAAGTTAATTTAAATGTACATGGAAACGAAGTGAAATTAAACAAAATAAAAAATAGAAAACAGTTACTATATTATGTAGGTATATTTACATATACTGTACGTAGGGCTGGCCCAGGCCTCATACATTTTTTGAACATCTCTTTTCGACCACAGAGCGACCTCTAGTTAATCATAGACATGCCACAGGCGCACAGGTAATTAATGCCACATTTACGCTATGGTCCCATAGTATACAGTTTGCCCGGCGCACTTGTGGGGCCTCTGTTCGGCCTGGGGGCCGTAAATGTCCCCAACAGAAGGGCCTGCACGATAGCAGGCACCCGATAGAAGTTTTTAGAGAGTAGGGTGGGTCCATTTACCATCTTGTCGGGCGCAGCACCCGCGCGCTTAGGACCCCTACCCCCCGTGAAAAGGTTTCCCGGCATACGTGTGCGTTTACATGTTCACTGACCTGTACTTGACGTTCGGGGAGAACAGTCTTATGATAAGAGCGCACACGTGCTCCTTCAGCAGAAACCGGAATTCGGGTATCTGTAACACATCAAAATTAACACTTTTATAGTGCACATTCAAACTATAAAATCCTACAACTATTGTAAATGTGAAAGTTTGTAAGGATAAATGGATGGATGGAAGTAAGGGTGGATGGATGTAAGGATGGATGGATGGATATTTGTTACTCTTTTACGCAAAAACTCACTGGACGGATTTCGATGAAATTTGGTATTGTAATAGTCTAGGCTCTGGATTAAAACATAGGCTACTTTTTATCCCGAAATAGTAAAATATTCCCGTGGGATACCCGATACTATATTTACGAGGGCCGCCGGAAGAAGCTAGTACTATATAATTTAAGGTACACAATACACATTGGAGGTCGCGTGTTGCCATACCCCGAGGAATAGCGGGCACAACTAATTAAGAAGATATCTTATATTTTATTTTAGTAATAACTGAGCCTTTAGACAAGTTGCCAACGCTAATTACGACGACGAAGTTCGAAATCTAAAATGTATGTAATTTGTGACAATCTCATTTGATCATCGCTAAGCGATCGCTGTGTCATTTGGCAATGCTTTTGTCAAATCCCATATTTTTTTTCGAAGTTCATCGTCGTAATCAGTGATGGCAACTCTTCTAAAAGTTCTATAGTTTTAAGTTAAACACTGGTCAAACAGAAATATAGACAACACGGTAACATATTGTTAAGTTTGTGACAGTATAAGTTTGTTGTTTACATTTCTTTGCAAAAACGTAATATCATCTCTCGTACCTTGAAGAAGACCGCGGAGAAGTCAGTGAGCACGGTATCCAATAACTCCAAGCCGAAGGTTTTGGGCACGTCCGCGATGCCCGCCAACCAGTTCGCCGCGTCGCCGTTCACCAGCTGGATTATGTCCTGAAACGGATATGTATATTGTGTCACCGTAAAATTGTAATATAACTAGGGTGATTATAGAAACACCGTTTGTTTACATTCATTAACAAATGAATAAACAAACAAATATGGCGTTTGCCGTTGGCGGTTCCAACCAATTAGCGTGCTAGTTGCGTTCCGTTTTACAATTTGACGAGTTCTAGTTCGTGATCTATAAATATAAAAGGCAAAGCTGAGTGACTGATGTATCGACGCCCAGGCCAAACCCATATGGCTAGATTTGAAATTTTGCACACGTATTTCTCACATGACGATGCCTGCGTCTAATGAATGATTTTTAAATAAATTCAACATCCAAGGGGGTAAAATAGGGGATTAAAGTTTAAAACCTAATTTCACGCGGTCGAAGCCGCGGGCAATTAATGCTAGTATTATAATATAATGAAAAATAATGCGTAAAACTGTAAGCAGATTTTTTATTTCAACTGTCGACATTTTATTATCGCGCCAGTTATTAGGGTTCCGTAATACTTAAGGAACCCTTATAGTTTCACTCTGTCCGTCTGTCTGTCTGTCTGTCTGTCCGCGCCTCTAGCTCCTGTAATTATGAATATAAATTGATGAAATTTAGTGCAGTTATAGATTGTGTATAGATCACGGTTTCGGGATCATAAAAAAATAATAATTTTATATTTTAGGGGTGGCTCTCCATACATGTGAAGTGGGGATGAAAAATATTTTTTCACTCTACCTCATCGTGTGGGGTATCGTAGAAGAGGTCTTTTAAAATAAATGCAAGGTTTCATACGTTACTTTTTTATAAAGTTGACCATTTTCGAGTAATCGGCCTCCAAAGTAGTTTGTAAGTTGGTTCCCCCCTAGGAGATAGAAACTTGCAAATTTCCATGCTGATAGATCATGCTAAAAACTCTTTAGGAAAATGATTGTGAACCAAATCGGACAGTAACTTTTGAAGTAATTAAAAAAAAGCATATTACGCGTTTATAGTTACGGAACCCTCCTTAGACATGTCCTGACATGCTCTTGGTTAGGTTACATTACTATCTAACGGTATTTACAATTTTACGGCCCGTTTTATTATCCTATCTACCAATAACTATTTGTTTTAAGTATAAAAGTCAAATTAGAATCGCGAAAAACCGGCAAACGATTGAATGACGTTTTAAACAAATAGTTATAGATAGATAGGTTATTGAAACGGGCCGATAATGTATACAAATTATAAATATAACTGACACTTTAGAGATACGCAGGAAAATACCTCAATTTGGCGTTTATTTAATACACTCACTTGTAGAATTAGATACGCGTCGACCGCGCACGGCTTGAGCTCCTTCGGCGCTTTGATGTTCGTCTGTATTCTCACGTCGGCGGCGTTCACTTTCAGAGTACCTGAAATGATTAATCATTATGTACTTTTTTTAAACCATTATTTTTTAGTGAAGTGAATTTTTATATTTAGTGCATAGTTTTGGTTTTATTGATATTAAAATTTGATATAATTCTCGTAGTCGCATAGTATAATTGGCCGTATTACATTACGGCTAGCCATTTTCAAAAACACGGCTGTTTTGAAATGAGGCGTGTAGGATAGGAGTGGGTAACAGAAACACTTGTAGACTGACTGCTCTATAACAGACTCACTCTGGTCGGCGGTCGGTCTTGGAATGATAGTGGTAGCTTGAGCTCCCAACCCAGTTCATAACTGGTTCCCCCACTCCGACACCGATCCACTCTACGAGTGTGCGTGTTGATTATTATAATGTCAGTACACTACAAGGCGGTTCAACGATTAGCTATAATATGATAGGACAAGTTTTTAGCTTGCCTCAAATACCTGCTCTAAATATTTGTGGTAGCTCTCGGGAGTCGGGACAGTAAAGGTACCTACAATCTAAAACCCTGTCACTTGATTCCTATGGTAATAAGACTATCGGGCCCTCACGTCGCGGCCGTCGGCCAGCACCACCGTGCGCATGCACATCACCACCGTCTAACCATCGGGCGCGGCAGCTCGTTACCTTCGGTCTCGGCGAGCGCGCGCTCGAACACCAGCGCGACCAGCTGGCGCACGGTGGCGGCGGCGGCATGCGACGTGCTCACGTCGCGGCCCTCGCCCGGCACCACCATGCGCATGCACATCACCATCGTCTGCAATAAGTTCATTAAAAAAATAAAAGTGGGCACACGCGATATAAGTAAAACCTTTAAATATACTGTATATCTTGCTTTCACACAATTAATCCAATAAATGCTTATCTCTCATTCTCTCGCACGTAATATCCTATAAATGTATTTGGTTATGTCTATATAGTCTTTGTTAACACCTTTTCGTTTCAACGAATTTAACATCACAATGCTTAGAAAGTTTTCCATAAATACTGTTACGTGTTGGTTCGAACTTCGAAGGATTTGGAGAGAAAGACCTGCTGACTCTTTTAAGGACTTTTTTCATTAGCACTATGTCCAACACAAAGCACTAGGTCCAAACACTAAGCACTAAGTCCAACACTAAACACTAACGGTGTCCTTAGTCGTAGCCAAGTCGTAGGTTTCACTCACTGGTATCACTCTTGATCACTAGTTTTCACTTCGAAATCGCCTGTTTCGAACTCCTGATCACTAGTTTTCACTTATCGCCTGTTTCGCTTCGAAGGAAGCTCAAACTGAACTCAACTCGTTAGCATCCGTGCGGCGTATTTATATCAGCCGACACGAGTCCTAGACCATTCCAGAAAGTTCCCGACTCGCATGACGGGTTGGATTATTCCGGAATGTTCGCACAGTAGCGCCATTTAGTATTGAGTAGGGGTTTCACGCTGTCTTTGTTTATACAAAGTAGTTTCATTGGTTGACGCTAGATGGCGCTAGTTTCTTTGTGCTTTGTGTGTTCGTAACACTACTCCCCTCTTAGAGATGCTAGTCCCGAGCATCGTTACTACCGCCATGGTACCGCGCTAGACGGTCTATATGTACTCAAACTCAAACTCAAAATTTTTATTTCCATGTAGGTTATAATATAACACTTATAGAATTGTCCTACATGATGCCTACCACCGGTTCGGAAACTAGCCCGGCGAGAAGAACCGGCGTAAGAAACTCGCACGGGGCCACCTTTTAGCAAAAAGATGGGAAAATTGTTCTTTTCAAAAAATATTTTACAATGTTGTAACTTAATCTATATAACATTAGTCATAAGTACATAGAACATACTTAAGTACATAAAAGCAGCCTTGCATGGGGCCATCTTATTCCCAAGGTGTGCAATCGTTAGTGAAATCACTGACTTTATAATAAGCTTTAGCACACAAACGTTCTTTAACAGCTTTTTTAAATTTATTAATGGAAAGATTTTGAACGTTTTCTGGGATTCTATTGTAAAGGCGTATACATTGACCTTTAAAAGATTTACTTACTTTACTAAGTCTGATCACTGGTATTTCTAACTTGTTCCTATTTCTAGTATTCCTACAATGTGTCACTTTTCTTTTTAAAATTCGTTAAATTCTTTCTGACATACAACACATTGTCCAAAATGTATTGAGAAGCAACGGTCAGAATACCTATTTCTTTAAATTTTTCTCTCAGAGATTCAAAACATGACATCTTATAAATAGAACGTATAGCTCGCTTCTGTAGCACAAATATTGTATTAATGTCCGCAGCGTTTCCCCAAAGTAGAATGCCATATGACATTATACTATGAAAATAACTAAAATAAACTAGCCGCGCTGTATCCTCATCGGTAATTTCTCTAATTTTTTTGACTGCATATGCTGCAGAACTGAGCTTATCTGCCAGATTTGCAATATGGGGACCCCACTGTAATTTACAATCTAGTGTTATTCCTAGAAATACAGTGGTGTCCACTAAGTTCATTTTCTCATCATTTAATAGTATATTGGTTTGTGCCTGCCTAACATTTGGGAGGCTAAACTTTAAACATTTCGTTTTATTTGAATTTAAAAGTAAATTATTAACATTAAACCAATGTACCATTTTTGAGAGAGCACTATTTACCTCGTCATAATTTGACTGTCGTCGCTTCACATTAAAAATTAGTGAAGTGTCATCGGCAAAGAGTACTATCTCATGCTTATCTTTAACTAGATAAGGAAGGTCATTTATATAGATGAGAAAAAGAAACGGGCCTAAAATTGACCCTTGTGGCACACCTAATTCTATTTTGGTCCCAGTAGACCTTGTAGAATTAACTTCTACTCTCTGCGTTCTATTTTTAAGATAAGAATCTAAAAGTTTAAGTGCCGTGTCCCTTATACCATAATGGTATAATTTTTTGACCAACGTAGCATGCTCGACACAGTCGAAAGCCTTGGATAGATCACAAAAGACACCAAGTGCATCATGCGATCCCTCCCATGCCCCAAATATGCTGCATAGAAGACTGATGCCTGCGTCTGTTGTGGACCGACCTTTAGTAAACCCGAATTGGTTACTATGTAATAAATTATTTATGTTAAAGTGGGCTAGCAATTGATTTAAGATTATTTTCTCGAAAATTTTACTGAAAGTCGGTAGTATAGATATTGGTCTATAATTTGCTGGGTCAGACTTATTCCCAGCCTTAAAAAGAGGCATCACCTTGCTATGCTTCATTAGGTCAGGGAACACACCATTCTTTATACAATTATTGAAAACTAAGGCTAGATAGGGGGCAATGATGTCAATTATTGATTTTATAACTTTTATAGACATACCCCAGAGATCGGTAGTATTTTTAATATTGAGTAATTTAAAGGTTTTAATAATATCTCTGGAGTCAATTTCTTTAAAATTAAAATTGACATCACATTCCTTGACATTTTCTCTGAGTATTTTTTCAGCAACTGCAGGTGAAGAATTTAAATAAACCATTAATTATAAACCACTTTGAATGTCCCTCTTGATACCTAGATGACCTCCTGATACGCCATCATGTATTTCACGGAGAACATCTGGTACTCTCGTTCTTTGGACAATTATCTGAAGATACTAACTCTGGGCTGTTAGTCTTCTCCCATTTCCGGTAGAGTATTCCGTTCCGTTCACTACAGTATTTCAAGAGTGGTTACTTCGCTCGGAGAATACTGTATAAATCATCCATTGACGGATGTAAAGGCCTAAGTTTTATTCCGTTTTGAAGTATCAGATTGTCCCATTGCGCCCAGTACGCCTTAGTGACAGCGCCAGTCGGTGCAACCTCACTCCAGATTGGTTTTACGTCACCCCGTTTCTCCCACGTGATGATGTGCCGAAGGTCGTCATCTCTTTCTTGAGCCTCCCTCATAGCATCATTCTCCCAGAGACCCAAAGGACTTGAGCAGACGGGGCCCGGTGGGCGGGGCCAGTGGGCGTGGCCCGAGTGGGCTTGACCCGGCGGGCGGAGCCAGTGGGCGTGGCCTGAGTGGACATGACCCGGTGGGCGGAGTCGGTGGGCGTGGCTTGGTCTCCAGTAGGTGTGGCCTCCGCAGCTCGTTGTGCCCTTGTCTGACGCCCTCCTTGAAGTCCTCTCTCGGAGTCAATGGCATCTCCAAATCTCACTTCCGACACCAGTTGTTGCGTGTTAGGGTTCGAAGGATTTGGAGGAAAAGACCTGCTGATTCTTTTGAAAACTTTATTCACTAGTACTATGTCCAACACAAAGCACTAGGTCCAAACACTAAGCACTAAGTCCAACACTAAACACTAATGGTGTCCTTAGTCGTAGCCAAGTCGTAGGTTTCACTCACTGGTATCACTCTTGATCACTAGTTTTTACTTATCGCCTGTTTCGCTTCGAAGGAAGCTCAAACTGAACTCCTGATCACTAGTTTTCATTTATCGCCTGTTTCGCTTCGAAGGAATCTCAAACTGAACTCAACTCGTTAGCATCCGTGCGGCGTATTTATACCAGCCGACACGAGTCCCAGACCATTCCAGAAAGTTCCCAACTTGCATGACCGGGTTGGATTATTCCGGAATGTACGCACAGTAGCGCCATCTAGTATTGAGTAGCGGGTTTCACGCTGTCTTTGTTCATACAAAGTGGTTTCATTGGTTGACGCTAGATGGCGCTAGTTTCTTTGTGCTTTGTGTGTTCGTAACAATACTATTAAAAACAAAATTTATTAAAGTGAGAACATCCATGCATACAAAATGTGACAAAGCAATGTCTACTCACTCTTGCCAATGTGTCTCCGTGCACGAGATGTGACGTAGTCATCAGTAACGCAGCCGTCTGCAGCAGCTTCAGCTCGAGCATGCCCGCCTGGCCGAGATTATACAAGCAGTCCACGACATGGCGCGCGCCCTTCGCGTCTATACCCTGCTGGGCTATCAGCCTTTGTATTGTGCCCAGACAGAACTGAAACAACAGCTAGTTACAGACATACAGTAGACTAGTGTGGTGGGGCTTCAGCCTTATCCTACTTGCATTCAGGGAAGATTCGAGTATCTGCAGTAAAACTGAAATATGCAATATGCTACATTTCTATATACATACATACATATAATCACACCTTTCTCCCGTAGGGGCAGGCAGAGACCGCCTCTTTGCGATAGGGGTAGGCAGAGACCACTTCCTTCCACTTGCCACGATCCTTACATACTTGTTTCGCCTCCGCGAGGAACGAGACGTGATGGGTGGCGAACCACATCGCCGCCATTTTGGATAATTAAATTATTTTTACGATTATCCATTGCGTTCCCACAGATTGGCGGAGAGGGTAGGAATAGGGAAAGGGAAGGATAGGTTGTGTGGAAAGGAAGATTGGTAAGTTAGAGTGGGAAATAGGAAATGTAGGATATTACCCCCCAGGAGGGCAAGGGATAGGATAGTAATAGCTAGGGAAGCCGGGGTCGCATACCCATATACTATACCACAACTACCGGAAAGGTAAGTTGGGATGAGTATCCCATGACATTATGCTACATTTCTGTTAGATATTATTAAGATGTACATAATATTAATATGTAAATTCATATTTGGCATTTTATATTGGCATTCATATATTCATTCTGTACAAAACAAAAAAATCATGTTGTATAGAAGTTAAATATTTCTTTTATTGATTTTAGTATTTGTTGTTAGAGTGACAACAGAAATCATCTGTGAAAATTTCAACTGTCTATCATGGTTTAGGAACAACAGGCTGGTGACAGATAGACAGACCTCAAAGCCTCAGTAATAGGGTCTCATTTTTGCAGTACAGAATCCTCAAAACGAAGATGATACATACTTTGATAATTTTAACATCTTTGGACTCACAACCCTGCACCAGGGGGTACAGGATCTGATTGACCACCCCGTACAGCGACGCCTGGGGGTTATTTGACGCTAGTGATAGCTTCTCTATGGCTTCGTCACATGCCTGCAAGACAAAAGATTATATAGCTTTCAAAGTATAATCAAATAAAATTTAGATTAACAATATCATTGGGATCAGTATCAGATAAAAATTCATCTAACAAAATAATTAAATTTTAGCTAGTATCTAAGTATCTACCTACTTTTATTAATTTTTCATACAAAGAAAATAATTTTAGGACAAGTCATTAATATAACACATTTTATATTTAAGCCTTACTTATGATTTTTGTTAATATAAACATGTTGTTGAAAAGTATTAAAAACATTCTCACATTACACATAAAAATAATACCTTTTGAGAATGTGATTAAAAACTATGTACATACTTCTTAGTCATGAGCAAGGTTAAAGCAGGCAGCCCCTTGATTGGTCAGTGATCTACCTGCTTTTCGGTCTGCCTGACTTAGGCTAGTTATCTTAAGTTGAAAGGCAAAAGCCTTAGTTAACTCTCTGTCATGCAGACCCATGATTGGTCAGTGGTCTGCCTGCTTTATCAGTCTGCCTGTCTTTGGCTAAAATCTAAAGTTGATATTAAAGGACCAAACATGCCAGATTTTTTTTTTTTTTTTTTTTTTAATGAAATATGGGGGCAAACGAGCAAACGGGTCACCTGATGGAAAGCAACTTCCGTCGCCCATGGACACTCGCAATATCAGAAGAGCTGCAAGTGCGTTGCCGGCCTTTTAAGAGGGAATAGGGCAATAGGGGAGGGTAGGGAAGGGAATAGGGTAGGGGATTGGGCCTCCGGTAAACTCACTCACTCGGCGAAACACAGCGCAAACGCTGTTTCACGCCGGTTTTCTGTGAGCCCGTGGTATTTATCCGGTCGAGCCGGCCCATTCGTGCCGAAGCATGGCTCTACCACGAACAAAAAAATAACTCTGATTTTACTTTCAAATATAACAACAACATTACATTCATGGTAAACAATGAATATTGTATACATTTTACTAGTCTTATTTTTTTCTATCTATCTTATTATTTTAGAAGAAATTATTTTGAATTTACCTAATTAAAAGATCAATAGTGTGTCAATTACGAACAAAACATGCTATTTATAAATCTTAGAGGACAAACATTTTTAAGGCTTCATATTACCATGCAGATAATGAACTTAAGAGTAATAAAAACAATAAGTCTTATGTTCCTTAGTGATAATAAAATAATGATAAATTAACATTCATTTTATCATAGAATATTGGATAATAACCACACGATAAAAGGGAAATTGCAGTCAAGGATTTTTCGGTCTATGTATGTTACGTATTGCTATCATAATAAATATATAAATTTAAAGTAAATCAGAAAAATAAGTACCTCTCTTATCTGGGGGTACTTTTTCTTAGTCTCTAAGCTTAGGGTTTTGAAATCATTTTGCAGGACGTCCATAAACTTTTTGGTAGAATCATCACCGGTAACTGCACTTACAAAAGCCATAGTTATATTTAATTTTTATTTCATACTTGCAAAATATTGATACAAAACTATACAAATTGAAATATGCCAAGTTGCCATGTACACACAGTACACATCGTATCGACATTACAATTATCGTTCAGAAATAAGAACATAATCACAGTTCATACCAACTATCTAATAATACTATATTTTGCAAATTACACCACGAAAACAAAATTAATTTTATTATAAAGAAAACACCAAAATTAGATACATATCCGTTTGTAATGTTAATCATTACGAATATTTTATTAAAAATTTCACGTTACATCAAAAGCGCAACGATACGAACAATACAATGTTAAATTTCTAAACGTTAATATGTTCTTGATCGTATGGCAGTACGTGATTGGTGAAAATTTGATTTCTCCTTTAGGTGGCCAATCGTTAATGAATAATGATTTGGCATTAGCTTTTGGCCAATCGCATTAGCTTAGTTCTTATGTCATTTTTTTTTGTCAATGAATGACATTTACAAAAAAATTGTTGCCATATAAAAAATATAAAAAAAAAAGTTTTCAAATTCTAATCCAAGGAAACTTTCAAGGAGTGACTCCTGCGAATGTTTTTTCGAAACATTACACAGAAAACATGAAACAAAAACATTTGTTTTCATACACAAGCTGTCTCCAGCTACAGAAATTTATATTTCTATTAAAAACTGTAAAAATGTATGTTTTTTTTAATAATATGATGAAATCAGATGAATCATGTAATAGCCATTTTACCATTTTACGATTTTTGCATGGAAAAAAATATATGATACATCTTAAGTGGCCTATTTAGGCCACCCGAATAGAACACCGATTTGGGATTGATAAATAATTCCTTCCATATTTCTATGTTTAATGGTCATAATATGCAGTTGATAAGAAATGAAACATTTCCCCCCTTTACCCAGCGGGGAATGTTTTCCGTCCGTCTCGGAAAAGAAAAACATTGTTTATTCCTATTTAAATGTGTGTAGCCACGCTCCAATATTTCGATGTTTTGTGTAATGTTTCGAAAAAACACGCGCATGGGACGCGCCTTTATATATCTCAAGTCGTTCTTATTTGTAGGATCCGAAAAAGCTAAAATACTTAAATAACTATCTAAATAAAGAATGAGGAATACCGAATAGGTGCTCGAGTCGCCTATTACAAAAATATGTAAACTACGTTCGTCGTTCCTAATGTCTTTTGGGAGTTGAAATGTTTTTCATACTGTATCGCGTCGTCTGTCACTTCCATAGAAAAACGAAGTTGCCGAGAGAAAAATTAAAGATTTAGGTTGGGACTATATGGTCCGAAATCCGGAACATCGATGAAAATTAAAGCATTGAAAGTAGAACTCTGCGCTAACACAGTAAAGTTCAAAATCAAATAAATGGGTGTCTCGCTCCGTGTCCAGCTCGCTACTCGAAACTTCCATTTTCTACTTTTTTGTAATATCGCAAAGTTCTATTTTCAATGGTCTGAATAATTTTCCACCGGTGCAGTGTTCCGGATTCCGGAACATAATATAGTAATAAACGCCTTAAACTACACTTTCCTTGGTCCGTACACTTTCCTTTGACCTGACTCCTGAGATTTTGGTAGTTAGCTGATTTGGCGATTTGATTTG
Source organism: Glaucopsyche alexis (assembly GCA_905404095.1). Taxonomy (NCBI): domain Eukaryota; kingdom Metazoa; phylum Arthropoda; class Insecta; order Lepidoptera; family Lycaenidae; genus Glaucopsyche; species Glaucopsyche alexis. Next base: position 19,236,456 of record FR990061.1, on the reverse strand, counting down.
ATGTATTACATCTACTAGAGCTACGGCATCACCAGGCCAGATGCGATTTATGTTTGTGATCTAAAAATTATATAACCATAGATCATAGATGCTGTATAATAATAATATTCCACAAAAAGCGACGACTAGACTGTTGTGACTTGTGAGCGTAGACAGAGAAACTAACTTGTGAATTGTGATTGTGGCTTTTTTATATTATTTTTTTGCAAGTGGCAACACTGAACATTGTTCTAATTGTGCAGAAGAAAAAACAATGGTGTGATTCCAGATTTTTATTTGTAAGTATTTATAGGTGCTAATAGATTTTTCGATAAACTTTATCCTCTTAGAAACATGACGACAATATTTAAAAGATATGGACCACGAGGTAAAAGATTTAGAAGCTTATAGCCTAAAATTCGTCCTTTATTAGATTGACGTTTTGTCAGAGCAATTTTTTCTCTATTTATTCAACTTGATTTAACTATGCGCCATTCGTATTGCAATAAAAAGGCAGATGGATGCATATTTTAGAACGTCCTTAAATAAAACAGCAAGCAATTCGACCGTAGTTAGTGACTTTTGATGTGATTTACATCCAATGTCTTGATACTGTCAGTCGTGTTTTCTCGTATTGAGAATTGCTTGCCGGCACCTAGTTTCAGTTATTTGTGTATCGGATGAAGTGATTGTTGTTACGTACGTGATAAAAGTTATATGTGAGTGGTTTTAAATTGTTCAGCTAATCAGTAAGCCGTGGATGGACGAACGTGTCATGTAAAGTACGCTTCGAGACGAAGGAATGTATTCGGTAACATGTGTAGTTGTGAGTTGTCATTACTTTGCTTCAAATTGTAAATATTTTGAATGGTTTACAAGGCCAGTTGGCGTGTGAAACTTAGTAGGAATCTTCTAATCAATTTAATAAATCAGTAGTCATCCTCTCCTAACATGTTATATCATCAACATCATGTTGTGCATAATATTAAGAGCCTTGTACAAAATGAAATGAATAATTTAAGTTATACTTTCTTCAGATTATTGTTAAAATGAAAACGAGACCAAAAACACTTCATTTTGACATAAAATTATCAAGAGTTTATACTTCTGACAAGTAAAATTAGGTCCTCTGGGCAAATATAACAACATTTTTCCCAGCTATGTAAAATAAAGGTAAATGTTGTTAAATAAAAGCCTTTAAAAATATAAAGGTCATAATATTTTTTCATACTTAAGTAATCTAGTGTATAAAGTAAGGTCATCATTGAGAAGAAGGTTATGAATTTCAATCTATGAACCTCAATATAATTAATAAACATTACAATAGTGTAATGTTGGTTAATAAATGATTGCACTGGTCAGATCTATGAATTTAAAAATTTGTTAGTCTATCTGTCGGGGTCCATCACATGTTACACGCTAGCCATTTCAATATTTGGATAAGCATACACTAGACGTATGGAGCACTGCAGTTTAAAGACATGTCAGCAGTGGCATGGGGTTCCTATAACGCCATTCCAATCAGCTTCACTTACCACTTTGTTTTGACAACCCTCATCAAAATCCTTACTTATTCTACTGGCTAGGGCTTCCCTATGAAGAAGCACCAGCCTTCGCCATTGCATGTCAGTGGGCTATATCATGAGAATGGTGTATAATTTAGGCAAGTTCACTTAGGTTAAGTAAGCATGACCAACCTTAGCAAAGCTAGAAATCAAGTCATACATGTATTGAATTGTAAAACAATACCTTTATTAAATGTTAAGATAGTGTATCTATTTCGAGATAAAAAATAACACATAAATTCTCACCCCCTTACTAATAAACGCTGTATAAGCTTTGAATAGTATACAGTGTTTTGTTCACATCACACAAGTGACATGTTTAATTCGATAGAAGGAGACAAAACACTATGTAACTATTCAAAGCTTATACAGCGTTTATTAGTAAGGGGGTCAGACTGGGACAAGACAAACTCTAGCAGCTCATCAATTTTTTAGTAATGGAGTGAGATGATGATATTGTCTCTGCACCAATTACTATTAACTCCTTCAAAAATAAACTTGATCACTGGATTCTGTCAAAGAGGCAGTGTAAAATAATTATTGATCAAACTCCATGACACCACAAGACAATACCAACATTGTGAGGTATGGTCATATACTCGTATCATCCCAAATCTGCATGCACATAATCAGTGATATCAATAATATCATTCCTATAGTGTTATGTCCGGACAGGATCTATGTCTGAATTTGCAAATCTTAGAGATCTTACTAGATGTTGCCTGTGACTTGGGGCTCGCAAAAGGAAATCTCACAGGATACATTTCGCGCAAGATAAAGTAGCCTATGTCCTGTCTGTGGCTCTGTGCCTACTTGCAAATAGGTACAGTAGTTTTTATTCAATGCAAAAAGCAAAGAAAAATCAGATTTTCCTATTAATAAATTAGTGTAAAAAGTCAAATTATAAATATATTAATATATTATTATAGATACAGGTGTGGTCCGTGGATTGCAATTACTGCAACTTGGTTAAAGGTTACTCTAGATAGCTGATAGTGATCACATGGAGTGTGATAACAAATGATAGCTGTTCCTAAAATAAATAAACAATGTCACTGTTTGTGTACAAGTTTATTTCCTCATCATCAGCAATATCTTTATTGTTATTACGTATTTGAGATGACTGGAAAATACATATTATTGTTATCTGGCAATAAATAACTAGCTGTCCCATGCATACTTTGTTGTTAATAATTTTTAATTATGATGCAATTATGAGTGTTGTTCTGTTTAAGTAGGTACATACTGAGTGCTATGATTTATTCACAAAATAATTTGTCCTTTTTTGTTTCAGATAACATCTTTACACAAAACCTGCAATAACTTTCCAAATTTCCGAAGACTGTTTATATTTAGAATATTGAGTTAGCTTAAGATAGTTTACAGTTGGTCGCTAGTGAAAGATGCCAATGTATCGAGAGAGAATTAAAAGACGGAATTAACTATTTATTTTAATTTTTATCTAATCAGCTCATCCATTTAAATTACTTTTAGTTGTTAAATTTTATTAAATTTAATGAATTTTATACTATAACAAAATATTTATTCAGTTACTTAAAATAATTTACCGGTATGTTAGAGTGCGCTTTGTTTTGATATTGTGTCTGATGGAGAATTATGGACAATATGGCGTCCAACGTAACGTTACGCAGCACCAAGCAAAGGAAAGACAACCTTATTGCCAGGAAACAGGACAAGAGTCCAGAGAAGACAATCAGAGGAACCAGGGGAGCGTACAGGGGCATTCCGTCTACATCCAAACGTGATGAGGAACAGGAGACCAGCACCACAGAGAGGATAGATAGGCCGAAGAAGTTCATGCAGAAGAACTACTTGGGAAAGAGACCGGATTTTTCGCTGAAGAACAGAAATGTCCACCTCGCCTCATCGCGCTATGGGCAGGTGAGTGAACTTATCTGTTTTAGCTATATTTTTAAATTGTTTTTTGACTGCATTTAATTTTATGACACATTATGAAATTACTTCTCAATAGGGTATAATTAATCACAGTTAAGCGGCCTTAGACGTCCTACTGTTCTCTTTATACTGTGGTATAATCACAGTAAGGGTGGAATAATGCAGGTAATGTGTGTACGCAGTACGTAATGCGTACGATGTTGTTTTATATGTCTTGTCTCTTTATAACTAAAACAATATGGTGGATATTGTTTATATTTACCCGACTATGGCGAAGCCAAAAGGATGGGTAATTGATTTTGGCAGTCTATGTATGTATGTATGTTTGTTTCACCGTAGTGCCTACTGGTCCGATTTTAATGAATGAGGTGTCAATAGATTCGTAATAAAATTTACGTAGTCGGGTTATAGTTTTTTTTTATAAAAATTGTATTTATTAATGTAATATTACTTATTAATATTATTTACAATATTATTATTTACTAAGGAGACTCGTTACCTAAACTTAGGGTTGCCAACTGTCCTGTTTTCCCAGGACATGTCCTAGTTTTTGCAGTGTCCTGGGGTGTCCTGGATAGTTTTAAAGCAGCGTCCTGGGTTTTTAAAGTGCCACGCCCTTATAAGTTTTACAATCTATATATCAAATCTATACTTCTATACTAATATTATAATAAAGAGGAAAAGTTTGTTTGAATGCGTTGAATAGGCTCCGAAACTACTGGACCGATTTTGATGAAATTTGGCACAGATGAAGAATAGACCACAGGGAATGACATAGGCTACTTTTTACTGCGGAAAAATTTACGCGTCCTGTTTTTGAACTGAATTGGTTTTTCCAACTTCAAATCCTAGTTTTTTAAAATTTGGGGTTGAAAACCCTACTTAAACTTAACGAGTATAAATTTCTCTATAATATTATGCCATGATTTTGAAATACAGGTTGAATAGTAGTAGGTATCAAATGATTGGTACTAGAAAATACTTTATTTTTATCAATTAAATAAATTCACTGTGTTACAAAGCTATTTGTAGCTTAGGAAAACCTGTAAGTTCGCACGCGTTTAATATCATTTGATGTCATTAGTAATGTGATTAAATATTTTATTGTATTGCTATGATGTTATTGAGCTGCTCCGTGGCCTAGTGGGTAGATCGTTTGGTTCGCACTCGAGAGAGTGCAGCTTCGAATCCCAGGTGTGGCGTGTACCAATGAGACTTTTTCAGATCTCAAGTACATTATACGGACGCTCTTACGGTGAAGGAAAACATCGTGAGGAAACCCGCACATAGTTGGCCCCAGACGTATTGACCAGTTCATTCCTCTGGACTAGGCTGACTATGTTGTGAGAATGAGAATGTGCTTGGGCAACCATACGATATTTAAAAAACCGACTGTCCCAGGAACTACAGTATTTCAAGAGTGATTACTTCGCTCGGAGAATACTGTATAAATCATTCATTAACGGATGAAAAGGCCTAACTTTGCTATATTGAATGTTGAATCAGCTGTGTAATGTGTTGCATTAAAATGTAAAACTTAATTGATAAATATATAGGAATTACTAGCTGATGCCCGCAACTTCGTTTGCATAGAGCTAACGGAAACGGAACTTTATTTTTTTAAATGGAAAACAAAATTTAAAGTAATAACATCAGCTATTTGTCAGTGAAAGTCCCGTGAAATCGGTCCCGCCGTTTCAGAGCTTAGCCGGAACAAACAGACAGGCAGACAGACAAAAAACTTAAAAATTGATATTTATTGTAAGTAATAAATTATATATTTTATATGCATTAAGTCAAAAGCTGTTTATTTGAAATAACAAACAGACACTTCAATTTTATTTATCGGTATAGATCAGAGATTCCCAAACTTATTTGGTCTAACGCCCAGTTTGAAAATCAGTTATTGTGTAGCGCCCCCCATTTTTTTTTTCACCTTAAAACCTTAATAAGATATTATTCTCGCCTGGAGAGTATCTTTTGTCTATTCAAACTTAAAAAATATACAACATCGAATAATAATAATACTTCTCACATCAGCGCCCCCCAATTTTTTCTTGCCCCTTTACCGCCCCCCTCTAGGCCTCCAGCGCCCACTTTGTTATCATCCACTTTGGCAAAGACTGGTATAGATGTACAGATGTATCTAAGATAATATCTAGATGACTACTAAGTTCCCCAAAGTAAAAAAAAGTCTCGCAGTTGTAAATTTTATCCTTTAACTACATATATAATATAAGTTTTATTTTTAGATTTTTATGCGATTATATTTGACTAGATGTTGTTTTTTGCCCGAAACTGTACATTTTTCCGTGATTAAAAGTAGAATGTCCTTCCCCGTATTCTACTCTGTATGTGCCAAATTTCATCAATTAATCAGTGCAGTACTTTTGGAGTCAACGCAAACAAACAAACAAACTTTTCCGCTTAATAATATTGTATAGAAGTATAGATTAGAAAATTCGTACCAAGTGAGGATCGATATCTTTAATTTTTAATATTTCTCGCTGAAAAAACCGCAAAAAATGTGACACCAAGATGCTCCAATCTCTTAAAAATGCTAAAAACGAATACTAATAAACACATTCCAACATGCCAACCCGTCAGCAGTTGGCAGCCGCGATCAGTGACCTACGTCTGCATTTCGGTCTAGAAGTTTTTCCGCCTGTCGAATATAGACTGTGGTGGTTTAGTGGTTACCCAACGTCCCGCAATGCGCTACGGACTAAGGTTCAACGGCATCCGAACTTTCGGCGCTGACCTACATATAAACTGTACCTTGAATTCTGTTATCGCGAATTCTTCAGGTTTAGCACGTTTGTCTATTATCAGTGACAGCGTTCAATATTGCTGTTTCAAAAGAATTAGAATCAATACCAAGTAATTTTCAAAAGGTTTAAAATAGAACAAGTAAATTGATAAGCTTCTTAGTAAATATTATACAAACCCAAGTTATGAGGGTTCAAAAAATCGACGAAACGCTTCGAGAAAAGGTGGTCTGGTACTTGGTAGTGACCCTGCGCTTCGCTTAGCTCGTCTTGGCGGGGGCACTGCCGTGCCCTCACATGTGTTTTTCGGAAACTGTTTGGTTTGGTGGATATTTCGACCTTGTTCCTATAGCCATAAGGTTCAAAACATGAGGTGTCCGCGACTGCTCGCAACTTCTCTACTGTATATTATATAAGGTAACCCCCGAAATGTCTAGCAGTGAGCGAGCTGATGATGATGAATTCACATCAGAAACACTCACGATCATGTCAGCTTTTAAACAAAAAGAACTAGATCAAATTCGGTTGATCCGTTTGGGTGCTACAAAGCCACGGATAGACACACACAGACTGACAGACTAACTCAAACTGATAAGTGATAACACTCCACTGTCTTCGTCGGGGTTTAAAAAAGAATGATTATCTAAACTGCTACATATACGAATATAATAAATTTAGGAAATGTTTGTATGTTTATTCGCAAGCAGGCTCCGAAACTACCGGTCCGATATTTACGAAATTTGGCACAGATATAGAGTAGATAACGGAGATTGACTTTTTATCGTGTTTAACTTTAAATATACGGTTCCAGTGGGATTTCCTTTTGCGAGCACGAAGTCGCACGCAACATCTAGTTACGGTATAAAATTAGCGGCTATTAAATGCTAGCCATTTTGGTCGAGCAATAAATTGGTCCATCCATCAGATGCGACGCGACGTGTATGAGGGGTCGTCCATTAATCACGTGATGCCTAAAGGGGGAGGGGGGGGTCCGAAAAAAAATCACCAAGTATCACCAAGGGGGGGAGGGGGTATAAGGAGACATCACGTGTATTAATTTTCGAATCTAGTCTATACATACCGAAATTATTATTGGTTGTAGATTCGTAGTGTTGTTAAGTACTTACAAGACAAATGACTCGTATAGTTTTTAATTGCTTAAATTATTCGATTAAATTGTTTTTTAAGTTAAAGTTTTTCTTCTAACATGACTTACCCGCTTACTACCTGCTTACTGTGTAAAAAAAATACACGTGATCTTAGGTGGGGGAGGGGGGGTAGTATAAAACCTCACCACGTATCACCAGGGGGAGGGGAGGGGTCTAAAAAGTTGTTAAAAACATCACGTGATTAATGGACGGTCCCTGAGCGATTGATACGTCAACAGAGTAATTAGTTGATGGGGCTCACCTGTCACCTGTTACACACAAAGTAGAGTTACAAACGTTAGTAATATCGTGTAATATACGAGTATGTGCCACGAGAAACATCTATTATTATTATCTATATCTAATACTTAAACTATAAGGGTACCTCAAGTATTACGGAACCCTAAAATGCAGTCCCGCATCATCTATCGTCTCGTTTCGGTGTTTTCAGGAAACGAGCAGACGGATCGCCTAATTAATGGTAAGCGATTACCGCCGCCCATGGACACTCGCAACATCCTCTGGTGTTGCGACTTGCGTTCCTAGTCCTTAAAATCCCCAATCCCCCCATGGGCCTCCGGTAACCTCACTCACTCGGCGAAACACAACGCAAGCGTTATTTCACGTCGGTTTTCTGTGTGGTCGTGGTATTTACGGTCGAGCCGGCCCATTCATGCCGAAGCATGGCTCTCCCACATATAACGGTGTAACTGACTCTTACTTAAATACATTTATGGTAGAGGCGATAATCGCAAAAAAACAATTTTGTTGCAATACAAGTTGCAAATGTTGCAACTACTACCTAATCTGCAAACGCGGACGTGAAGATATGCAATTTTTCAGTTAATATCGCATGGGAATTGGTAAATGATACAAACGTAATACCTATATACAATATATTTATTTCAATGTCGTCTCATACGCGAGAACCGATTGCCAAAAAGGAGGAGGGTCTTAATTCGTCTGTATATTTTTAGGGTTCCGCAATGCTCAAGGAACACTTATAGTTTCGCTCTGTCTATCCGTTTGTCTGTCTGTCCGCCTGTCCGCTTTGGACTGGACCAATGGGCAAAATTAGTGGCGTTGCACACGGAACTGGTTGCCGGGTAGCCGGTGCCGGGTAGCCGGTCGCGAAGTGTATGGCCATGTACATCGGTACGTGTGAAAGCTGTCGTACATGGCCATACACTTCGCGACCGGCTACCCGGCAACCGGGACGTGTGCAACGGCACATAGTCTATGTTCGCAAATGAAGATGTCAATGTCATGATGAAGATTCCAAGAAGCTGTTTGCCCGCGCGCGATGCTCGTGTATTGATGTATTGTGCCGTCAAACAATATAATATTTGTACGACCGCGACTGTGTATTCTGGACATCGGCTAAGTGCTGTACTTAACACGAATTTGCGGACCAAATACACGCTTGTTCTCTCAATATCGAATATCGGATACGCAGATTTTTGTGAATACGTGCAATGTAGTTATGGCATACGTCTTATCGCATAGAGTAGAAAATATATACGTAAACGTACAGGAAACAGCTGTCATAGAACGATCGAAATATGAAGATTTCGATGTCCCTTCAATGTTCCTCGGGCTCACAATTTTTTCACACAATCGTGGCCACACCGCACCGTATGCTTGCAGTAGTGCAATCAAATCGGAAGTTTACTATGTAGCTATTAATCTGGTCCTCTTCGATAATCGCCTGCAATCAGGTAACTCGCTCTTTGTCTATAATTTTAGGACACATAGTTAGCAATTTTATCTTTTCATTGTTGAAAAGGTAAAAAAGGTTTCGTATAGCTCTTGGTAAAATACCAAGGGCATACAAAAATTGCTATCAATTTGTGGAAATCTATAAAATATAATAATTGGATTCCTAATTTCTTAACTGGTTATATTATAGCTGTCTAGTGCCTACGTCCTATATTCTCGATCTCCTGGGGTTGGATGTGCGTGATCGATGTGGGCGTAAATGGCGTTACACTGTCTGCGGCTACTGTCTGCCGGGTGTGTAAACTGTGACGTCATAACATTAACCAAACCATGTCTGCTTCTTGGTAATAAAATGATCTTCACGAGAAAGGTTTATTTGTATCGCAAAGAAAACCACGTGCAAAAACTAAAATAATTTACGAGGTAATTCTTGGGCTTTTTTAAAAATTTGATGCGTTCCTCATTAAGTCAGAGTTGGACTTAAGTCTGAACATCGATCTTTGTTCCAACTTCCAACTGGTTTTACAGATGTGTTATATTAGACTAGCGCCCTGGACACGTCAAATTCGGACCGCGCTTCGGACTTTTCGAGCATCGACATATCAGACCGAACTGCCAGCCTTGCGTATACAGGATGTCCCAGAAGTCGACGTCGTCCCTTCGAAGGCTGATAGACCAGCTCATGACTCACTAGAATATCGTAATATGACCTTAGTAAAAAATCTTTAGTTTTCGAGATATTGGCACTTTTAATAATTTCTTAAAAATTACACCTCATGTCAGTTTTTAGACTGCCGCAACTACAATTTCCCGTATTGTGGGATACAAATTTGTATTGCGGAATCCTGACCAGTTCTGGTATTGACCACGGTTATAAACAAAGCTAATAGAGTTTGAACTTTGTAGAAAAAAAGAAAACTTTTCCCTAATCGTGATTTCAAAAAACTTTTTCTCCTAACTTTCACTATACATACTGAACAAAAAATACACCACACTAATCTGGGTTTTACTTTAAAAAGTTGCTCATTTTATGTAGTTTTCAAAATAGCAAAATAGTTGCCATTAAGCTACGTCAAAAAAAAATTTTTGCTATTTTAAGTGCACAGAGAACACCTTTTGAATGTTTTTCTTTAGTTAGGATGGGGACGAAATTTTCATTATTTTTTCAATAGGATGCACTGTTTCCGAGATAGAATCAATTTTATAAAAAAAAGAAGTAAATGCTGTACATTGAGATACGACGGATGTTTACAGCTATAGGAATGTTGGAAAATTCAGGATTTTCGAATTTTCGAAAACGAATGTCATTTTCGTATCCAGCACTCCCAAAAACCTGGTAAACGACACCCATATCAATTTTACGAAAAATAAATATCCGCAATTTTTAAATTTCAAAATTAATCTACACAATAATCTACACCCCCCTAAAACCGAGAAAAATTAAAAATTGGAAATTTTGTACGCTCCTTTATGTTTTTTTTGTGTGCTCTCATTTTGCTGCTTGTATGGTTTTTGAGTTACCTACATCAGGGAAAATATATGTGCCTATTCTTAAATTAAATGTGTACTCACAAATTGTCGCCAAGATGGTTATTTGTTCGCTAAAATATAATCTGTCTGCCAGTTTGGAAAATTCAATGGTATTATTTAGTCACCAGATTCGTAATTTTTCTTTCACCAACTTAGTAATTTAGTATTCAATATTGGGTATTTTCACATCCAAAATTTAATTGTTTTGTCGCAAGGTTTAATAACATGCCATTTTTAAGTAAACATCTGGGTGATTTCAATGTCGTTGTTTTTGTTCGAAATTCTAACTAAAGAAAAACATTCAAAAGGTGTTCTCTGTGCACTTAAAATAGCAATATTTTTTTTTGACGTAGCTTAATGGCAACTATTTTACTATTTTGAAAACTACATAAAATGAGCAACTTTTTAAAGTAACAACCTAGATTAGTGTGGTGTATTTTTTGTTCAGTATGGATAGTGAAAGTTAGGAGAAAAAGTTTTTGAAATCACGATTAGGGAAAAGTTTTCTTTTTTTCTACAAAGTTCAAACTCTATTAGCTTTGTTTATAACCGTGGTCAATAGCAGAACTGGTCAGGATTCCGCAATACAAATTTGTATCCCACAATACGGGAAATTGTAGTTGCGGCAGTCTAAAAACTGATATGAGGTGTAATTTTTAAGAAATTATTAAAAGTGCCAATATCTCGACAACTAAAGATTTTTTACTAAGGTCATATTACGATATTCTGGTGAGTCATGAGCCGGTCTATCAGCCTTCGAAGGGACGACGTCGACTTCTGGGACATCCTGTATATGTAAATTCTAACCCTCTTACTAATAAACATTGTATAAGCTTCGAATACTATAGTTACACAGTGTTTTGTCTCCTTCTTATCGAATTAAAAATGTCACTTGTGTGACGCGAACAAAACACTGTATAACTATTGAAAGCTTTATACAGCGTTTATTAGTAAGGGGGTAAATGTTAGTTTCTGTTTTTTTCTGTTTCCCGTGGTCCAGAGTTTACGTGTGGTAGTCTATATAATTAAGGCAAATTAATCTTTGTTGAATCTTTAGCCAGTCTCTGACGTTACAAGATAATCGATTGCCCACAAACTGCAAACACCTCGTACGTCTCACTTTCGCCTCATGGTCTTGCAGTTGGACCGGAGCCAGAAAATATGCTGGACAGTTATAAAACTGATCATTATTTAATAACAATAATTAAGTATAGATCAGCAGCATGTGACAGTAAGACAGATGGTCTTTTAATTGGAATGGGAGCCATTTGACTCTATTGTTACATAGCGGCATCCATAAATTATATGAGATAGTTTTTTAGATTTTTTTAAGACTTATTGCCTTATACAGTCTTATTAATAAAATTATTTACACCACGGATTAGCTAATCCAACATGGCTGTCTCTGTCAGATACTTTGGAACAGTCACTTGATAGACAAAGAGAGCGATTTGGATTTGCTTATCCATGGTGTAAATATTTTTATTAATAAGGGTGATAGAGTTTACGTAATATCTGCTCAGACCTCACGAAATCTCAATTGGGACATGGACATAATATATTATACCTCACCATTTATTTTGTACTGCCTCAGAAAAAATCAAATTTACGGAAGAAGTGGCCAATTTCAGCGATTCGGCATCAAAACCTTGAAAATTTTAGTTCGAATCTTTAAGCAAAATATTTGTTTTTTCAAAATGCTGCGTAGTAAACCATTTAAAACTGAGTTTAGTTTAAGACGTAAATAGTCAAGGGCGTAATTTATGTATGTCCGTTCGTCACACGAGAAACGCTTACCGCGAAACCGCATATGGTATTGATCCACGATCCAATATTCACTATGTTAGTCGTTTTTAGGGTTCCGTAATACCTGAGGAACCCTAAATAGTTTTGCTCTGTCCGTCCGTTTGTCTGTGTGTCTGTCCGCGCTCCTAGCTTCTGTAATTACGAATATACGTAGATGAATTTTGGTGTAGTTAAAAGACTGTGTATAGATCTTGGTTTTGAGTTTTAACACCATAAAATAATAATAATTATTAATTTTACATTTTACGGGTGGCTTTCCAATTCTCCATACAATAGGGATGTGTAGTGGGGATGATTTTTTTTTCATTCTACCCCATCGTGTTAGGTATCGTTGAATAGGTCTTTTAAGATAAATGCGAGGTTTCATACATAGTCATGTATGAAACCACGCATTTATCTTATAATATCTCAAAAATGGTCGACTTCGTAAGAAGTAAGTCGACCATTTTTGAGTAATCGCCTCTCAAAGTGGTTTGTAAGTTGGTCCCCCTATGGCATTTCTAAACTATAGGCCCTATAAGTTATAAGTAGAGATGGCCGTTTAAACGTAAAGCGTTTAAAAAAGCGTGCTTTTATAAATAAGTTGTAAAGTCGTTTAAAAATTTAAGCGTTTATCACTTATACTTATCGTTTATATCGTTTATAGTCATAAAGCCATAAGTGTGGTATGAGCAAAGAAAAATAGTTCTTATGACAGCGCAGTAAGAGTGAAAATTCTTTAATGTAGCTCATCACTTATTTAAACGGATTATTTTTTGTACTTATAACTATTAAGCTTTTTCGTGTTTATTCACTTTTTGTTAGTTGCGCTTTGCGGGTCGACGAAAACACGTTATATTACGTTACGCAATAATTCGTATTTTAATCGTAATAGTGGTGTTTTGGTGGCTTACCGTGAACTTTTAATGTAAATAATAAATATAATAATGGTCCATATGGACGTACTTAATATAAACTTTTCGTGTAGTGTTTTAGTATTAAGTTTATTAAGTTTTTGTCGTAAGATGACGAATAAACGACGTGAATTGGAACAGTAATTTATGGAACTACTTTGAAAGAAATGAGGTGGAAAAAGTGGCGATGTTTGTTATCCTATAAATCAACTATTACTAATGATAAGCAACATTTAAGATTAATGCATATTATCAACATGTAAAAACATTTTTATGAGTTCATATTATTATATTAATAATTATTCAGATTTCAGACAGTCCTAAGCCTGCAAAGTACGAAGGAAAGTTAATTTAAATCAGTTTAAGCGATCGAAAAACGTAACATAAGCGCAAAAAACATTATTACTTATAAGTGGCAATAAGTAGATAAGCAAATAAGCAACTAAGCAGTTAAAAAGAGTTGCTTTTGAATATTTAATAACGGATAAGTTAACTTTTAATTTTAAGCCGTTTATCACATCTCTAGTTATAAGTTTCTATCTCCATAGTATAGGAGATAGAAACTTATCAGTTTCCATGCTGATAGACCATGCTAAAAACTCTTTAGGAAAATTATTTTGAGCTAAATCAGAGAATAAATTTTTAAGTAGGTAAATCAAAGAAAATCTATTTCGCGTTGATTGTTACGGAACCCTGTATTAAATATGTGTATAATAATTTATATAACATAAAACTTAAATATAATATGTATAGTATAAAATTTTAAATATATATTTCCGTTGTCTGGTGACTGGTACCGGTAAGACAAGGTCTTCGAGAACTTACCACGTGACTAGATTGACGTGGGGTAAAAGCGTCCATAGATATAATTATTATTATATCTAGGGGTTAGACACGGATTTAACCGTATGATCCTAGAAATAGGTATTACCTAGATTACTAAATAGTCATTAGATATAGTAATAGATAATGACAGATTTTCCTTTATCAGTCTGTAAATCAGGTGATCGCGTCAGCTCGTTTGGTCTTAAACCCGTATTCAAAGATTACCTCGCTCTGTTTCTCTGTCGGTAATTTCGACGAATCTGCGACATTTGTTTTCCTCGAGTTTTCCTTGTCAGTTTTCCCCGATAATTTGTTTTCCAATGGCGCTAACTGGTTTCATTTTCAAGATCATGTTTCAAGTGGAACTCAATTGTTTGTAATTGTTGCAACTTGCAAACTACACACAAACAAACAAATTAATATAGATTTTCTTAAATTCAAAAAATATTTGAAGGTATTGTAATTTTTTAAATAAGCAATGCTATATATACATATATATATATATATAGAAAAATGTTGTTATTGTAGAAGTAGGTAGGCTAATAAGTAATTAGAAAAAAAAATATCTTTTTCTACTGTAGGTTAGTCAGTACATCTTTTTATATATAGTATTGGTTAAACATTTCAATACCTTCAAATATTTTGACTTGAATAAGAATAATATTATAGTCCGGGAGCCGGCAACACTGAAAGTCCCGTCATAGGGGAATCAAAAATTTTGATTTAAATAAATAGAACATAAGACATACGTATAGGAATAAATTAAGCTCGGTATGCGTGGATTCCTATTGCCGAAACAATGTAAGAAAAGAAATATATAAAAATAAAAAATATGTTTTACCGTCATCGCGGATATTGATTATTTTTAACGTATTAGATAGTAATTTTTATCCGCTTTTAGACAAAAATCATGCAAACCACTTTTTTGCCGGAAGGGTCTGACATACCTATTTGATTCAAATACCTAGTTATGCCAGTGTTAGGTACCGGCTCCTGGACTATTATGTCAATGCTGACTTTTCTTGAAATGAAAAACATCGTGAGGAAACCCGCACATGGTTGACCCCAGTCGTATTGACCAGTCATTCCTCTGGACCAGCCTGACTAGGTTGTGAG
This sequence comes from Glaucopsyche alexis, assembly GCA_905404095.1. NCBI lineage: Eukaryota > Metazoa > Arthropoda > Insecta > Lepidoptera > Lycaenidae > Glaucopsyche > Glaucopsyche alexis. Next base: position 19,221,190 of record FR990061.1, on the reverse strand, counting down.
AATGCCGTAAGCGCTTGGGTAACCATACGACATTTAATAACCTAACCAAGAGCATGTCAGGACATGTCTAAGGAGGGTTCCGTAACTATAAACGCGTAATATGCTTTTTTTTAATTACTCCAAAAGTTACTGTCCGATTTGGTTCACAATAATTTTCCTAAAGAGTTTTTAGCATGATCTATCAGCATGGAAATTTGCAAGTTTCTATCTCCTATAGTTTAAAAATGCTAGGGGGGGGACCAACTTACAAACTACTTTGGAGGCCGATTACTCGAAAATTGTCAACTTTATAATATTTAAATAAAGGCAAGGTTTCATACGTTAAAAAAGTAACGTATGAAACCTTGCCTTTATTTTAAAAGACCTATTCTACGATACCCCGCACGATGGGGTAGAGTAAAAAAATATTTTTCATCCCCACTTCACATGTATGGAAAGCCCACCACCCCTAAAATATAAAATTATTATTTTTTTATCTATCTCGAAACCGTGATCTATACACAATCTATAACTGCACCAAATTTCATCAATTTATATTCATAATTACAGAAGCTAGAGGCGCGGACAGACAGACAGACGGACAGAGCGAAACTATAAGGGTTCCTTAACCCATTCGCTGCGGCGGACGCCAATCGGCGTCTTTGGGCGTCACATTCAGATGCGGCATACGCCCATCGGCGTCTTTTTTTAGTAGCTTATATTTTGGCTAAAATAAATTATAAAAGTTTATACCTGCAATATATGCTCAAGTTTTGAAAATACAATAAGATAATGCACGCCGTTTCAACAAATTCAACTTTCTGCAAAATTGCCAATTCCTTTTTAGATGCGGAAGACGCCTAAAGGCGTTTTCCAGCTATTGACAACCTTTGGTTTTAATAAATTTTTCTTAAACTTTTCAGCCAACTGTAATACCATAAACATCTATAATAATATGTAATATTATTATCTATATTCTATACTATATACCTACATAATATAAGAGGTAACGCCCGGGCTGTGACTGATTGACTACTGACTGATCTATCAATTAAACGTTAAAACTACTGGATCTAAAAATCGTGAAATTTGGAACATAGGTTATTCTTATAAATAAGGCGAGAATAGAAGTAGGTAAGGATATTAAATTACGAAAAAAGCACTAAATATGTTTTGAATTCAAAATGGCGGACACGATTTTTTTAAAAATACCGACATGGGTACAATTTTCAAGGTTTATGGGGGTGCTGATTACAAAATTAAGATCCATTATTGAATCCAAGATGGCGGACACGAGTTTTTCTAAATTACCGACATGGGTGTCAATTTCAAGGTTTATATAGGCGTGCTGATTAGGGGTCGTCCATTAATCACGTGATGCCTAAAGGGGGAGGGGGGGTCCGAAAAAAATCACCAAGTATCACCAAGGGGGGGAGGGGGTATAAGGAGACATCATGTGTATTAATTTTCGAATCTAGTCTATGCATACCGAAATTATTATTGGTTGTAGATTCGTAGTGTTGTTTAAATACTTACAAGACAAATGATTCGTATAGTTTTTAATTGCTTAAATTATTCGATTAAGTTGTTTTTAAGTTAGTTTTTTTTTTCAAACATGACTTGCTTACTATGTAAAAAAAATACACGTGATCTTAGGTGGTTGTATAAAACCTCAATCCACAACCTCTGTAACAGGCCGAAATCGACGATGCCGCGGGCAAATACAAAGACATCAATGGAACCAATTTCATTCATGGCCAATGCTTAGTTTTAGTCAATGAACATTTGTAGTTGCGAAAAGTCCAAAAAATATTCCGATATGTTAAATGAGTTTTTTAACGGCACCTGAAGGAAAAGAATTTGAAGTATTTAAAATAAAAGCAATTTCCTCAGATAAAAACATATAATGCTTTGTCTTAATGAATGAACACTTTTGAACATTTTTGAAATGAACAACATATCACATTACACATACATAAAAACTTAAAAAATATTATTTAAAAAGTTGATATTAATATTATACTCCGGTAAATTTAGACATGAAAAGTCAAATAAAAAAAATTCCGACAGAGCCAAATTTTGGTGGAGATCTTGGGTTTACCCTAAAATATAAAAATTTAAAAGTCCTCATGAATCCCATGTGAGCTAATAAAGTTATGCGAGGTCAAAGGTCAACATTTCAGGTTTTTTTTTTTCGAAAACGGTAAATTTTATCAAAAAATACTGCAGTCTAAAATTGTAGATCTCAAAATTCTCTACAAAAATGGTCCTATTGATTTTTTCTCTAAGTATCATTGTTCCTGAGATATCGTGATTGTAAGTATCACGTTCTACATTATATGCACATATTTGCTACATACTAGCTGTCCCAGCGAACTTCGTACCGCCTTAGAATTAAATTTGTTAACGTATTGACAGCAGCGCCACCTACTGGGTCCAATTGCGAATCTAAACCATTCTTGAATCCACTTGAACAAACACAAAAAAAAATCATTAAAACCTTTCCAATATGAATAATTTTCCTCGTTTTTGTAAAATTTTTCACTGATGCTTCGTTCCTATTTGTTGCAGGTTAATGTTATATAGCTTAAATCTTTCCTCGACAAATGGACTATCTAACACAAAAATAATTTTTCAAATCAATCAGTTCCTGAGATCAGCGTGTTCAAACAGACAACGGAAGCCCTCAAAGATGAATAATTTTATTTTTTTCCACATTTCCACTGATTCTTCGCTCCTATCAGTCGCAGCGTGATGTTATATAGCCTAAAGCCTTCCTCGACAAATGGAGTATCTAACACAATTTTTTTTTTAATCGATCAAGCGGTTTCTGAGATCATCGCGTTCAAACAGACAACAGAAGCCCTCAAAGATGAAAAATTTTCCCCGTTTTTTCCACATTTTCCACTGATTCTTCGTTCCTATTGGTCGCAGCGTGATGTTATATGGCCTTAAGCCTTCCTCGATAAATGGACTATACAACACAAAAATATTTTTTCAATTTGAACCAGTAGTTCCTGAGATTAGCGCGTTCAAATAGCAAAAAGACAACGCGAGGATGAACAAGTTACTTCAAAAGTAAGTCCACCTCGCACTAGAGCGCACTAGATATCTCAGTAACGGTGATAATTAGGGGAAAAAACATAAGAACCATTTTTGTAGATAATTTTGAGATCTACAACTTCGGTCTGAAGTATTATTTGATAAAACTTACCGTTTTCGAGAAAAACCCAAAAAACCTGAAATGTTGACCTTTGACCCCGCATAACTTTGTAAGCTCATATGGGATTGATGGGGGCTTTTAAATTTCAATTTATTAGGGCAAACCCAAGGTCTCCACCAATATTTGGTTCTGTCGGAATTTGTGTTATTTCAATTGTCTAAATTAATCGGAGTATTAGCTATGTGTGATCTGCGTAATATGCTTACGGAAATTAAGAAAAGGTTTGCCACCCCTGTTATTAATTTGTTATTAATTTATACTGATCATTTTGCTATTCTTATCGGTTAAAACTAAAATATATGAGATGTTAGTCAAAAAAAGAAGCATAATTTATTTAATTAATACAATTTACTTAACATTTCTCGCCATATTCATCCAATTTTAACCATATAACAATTGAAGCCCAATAACTTCACACAAATAATAATTTATGCCGTAAGATTAATTTTTACGCCAAATACGCTCTTGAACGTACCACACGTTTGACATAACTGAAGATTTTCCAATGAATTTAACGTAATGATGATTAATTTTTAATAGTGTGCTGAAAACGCCGATCGGCGTCTTATTATTACCCTTTGAGGTGCGGAAGACGCCCATCGGCGTCGCGACGAAAACCGTCCCCGCACCTGGGTAATAAGTGTAGTTTTTATTGCCGCATGGAATGGGTTAAGTATTACGGAACCCTAAAAACCGACTGTCCCGGGCACTACAGTATTTCAAGAGTGGTTACTTCGCTCGGATAATACTGTATTACTAAAATCATCCATTAACGGATGAAAAGGCCTAAGTTTTTTTAGCCTGTTTGATGGCTAGAACTTAGAAGACAGGAAAGTATGGCGCCTATGTCTTTTCCTCATAGCTAAAACGACCGTTTAACATATCGACACCTTTTGATGGTTAGATAAGGCAGGTGAGGGTACTGTATGAGGGCATCTAACTAGGTTGTTGGCATTTTCATGAGCCGTTAGTTGCGTCATACTGCGGACTTCCCTGGATCGAATATTGGATTTTTACAGTCGTTACATGTTCAAATACACTTTTACAGATTTGTCTGTGGTTTAGGGTAGGTTAGTGGTGGTGGCCCGAAAACATACATTAGTGGTTTCGTAAATATAACCTTAGTGCCAATTTAACCAACGCCTTATGAAGTTAATCGTTGATGAAATTAATATCATCTCTCTCGTGCTTCATATTAGTGAAAGAGAAGGCATGAAATTTAACGATTAACAGTAACAGGCGTTGAAATTGGGACTCTAGACATTATCTGTATCACATTACGTAGTAAAGCTATTTATTAATTTGTGACTGAGTCTAGAAGTGAAAAGACAATTTGGGAGAATTCAGAATTGCTTGGGAGTATTATTTGCCAGTAATAGATATTATTATTATTGCTCTAAAATTTCCCGTGACTTCGTGTGGGCAAAAATTTATTTCGCAGAAACCGTACATTTTTCCGCGATAAAAAGTAGTCTATGTCCTTCACCGTCTACATCTACTCTACATCTGTGCCAAATTTCATCAAAATCGGTCCAGAAGTTTCGGAGCCTATTCGATGCAAACAAACAAACACAAACCAACAAACTTTTCCTCTTTATTATATTAGTATAGAAAAAAAAAAACAAGAAAAGCTCTCAACATGTTTCGATAAACTAAAAACACATTGGAAAACTAAATATTTCTAGATCATCTTTCAATTGTCGTCACAATACAGAGGAGAGGTGATTTTGGTTTGTTTTCAGTTCGATAAAGTAATAAAATTGTGATGTTTATTATTCTTGTCGCAATCGTAAATTCGGAAACTATAAATTTTCGTCATATGACTCGAAGAATGCGCTTAAAATAGATCATTGTTAGAGACTACGACCAGGAAAATCATTGTTTCATCTAAGGAATTTGAATTTGTAACTACATTGCTGTTGTAGCGTCTTCTAACTTGTTATATTAAAGATTTATAAGTGGTTAGGTATAAATTATAATCTATACTTATAAAGCTGAAGAGTTTGTTTGAACTCGCTTATCTCAGGAACTACTTGGTTCGAATTTAAAAATTATTTTTGTGTTGGATAGTTCATTTATCGAGGAAGGCTTATAATATAACATCACGCTGCGACCAATAGGAGCGAAGAATCAGTGGAAAATGTGGAAAAAACGGGAAAAAATATTCATCTTTGAGGGCTTCCGTTGCGTGCGCTCCGTAAACGGTTCAAGTTGTATGAAAATATGTATGAAAGAATTATTTCTCTTTAAATGATCTAAAAAAATGTCCGCGACAGTATGTTTTAGGATTGATTCACTATAACCTTTTTTTTTTTGGTAATCAAATTTGGTCGAAATTAATGCGTTATTGAGCTATCAGTTGACGCGGACGAAGTCGCGGGCAACAGCTATGTAGTATAATAGTACAATTAGTAGTAATACGCATAACATAGTACACGAACACTAATATCCGTACACGCGTCAACACTCAACGATGATATTACCTACGTCATAGTTATTGTGTGTACATTTTTGACTGTCTTGAGTAGACGGGTCTGGATAAGTTTTGAGGGTGCAAAAATTCTAAAGTCTTTTATTTTTTGCATATAGTTTCCGGACCTTCTTCTTAGTCTAAAATTTGATTTTGTGCCATTTTGGATGGCTGCGTTTGTAGCAATTTAGGTTTTTGTGTCTTTCATGGATATTGGCCCAAAAGTAAATTATAGCTAAAAATTTTACTTTCACGATATTAAGGAAAGAGTAACCGATGCACATATGCAGTTTGAGTCGTATCCAACCAGGGGTTTCCTGGTATTCGGCTACTATATAAAACATGGTCCCACCAGGCCCACAACTATTCTAATGTCTGACAAATCTTAAAAAACTGTTCAGAGTGTTAACATCTGAGTCTGTGAGAAAGTTGTGCCACATTCGGCAATTTCGTATAAAGATATTCCATTTTTTTTCCTCAAACTCGCTATAAAAACTACTAATGAAACTTTTAGTTAGTAGAGTTCATATCTATATGATGATTATGGTGTTACAAAATACTTTCTATAAGTTTAATCATGTTTATCCGCGGGATTTTTTATTAGAATGTAAAAAACCAACTTTTATCATGTATCAATGGCGAATACGGGGTGCGGGCCTCTCGCCACGCGGGGAGGGGCCCAAGTTTCATATTTAATACGACAAAATGAAATGACAATTTATGTGACAACTTGACAAGTAATAATGTTCTAAATGCGAAATTTATAATTTCAATTTTAAATTTATTTCATGTTTAATGATGCCAAGACGAGACCATAATATTATGACTCGCCAATAAAAAATATCTTCAGATCTCGTCTAGAACCTTCTGACTCCACTCTACGTTCTCTAACTCTATAAAGCTTGAATTTACAAACTCGTAAAGTAGAAAATAGGCTTAAGATAAAAAATATTTTAGTCACTGTTCATAGCTTTTCTGTTAGAGAACACAATGTTCTGGCACAACGACGACGCTCAAATATTGCTAGTGTGGGGTGTGCCTTATACAAAAGCTCATGAAGTAATGAAACGCTCAAGCGAATTTTGACTCATTAGACGGATCGCGCTTTTTAGCACGCGCGGATTTTTAGTGGGAAGTGGAAAAATTCTAATGTTGCTGAATTTTTTCTGTACCTATATGTAGTTGATAGAGTAGTCCCTAGGGAGTTAATAATTAAGTTTTGTGCCATGTCTGCCTATTGCCTTTTCAGCAATTCGATTATTTGTAGTTAATTTTTCCGTAGCTGCGTAACGTGAGACTTTAAAAAAATAAAAAGTCAAGGAGTGTTCCCAAAAAGGCAAGCAAAGTTTAAAATTGATGTAATTCAAAGGTCAGTTACACGAAAAACAAAATAACTTAAAGATAAAAAAATCATAGCTTCTAATACTACTTACTGTACCTACGCGGGCGGAGCTGCGGGCACCAGCTAGTTTTAACATAAAACTAACAAGCAATAATAAATAAATAAAAATTCAAAAATAAAAAACCTTTTATTTCCAGTTTCACAAATTAATGATTTTTATAATACTAATTAAAAATTATAATAAAATTACAAATTAAATTAAGACTAACGTTAGGTATTATAAATCAATTATTTTATAAGACTAACATTATTATAAATTAATTCTAAACATAGTAAACATATATCGAAAAGCAGTACAAGGATCGGTCCACATTCGTACGTAGTGCTCTGATGTTTCACTAGGCTCGACTTGGCGGGGCCCTGCCGTGCCCCTAGATATAAAATTGTCAACGGGATGAATAACAATATATACAAATATTATTTTGTTGGTTTGTAAAATGTATTTCATTATATAAATTATTACAATCAATTAATAACCTAATAAATAAGTCCTTAACCACGAGTATTAGAAACATGTATTCAGCAACCTACGTATAAAATTCAAGCGTTGAAATAATTTATTTATTTTTTATTAAATAATACTATATATACAATAAATATGATGTAGCTGAAGAGACTATTCGGTTAAACGACTAATTTCAAGAACTAACATTAGGTATTTGAAATTGTAATTTTTTTGGTGTTAGATAACCGAAGTTTCATGTGGAAGCCTATCGGATATCAAATTTTATTGTACATTTATGTATTGTATAAAATCAGGCGACAATTACATTCAGCTTCGTCATTCGTGCTACGCAAACAAAGTTGTGGGCAAAAGCAAGTTTAAATTTTGTAATCGCTGTAAAATGCGAAATATAAAAATTTTGAAATGTAGTCGAATGAATGACATTTTATCACACACATTTACGTATATGTGTAATGTGTATGTTGTAGTGCGAATATTCCACAATACTTCGACCGCATATTATAATAATATTATTTTTGCATTTTATTATTTAAACCCTCCATGAAAAAGGCACAAACTTGGAATATAGATTCTTTATGACTTATTAATATTGAATACGTGAACTTTATTTAACGATTATGTGTTTTTGGAGCGCTTTTAGCTTAGAGAAACTAAAAAACTTAATTTCTCGAATCGCAGTCGCTTAATGTGGCACAAAATTTGGAATTACGCCTATTTTAGTGGTCTTAAACAGAAAATAGTCGTTTATCACACTTTAGAATTTTTGCCGGTACTGTTTTCAAAAAAATACCCTAAGTAATTTTTTACTGGACGAAAACGACGCAAATTAAGTCTCCATACTCTGGAAGCTGTCCCAGTTAGATACCATTAATATTTTAAACTTTAAATCAATATTGCCAATTTTATCGCCATATAAAAAAATCAACCACAAATAATGGAATTACTGAAAACGCACTGGGCAGAAATGGCACAAAACTTAATCATAAGCTCCCTATGGACTACTTTATCAACACACAAAAATTCAGCGACTTTAGAATTTTTTCCACTTACCACCTCGAATACGCCTAGCGCGACCCGTCTATGAGTACGTTTCTCGGGCAATAGAGAAATGTTTGCATTCGCAAAAAATTTCGAAATTCGATTTTTTTTATGACGAAATACATTAGTTTGAAATTGTATGAAATTGTCAAAATGATGACAACGCCCGCGCCCGTACAAGTTTAATTCGATAACGTAACGTTTACGCCGCTGTCAAATGTTGCTGCTAGGCCCCCTGAACTTCACAGTCGAAATAGTTCGAGCAAACGTCACGTGCTAGGGGCCGTAGAAGTAGTAATTCGTACACAAAGTTATCGACTATCGTCCCATTGGTGGACTAGCTGACAATAAAAATATGGCGGATTCAGATCAGCTGATTTTTGGCGTGTGCCGTTTTACGTTTCAACCGAAACGTAATATTAAAAAAAAAAAAATATCATTATATTTTGAACACTACGTATTCAATTCCTTTTCAAATAACCGAATTTTGAAAGCAATATTTACAAGAAAAAATAAAATAATAAAATTATCCTATAGGGTAAAAACCAGTAAGTATAGGCAATTTGTCTTATAAAATCTGATCGGTTTATTTTTTTATGTTTGTGTTTTAGTCTTTATAATATACATATATGTTATAGGTACTTTAGATTTAATAATCGCTTGAGGAGGGAGGAATCACAAGGAGTATCATTCGCTGAGGTTTTGACCTCGGCGAGATTGTAATTCGAACCTGCGACCTCCAGTTTGTGCGCAAACTCGCTAAACACTGAGCCACAGAGATCGTCTGTGCAATAGATGAGAAGTCAGTTTATCCTAAACCGTAGTTAATCACAAGACGTTGACCTCAGTGAATCAGTGCTGCTGTGCCGAGTGCGGTTCGTCATGTCGCGAATGCAATGCTACGATATGTTTCTCTGCAACGGGCTTATCTATAGCTAAAGGATTTCCGATAAATGTATGTACATTAGATTTTCGCAGAAGAAATTACTCAATTATTATTATCGGTTAAATCTTGTTTTGGATTTTCAGGCTGTCCCGCTCGCGTGCGTACGATTTGACGCCCATTCGAATGAGTCAGAGCGTTGACCGAATTGAGATTATATCGAAAATTTTTAAGAGAATTGGGCCACTGGCGGCCGTATTTTAGTCCCAGTGCACAGTGGTTAGAATTTTTCACAACTCTCTTGGTTGTGTCTTGTCCTGTTAATGTTTAATGGCTGTATGTAGTGGATGATGATGTTAGATTACATCTGACATTTGACAATATTATCAGTATTCAGTATCAGTCGCCTGGCTAAGTTTAGAAGACGATAAATTGAAATTATGCTTACATCACGTAATAACGACCTTTTCCGTCGGAGAATTACGTCACGTTGATGAACCATCCTTTCTCAGTAGATCGTACTCTCGCGGACAAAGCCCGGTGTACTAATTTTGAACCTTATTTTCATACTAATAAAATCTCGTGGTTGTGACTCGTGTGGACGATGCACCGCCTTATAAGGGCAGGCCCAAGGTAAAAGTGTAGTTTGCATCGCCAAAGATTTATTTATACGACATACCCAAAATTTTCAATAAATAGGTATTTAAAATCTGATATTTACATTTTATGCCCAGTAGACTTTTAAAAGGAGTGTACCGTAAACTTGAAAAGTCCGTCACACGTACAGTTTGGACCGCGGGAAATAGCACGCGCCGTTCCAACCCGCGCTCCTATACGAACGTGTAAATGCGCGGGGCCGACAGTCCGATCTGGCATGACGATACGCATTTTCCACAGTTCGATCCGCAGTCCGAGCGGCACAGATCCCTCCACGGTTTGGAAAACAGTCCGAGCGGCACTGATCCCTCCACGGTTTGCAAAAGAGTCCGATCTGCAGTCTGAGCGGCACAGATCCCTCCACGGTTTGGAAAACAGTCCGATCTGCAGTCTGAGCGGCACATATCCCTCTACGGTTTGGAAAACAGTCCGAGCGGCACGGATCCCTTCACGGTTTGGAAAACAGTCCAAGCGGCACGGATCCCTCCACGGTTTGGAAAACAGTTCGATCCGCGGTTCGAGCGGCACAGATCCCTTCACGGTTTGGATAGCAGTTCGATCCGCATTCCAAGCGGCACAGATCCCTCTACAGTTTGGAAAACAGTCCGACCCGCGATCCGAACTGTACGTGTTATGGCCGCTATGCGGCAATGGTTAATGTTTTAATAATTTATACTTGGATTATTACTTATGACGATGTTTACATAGAAATTACTGTGCCGATAAGTGATTTGTTTACATGACTTAGTATTCTTTGATCTATAGTAATAATTAATTAGCGAGTCAGCGAACTTTCTCTGATATATATAACGTATTGCAAAATAAATAAATAAAACATGATATTGACTGCCTATGTAAATAAATTTAAAAGGAATGAAAATAAGTACGCGTAAGAACGCTTAGTCGTAGTACGCGAACCACGCCTACTTCGCACTTCCACTTGTTTTCTGTTCCGTGGATATGCGTGAGGAAACTTTGTTTGAGGACTTCTTTTCGGCCACATGTACTGTGTAGTCTACTAACCCCTAGTAAGCTATAGAGGAGAGAGTTTATTAACCCCTAGTAAGCTATAGAGGAGAGAGTCTACTAGGGTTACCAGGGGTTGAAATCGAAAAGCCGGTTGCAAGTGTTAAAAATCCTAATTTATATTAATAAGTAACAGTGCCGGATTTAGCAAGCATTGCCAGCGCCCTGGGCGAATCCCCCCCCCCCCCCTACAATGAACGATCATTGCATACTGCAAATATGCAATATAATAGTAGTCCTTGGGGGAGGCCTTTGCCCAGCAGTGAAACAGCATTGGCAGGGCTATTAAAAAAAAAGGATTCTGTTTTTTTGGACATGATTAAAAATCCGGTCTCGAATGAAATCCGGGCGGAGTCCGGTCTCTATCGTTAAAATTCGGTCTAGACTGGATTTATCCGGTCTGATAGTAACCCTAGACTCGACCCCAGCGGTGGGTCACATTGGCGTCCATTCTCTATGTCTATGTTAATACATACGCGACGCACAGCTTATAATGGATACAAATTTCCCGACTGCCTTGCATGGTAGAGTCGGTACTGGCGCCGCTGACTAATACGTGTTATACACGAGTTATATACAGTACTGACTACGTCAACGTGTGGTCCACGGTCCACTAGACGTTATAATTCATCTCGATAATATCATCAGTTGTCTCTTTCGCACATTACTCTCTCTTCCGGGAGGGAAAGATATGGATAATACTGGAAGATATCGCCCATTAATCTGGAAGGGTATGTTATTCTATGGATCGAGTAGTTATGTCTCCACAGTTTTCTATTTACCCCTTTTGTCTAGTCCTCTTGACCTCCGTGTGTCTGTTCTTCAGAAATTCTCTTAGCTATTTAAAGCGGTGTTCTTAGAAAAACACTATGCTAATATTTAGGAGTACCTAACTAAGTAATTTTTACAAAGTCAAAGTGATTTTAAATTAAAACCGAGAATCCAATTCACGTATTACATACTTCATTGGTTATTCCAAATTTACGTTAGATAGATATAACCGAGGTTTAAATTTCGTGTTTTATCACATGGGACAGTTTTAGAGCTATCTATAATATTGTTTTCTCAATAGTATATGTGCCTTATCGTATAGTTTATAAACATCCTATGAGCGATCTTCACATGGTTGTCGAAAAACGCAGCGTTTTGTTTATTATGTTTATCTAAATTTAGTAAAGGTTTATAATTAAATATCTTAAGACAAGTATTAATTATCACTCTGTGGATATTATTATTTAATAAATTATATTGCAAGCGAAATTGATTTTTTTTAAATCTGGTTCTTCAGAACCAGAGCAACTACAAATAAAGCTATGTACTCCGTTCTGATTCAATGTAATCTAACTGTTAACAATGCTCAATATGAGCGTCTATAATGCTACCTTGATAAATTCCACTTATTCAATGGGAAATAAAGAAATACAGGGACACATTTATTTGGTCGATTTAAATTTATATATTTACGTTTAGATTACATTGACTCGGAACGGAGTATAGTAGGTAGTAGAAAATGCGCCATGACGTCATGAGTTCATAGTTGTAGGTATGTTTATAGGCTAGGTAGGTACCAAGCTTTGATAAAATTTCTTACGAATTCCTTGGTAATTAATCAGTCATGTGTATTTCTTACCGTTTTATCAACGTCTATAAATATAACCGCAGCGCCGCGATTATTATGACGCGCCGTGCGGTGATGCGTTTTGAACCTTTATCAGAGTTTGTTATGAATGAGCCAGTGTCAGTCAAACACTTGTGGCTGGAGGACTGATAGTCGCGCGTTTGTTTGTGTGGAAATGACTTGTGTGTGCAAACTTTGTGAGTTTTTGAGTGATATCTGTCTGTTGTGCATTTAGATCCGGATTCGGATATTGCTTGTGAATCTAAAATTAGGTATGTATGAACTATGAGATATCTAAGGAATAACGTTATCGTTTTGTTGTATTTCGATTCAAATAAAAAAAAGTGTTGATAGTTTGGAAGTTGTAGTTACGTATAGGCGTATAGCACAGTGACGTATAGAGAAACAGATTTCTTAGAACGATCCAAATCGATCCAAATTTGAAAATTTTGACGTCTTCTTCAACGGCACACAATTTTTCCACACAGTCGTGGGCACACCGTATGCTTGCAGTAGTGCAATATTTTATGCAAGTAGTTTAATTATAAACATCTTTTATTGCGAAAAACAAATTAAATATGTATAATGTTAAAATTACGTCTCATTGGTTCCTTTTGTAACACGTTTAGGTATTGATTCTAATATTTTTAGTTTCACACTCTCTACGAATTCCTATTTCGGTTACGTATTTTTAAAAAGATATTTTCGAAAATACCCCACAAATAACAATCCATATGATGGGATGGATGAAAAAAGTGTCATCCGCACTCACATGTATGGGGACTGCAGTGGCGAGGGGTTCCTATAACTCCATTCCTATCGGCTTCCCTTACCGCTTACCTTTTGAAGACCTTCATCCAAATTCCTACCTATTAAACAGGCTACGGCTTCCCTATGAAGAAGAACCAGCCTTCGGCTTCCCTATGAAGGAGAACCAGCCTTCGCCTTCCCTATGAAGGAGAACCAGCCTTCGCCACTGATGGGGAGAGCTATCTCTAAAATACAAAATTCAAATGATTATAATAATATGTATTATAATAATTATAATTTTTGTATTTTAGAGATTGCTCCCTATATTTTATGATGTCAGAAATAAAGTTTAAGTATATTAAGTAATTTATAACTATCAATACAACATTTTGTCTATTTATATTCATAATTACCGAAGTTATTAAGGGAGGAACAGAGGGACAGATGGACGGACAGAGTGAAACTATATGGGGTTCCTTGTAGTTCAACGGATAACGGAATCCTAATAAAAAGTGCATGTCAGTTTTTTTGGGTTTATAAAACACTGCAGTGTAATTAGTAGAAGATATAGAAAAAATATACTCATGTAAAACTTAAATAATCGTCAATATTTTTCATTTTATCTTGAGTTTCTTATGAGACGTATGAGGTCGGTTATGGCCTATGGGTATCAAAACTTCGCCATCTTCGGTTATCTCTTATCACAAGGTCGCGGCTTTGTTTTCCTATAGAATAACTCGCGCGTCTATGGCGTTATATAACTGCCTAATTAAACTGTAATATTGCTCAAGGTCTGCAAAAACTAGGGATCATAAAGCCCATACTAAAAAGTTCCCGAAAATAATCTAACGATAGCCATACACCATACTTCCTATCGTACAATCGACACGACGACGCCGGCTTGATCCAATCTGCAGTTCGTTCTTAGGCCTTTGCATCCGTTAATGGATGATTTATACAGTATTCTTCGAGCGAAGTAACCACTCTTGAAATACTGTAGTGCCTGGGACAGTTGGTTTTTACATGTCGTATGGTTGCCCAAGCACATACGGCATTCTCACAACATAGTCAGCCTAGTCCAGAGGAATGAACTAGTCAATACATCTGGGGCCAACTATGTGCGGGTTTCCTCACGATGTTTTCCTTCACCGTTAGAGCGTCCGTATAATGTACTTGAGATCTGAAAAGTTCGTTCATACTCTATATATGTCACCGTAAAATTGTAAAAACCGTTAGATTGTAATATAACTACCTAGTGAAATTGTAAAATGTTGATAGACTTCAGACGCGAATATTCTGCCTATAATTTAACACATTATTTTTTGTTAGATTATAAATATATAGTTGGGTGGTTCTTCAAAATTTGGTTAACTTATGACCTAATTTTTATTAAAGGTCTTTTTTGAAAGTTATCAGTAAATTTCTTATTCTATACTGTGTGTTTAATATCTACTTTATTGCATCTAAAAGGGCCAGTCAGTTTACTAAGTATTTTAAGAGAAATTTAAGTTTTTTGAAATAAGTGATCTAGGGATTGACGAGTCTTTTTTTGTCTATTTTACAGGTTATACTTTAAACTCCGAAAGACTGTATGTACAGTTGGGAAAATACAATAAAATAAACAGCCTAAAACGAATGTCGGTAGAAAATAATATAGTACATATGGACGCTGATAAGTTGTCAACCCACAAAATTACTAAAATCAAGATGTTGATACTAATCGCTTTCTCAGGCGGCAAACTATAATTTTCAGTATCAAAGTCGAACTATAGTGAGAAAGAAATGGTGCCTTATCTTCGTTCATCGATTCAGAACGATTTTAAAACTTTTATTTTAAATAAAATAAACAATATACTATGTGAATAGTACTAAAGAGCCGCAGCTCCACATTCAAAGAGCCGCAGGTTGCCGACCCCTGGTCTAGGCGGATCTTAAAGGCTCCCACAGACGAGAGGCCGATCGTTTCAGCTGGAACTGACGTCAGTTCGGCCTGAACGGATTCGAGCACACACACGGAAAAAATCGCATCCAATCCAATTTACGTCAGTTCGGCCTGATCTGATTCGTGCCCACACACGGAACAGTCGCATCAGTCCATTCTGGTTTGCCGCGCGCTACGGTCGTGTTTATCAATTTTGTATTTAAACACCGCGAAAACTCATACAACGCTTGTACAAGATACACGCCCGCACGGCAGCGGGTCGGGCAAGAACTGAAGCGATTTGTCCACACACGGTCAGGACAGGCCGCGCGTTCAGGCCGATCGGTCAGGCCAGAATTAATGTTGCCAACTTAGTTATTTTACAAAATTTTACTAAATTGAGTATTTTATTCCCTCCTTGGTAGAAATTTAGTTATTAGTAGTGTTTAAGTAGGAAAGAGCCAGACAGTAATGATATGCAAAATAGCTACTAAATACGTTATATTTCCTAGTATATTTTAATTTAATGGTAAAATTTATAATCAAATTCAATTAATGAAAAAAATTTAATATAATAAAACCTAAAATGCAGTGGTTTTTGGGGGGCTTCAGGAATTCCTAAGTTAAGTAGCCTCGTTAGTCGTTTTTTAGTAGTTTTAGTAGAAATCGATACGAGTTTAGTAGTTTCACAAAAAAAGAGCTGGCAACACTGGAACGAATCGCTTCAGTCCGTACGGCCGCCTGATGCGATCTCGAAATTGCACACACACGATACGATTTTGCATCCGTTCAGGCCGAACTGAAGGTAGACCGGACCATGTATGGGGCCCCTAAAACTGTAGTAAGTACTACCTATCCACTACTAATTATAATCTACTTTTCCCGCCAAATGACATATTATTATTATTATCAATGAAAGTAACCCAACACACCGTTTAATATTTGTATTGTGTAGGCTTCGCCATATTGCATAAGTTGGAGTTCGCAGGTTTATTTTATTAACTTATCAAATGACATATTTTGTAATTACTTAGTTAGCTAATAATTATTATAATTGTTATATAAACAAAAAGAAGATAAATGCTTACAAAATATATTTATTTAACCCCCGACGCAAAAAGAGGGGTGTTATAAGTTTGACGTGTCTGTCTGTCTGTCTGTCTGTCTGTCTGTCTGTCTGTCGGTCTGTCTGTCTGTCTGTGGGTGTGTCTGTCTGTCTGTCTGTGGCATCATAGCTCCCGAACGGATGAAGCGATTTCAATTTAGTTTCTTTTGTATTAAAGGTGACTTACATGCGAGTGTTCTTAGACATGTTTGATGAAAATCGGTTGAGCCGTTTAAAAGTTGTGGGGGGTGAAAGCGGGGAAGAAAATCCGAATGTGCAAATATACTCGAGTAAGGTCTCAAAAGCGCACTGAAAGAGAATATTGATGACTTAATCGACAGTGTTCGTAGCTTCGTTTGATGAGAAAATTGGTGGTGGGAAGATCAGCCGTTTGAAGATGATCAGTTCTTTCTAGTTGATGAGAGGATCTGACTAACTTTCCAATGTCCGATCGATTCAAAATTTAGTACTGTGTTACTTCAACGATATTCAAAGAACATGCTAATGTAACCATGACCTGATCAGCCGTTTGAAGATGATCAGCTCTTTTCTAGTTGATGAGGGGATCTGACTAACTTTCTTATGTCCGATCGATTCGAAATTTGGTACCGTGTTACTTCAACGATATTCAAAGAACATGCTAATGTAACCATGACCTGATCAGCCGTTTGAAGATGATCAGCTCTTTTCTAGTTGATGAGGGGATCTGACTAACTTTCTTATGTCCGATCGATTCGAAATTTGGTACCGTGTTACTTCAACGATATTTAAAGAACATGGTAAGGTAACCATGACCTGATTAGCCGTTTGAAGATCATCTTTTCTTTATTAGTTGATGAGGGGATCTGACTATCGTCCACATGTCCTATCGATTCGAAATTTGGTACCATGTTACTTCAATGATGTTGAAAGTATGTATATGGTAAGGTTATCATTATTTATACCTACTTTAAAAAGGATAAAATAAAAGTAAAATTAAAAATTTTAAAAACCCCCCGACACAAAGAATAAACTCTAAAAAATAATAAATAATATTTTAAACCTATTATAATTATATTATCACATATAATATTATGTAAGTTGAAATAATTTTATTTTTCAATCGTCGTCTCGTCGGGGGACCGCTATGTGAAAAAAACACTTGTAGTCGCAGAATGAACAAAAGAATTTACTCTGAAAAAAATTTGCTCATACCTACTTAAATGTAATTCGTAATAATTAATTAGCTGTTGTTGTAAAAATATTTATAAACTTTAGCGGTCCCCCGACGAGGCGACGATTGGAAAATAAAAATATTTCAACTTACATAATATTATATGTGATAATATAATTATAATAGGTTTAAAATATTATTTATTATTTTTTAGAGTTTATTTTTTGTGTCGGGGGGTTTTTAAAATTTTTAATTTTACTTTTTTAATAAACTAAAAGTTATCACTTAAAACTAAAAATAAAGATTTTATCACCTTTATATACTACTATATTGTTCTATATTGTTCGTGTCAACAGGGGAAATACCCTAAATTCAGCTGATACATAGACCGACGGCAGATCTACTTGAGATAAAAGTGTCAAAAGGCAGGCTTTATCAATGGCCATTATCGTTTCATACATTCAATGAATGCACATTTTGGTTTCGTTCAATCATTCCAAGTTCAACTTCCAAGCAATTTTCGTTTATTTTGATTTTAATGTCGATAAATTTTAGTACGCCATGTTGGCTTGACATAAGATTGGATTGGATACAACAATTTTCGTTTCTTTAAGTTTTAATGATAGATCTAAATTCTAAGCTAACAGACAGCGGATACAGTAAAACCACGTTTCTAATGTGTTTCGGGAAGTCGTTTTTCATACATCGTCTGTCATTTTCATAGAGAAACCATGAGTGTCGAGGGCTATCAGCATCGTGGTTGTACTGGTTGTACTGTACGTGATGATTCTGCCTTTTATGGAATAACACAAAAATGAGCAGACGAATTCGCTGCATTTTAAGAGATATAAGTTATTTGCACAGAATATAGAACATCCAGAAGGAGTATTCGATCACATTTGTACGCAGCCCACTGTAACCAAAACCATGGCGGCCCCGCCTGCTCTAAGACTTTACTGTTTACACTTATAAAACAAATCGCGTTTTTATGTTACGACAATTAGGTATTCAATAAAAATTAATTGAAAAAAGTTGCGTAAAATATTCCATTATTCTGTGGCAACATATCGCCTCTTTACAAGAATAACGTGGTATTTTTAAAACCACAACTTTACAGGAAAGCAATTTCAAACAATTAAGTGTTGATAAATTTTAAAATATTGATAATTTTACCATAGTAAAACAATTTAATTGTTGCAGCAATTCATATTCTTTCTAAAAATAAGAAAAAGAAAGCCCAGTTCAATCTGAAATAAGTAAAAAAAGTGGTTTAAAAAAAAACAGAAACACATGTCACGTTATTAATGAAAATATGTCACAAAATGCTTGTTACATATTGATATATCACATTTAAGGTGTTAAATATAGGTGGAAGCTTGGTGGAAGCCTGTGTGATAAGTTAAATAAAACACTCTTTCAAAATAAAGATATTGTATTTTAAAAATACAAATTTACCGAAACAATGGCTTACCTAAAATTAGTTTAAGACACAATAATTAATAAGAGATCACAATCAATCATATGGTACTAAATTCGCTTTAATTAAAATTAAAGAAGACTAAAAGTGTACTCCCATACAAACAAAACATAAAAAAAATTAAATGGTCTGTGTTTTAAAGTTTAGTTAAATCGTGTCATTTATCCAGTAAAGTCGCAGTTTTGAATTTTGCTCTGAACATTTTGAATTTTAATGTGACAAAGAATTTTGTTGTTATTGTGGTTAATAAACACCTAAGAACCCCTAAGGATTCATAAAAATGCCTTTATCACCAAGTCAGATAGCGCAGGCAGTAGCTTTAGTGGAACAGGGGATGACTCATCGTGAAGTGGCTACTGTCCTAAACGTGGCGCGTTTCCCGATGCAATATGCACTAAAACGATATCAAGAGACTGGCCGCTACACCCGAAGACTAGGTAGTGGTGGTGTACGATGTACATCAGCTCGTGACGACCGCTTATTGTGTTAGAGCTTTAAGAAATCGCTTCCTGACCGCAGTCGAGATCCGTCAGCGGCTTCAAATCTCCAGAGGTGTGAATGTTAGCGAGCGTACGGTGAGAAGACGTATGGAGGAAGTTAATTTGAGGGCAAGAAGACCAGCCCGTGGTCCACAGCTTCTCCCTCAGCACAGAGTAGCTCGACTTCACTTTGCCCGCGAACACGCTAACTGGACTTATGAGCAATGGGCAAAGGTTTTGTTTACTGACGAGTGCAGAATCACTTTAAATGCACCTGATGGTCGACAACGTGTCTGGAGAAGGAAAGGCGAACGTTATTTGGCGATAACAACCACTCCGACGGTCAGTTTGGGCGGAGGCTCTATAATGGTATGGGGTGGCGTGAGTTCTGATGCTCGTACGGAATTGGTCATCGTTAATAACGCCTTAAATGCGACTCGGTACGTCGCGGAAATTCTCGAAGAACATGTTGTGCCCTTTGGAGGGTTCATTGGTTATGAACAATTCATTGTAATGCATGATAATGCCCGTCCACATGTCGCTCGCATAGTAAATGAGTAACTTCAAGAGGCTGGTATTCAAAAATTTCAGTGGCCAGCTCGCAGCCCGGACTTAAATCCGATAGAACACATATGGGATAAGCTGAAACGAGCAATAAAATCTCATCGAACCCACCACAAACCATTAACCAGCTTCGAGATGCTGCAGTGAGAGCGTGGCGCGACTTATCACAAGTCGATATCAAGAACGTCATCCAAAGCATGCCAGACCGAATGCAGGTGGTTACAAGGGCTAGAATAATTAACACGCGCTATTAAAAAGGACAGAAAGCGACAAAAAATCGGTCAGTTTTAGATTCGTAGTGCTTTAAACTTAAGTGTTAAATTTTGTGTAAATGTGTGTTTTTGCATAAACTTCATTATCAATTTATAAAACCTTTAACTGTGAGAAAAAGTGATCAGGAACGTTAACTGGATAGATTCAGATCTCAATTAACCAAAATTTGTAGAGCTAAGTGCAAAAAAAAGACAGTTATCACACCTTTTGTACTTGGCCAAGTTTCCTTGCCGGTGAGTTTATGTCTACGCTATTCGCAATAAACGTCCATTGTTTTTCTATTGCACCCAAGCTCCAGTAGTCATTTAAAATTATCTGTCGTTGCTCCTCTGTAAATTTGGAGCCGCATTTAAATTTACATTTCTCTGTACAAGAAGGTTTCAATTCACGACTTGGTATATTTTTTTTTATTTTGGTAGATTGATAAGGCTTTCCACTTGTGGCGGACCAATCAGCGCACAGTCCTGAATTGCGCTATCGAAGTTTCGGAAGTTCGGAAGTATATATACGACAGCTGAAATGACTACAAGTGGGGCTTCGGCCTGACCGAGCATAGCACTTCGCTCGGTCGGAGATCTCCCTTTGGGGCTTGCCACCATATTCCCACATTGGTGACCCTCGACAGAACACGCCTCCTTCTGGACATCATCATTATCACTCCCCACCCCTCCGCACCACGCCAGCCAGCTTCAGCCTCTTCAGATACCTCGACCACCAGTCGCAACGCAGCGCGGCCAGGTCGAATCCTCATAGGCTTCAACGGGCAGTCTCATTACACGGATCGGTCAGCAAGCAGAGCATGAAGCACGTCTCCTGGTTCAGCACACGTAGCTACTACGACCAGTAAGGGGTTTAAAAAATGAAATTATACATAACATAACATAACTAGAACAAATAATACCAGTACAAGTAAAAAAAAACCTTCTGTTGATGACTGCAAGTTCGAGCTTTTAACATTTTCATTCTCAGCTTGTGTTGAAATATTTATCTGAGCATTTGAATCACTTAATTGTACACTTAAATTAATTTTAACACCTGTTAGCTAATTGAACTAACTTCCTAGATCGCGATTCCATCTGAAAAATTTCGTAAATGTTGTTTTATTTTAGCATGTATAATGTAATTATAAGATCAAACTAACAGTTTTCCAAAATAATGATAATAAATAAAATAACCCATAGTATTTTAAAACGTTTTATCAACAACATTGTTACAATCAAATATATCACAAAGAAAACTTGTAACTTTTTCATAAATAATGTGACAAAATCAACTATCCCATTCCCAATACACACGAGTTTTACAAGAAAAACGAGTTAAATAACTATATCACACTATAAAAGTTAAATTAAATACAAACTAGAAACATACCTTTGCACTAAAAACGTGGTATACTCGTGATGTCACGTTTTTCGCGAAAAGCGGGAGCACTTCACACGACGCGCGTGCGGGGCAAACTATTGCGTCGCGATGTCGAAGTCGAGCGAAACACCGAAAGAGACAACGTGTTAACGCTACTTGCCACAGTCGTGTCGTCTTTTTCACTCATAACTTCTCGAACATTCACTTAAAAATTGCCACGTTTTTGTAGAAAATAAAACTTGACATCGCGATTTTGAATATCAAATAATAAAAAAATCGTTTTTCATAAGATGTCACGTTGTTCTTGTAAAGAGGCGATATTATCTATGTGTGGATAGCCACTCCAATTTGGAGTAGTCGTGACGGCTTCACTTTCAAGCGCGTTGACGGTTTCTGGGTGATTTCTGTATTCTGTGGTTATTTGCTGGTTTTGTCTCTGTCGATCAGTATGAAGTAAATAGCGACAAAACTTCCGATTAAGCTCTCCGACACTGTGAAACAGTTCCTATAAGTATTAGTACGAAACAATTTCGTGCAGTGATAACTGAATGTCATTAGCATCTTAAATGTCCTGAGTGTGTGTACATTATAGTTTTAGTATGTGTTCAATACGCATTGTCTTTTTCCTCTGTGTCGGCCTTATGGAATATTTGTGGTTAAAACCAACGTTCAATGATTACCAAGTGGCATGTGGAGTGTGGGCACAATTTTACCATGAATCTTCCTTGTTCGTTCTGTATGGCATTTAATAGAAAGAGGTTTTGCTAAAGTCGAAAGCGCCAGAATGATATGAAGCCAATAAAGAAAAGCTTGTATGTGTACAAGAAATGGCGTAACTTTTGGAATAATATTATTATCTATGGTCTTTAGCAATCACAACACTTCAGAAACTTTCAGATGGTTTTACATTTTGCTGAGAGTTTTGCAAAGCATTGGTAAACAATGTGTAAGTCATTTGTTTGGAAAAACGTAATGTATCGTTGTTATTTATCTTAGTCCCGTTCAAAAAGTCGAAAATTTGCGTGACTTATATGTGGATGGCCCCTAGTTACTCGCAGACGACTGATTTTTAACCGATTTTCAGAAAAAAAAGAAGGCGGTTATTTTATTGCATAAATGAACAGTTTTTTTAATTATGAGCAATTTCTCAGGAGAAGCAATATATTAAAAATAAATATTTTGAACAACAGGTACAGCGATTTGTTTACGAAAGTCGCATTAACTGTCACGTCACGCCGACGCGATGTAAACGTGTATGAAATATAGCACGAATATTAATTGTAAATATCTCCTATATTTGTGCGTTTAAGTTAAATACTTACCATATTGAATGACGTGCTATAAATGATCTAACGATGACGGTTATTTTACTAATTTAGTAAAAAAAACTTTAGTATATTTAGATGTGTCTAATTAATAAAGTAACTACCCGTAAAATATTATATTTTTTACGTTTATTAAGTTGTAATACCTTAATATTTAGGAGTATATATTATAAATTAAACAAAATATTTTACACTAGATGTTGCCCGCGACTTCGTGCGCGCAAAAGTTAATTTAGCAGAAACCGTACATTTTTCCGCGATAAAAAGTATGCCCTTCCCCGTGGTCTACTCTACATCTGTGCCAAATTTCATCAAAATCTATCCAGTAGTTTCGGAGCCTATTCAATGCAAACAAACAAACTAATTTTTCCTCTTTATTATATTAGTATAGACTAGTATAGACGTAGTCGTCTCCCCTATTGCGTAAGGAGGGATTAAATTCGCCAATTGGTGATGCGGCTTGCGACGCAGTTCTTGTCCACCGCGTCGCGGTCACGACTCACGGTGCTGTTGGATGCTGTCGCCTGTTTGGTCTCTACACGGTCTACAGTACACTGTGATACACAATCTGACCCCGTGCGATCAGTCGCCCGCCGAATGCGAGATTATGAACCGTTGGTTTACTCGACGAGAGTAAGATAATGCGAGTTGCGACTAATTGTGACAAAATTGAGAAAAGACCATACCTACTACTTCGTTAGATAAAAACTATATCACTACATAGTATAAAACAAAGTTGCTTTTTCTGTCTGTCCCTATGCATGCTTAGATCTTTAAAACTACGCTACGGATTTTGATGCGGCTTTTTTAAATAGATAGTCCGATTCCAGAGGAAGGTTTATATATGTATAGTAGATAAACGTTGATAATTTTAGAGGTTTTTAATGTCGTAAATAAACACATTTTTTTGCGATTACATTGAAAACGCTGGCTGACCCCTACGAGATAGATCAAAATAATGTACTACAGTATTGTACATCTTAAAAATGTCTATAAGAAGTCTGCGATGGTATATGTCTATTTCTTAGGGATAACCCACAATAACCATTTTTATCCTTTACTTTTAACGAGAAATAATGGCTTTTTACAAAGCGATTTTAAGCAATACAGCATTAATCCTTATTTAAGGATTAATGCTGTATTGCTTCAATTAAGTAGATACCTTAAATACATTGTGCATTTAATATAGATCAATATGGCCCTTTACAGCATGTCATTTAAATAAATATTTTCGAAGAAATTACAGATTTAAAATTTAAAATTAAAGGGACATAGTACAATGCGCGGCGCTACCGGCCTCCCAAAAAGATTAATTAAGATTAAGATTTATTTGCTAAAGTTTTTCTCCAAGAACACTATACCTCGCGGGCGAAGCCGCGGGTAAAAGCTAGTTTATTTATAAAAACTAAAACCCGACTACCTAAATTATAATATAGCCTATGCTACCCGGGCTTTTAATACGAATCATTTAAAACCTCATTTATTAAAATCTGATCAATAGTGTAGGCCTACAGCGGAACAAACATACATAATGTACATAGACTGCTAAAATCATTACCCTTCCTTTTGGCTTCGCCGTAGTCGGGTAAAAACCAGAGCGTTTATTAGACCGGCATCGCATCAAATGTCGGGACCTTGTACCTATCAACCTACCTGACTTACCATGATCATCATCGTCATCTATCGATTACTAACCCCACTGCTGGGGCTCGGGTCTCTCATCAACGTGAGGAGGGTCGCCACATCACGGGTCTTTGGGAACACATTTCATTCCAATACTACTACAATAAGCACAGAAATCTATTGCCGGATGTTCATCTACACATACATGTTTGTAATTTCAAATTAACAGCGTTTCACTGACTGCATATGAAAGTATATTCGGTACTTACAATAAAAAAATCAATTTTTAAATTTTTTTCTGTCCTGTTTGTTCCGGCTAATCTCTGAAACGGTTGGAAATATTTTCACGGCTGATGTTCTGCGGATGATAAGGTCTAACATAGGATACTTTTATTTTAGAGTTCCGTTTAAAAAATAAGGTTTCCGTTTCCGTTAGTTCTATGCAAACGATGTTGCGGGCATCAGCTAGTTACATATAAGTGTTCAATAATCACTGAAAATGACCACCGACTGGACATTCCGACGGTAAATCTTAATTTAGAAACCGCCATTGCGAATCACTTTGCCCCCTGGCCTGGCGATGATCAAAATCGTTGGACACTTTATTATTTTGACCTCTGTAAAGGTTGCAGGAGCCAAGATGATTATTTAATTATATTAAGGGGGACGCAGCGATTGTTAGCTTTGTTGTAACTTGTAATATAGAGAGAATTGGCTCTATGTAGAGAAGTCGCGTGGGTAGGAGTTTGACTATTGTGTAGAGAAGTCTGCGTGACAGCGAAAAGGAGGCGACACATTCACATTTCTCGGTACTCCTTTGAGCCCATCCAATGAGGGTGTTTCCTATTTTTTCTGCCGTAAGGGGGCAGAGTGCAGACCCAACGCACACAGCGTCATCTGGTGGCGAAAGTGGTATCAAAAACGGTCAATAAGATTTTTCGATTCTTTTTCCCACAATAATCACCAGGGCTTGGTAGCCCGACGGTTCTTGTCGTGTCAAAAAGCTGTCAGATGTCACGAATTTTAAAGTCAGGATAAATAAATAAATAAACATTTATTCGACATGTTTGACATCACAGTACATAAGGAGAAAACCAAATTGCACAAAAAGAAAACACTTTCTCTTCCCGGAATGAATGCCTTCGGCCAAACTCCGAAATAAATTCCAATTTCGTCCTTTGACTAAAGTATTTTTAGTCAGACCTAGAAGTTCCTACCTTTTCAAGTCGAGAGCCAAGCTCTTAACCACGGGACCACGAAGGCTAGATATACACATGTACATACAAAGACTACGTCAGAGCTAAAGTTATCCTAGTTTCGGTCAGTAAAAAGGACACGGATGCCCGCCTACTGTTAAGTGTTCCGATAGCACAGGACGTCCCCTTCCGCACACTAAAGCAGTGCTATAATTTTCTTCACATCCTAATAACTAATTTGTTAATTACTTTTACGTTATTGCCCAAAATCTTGGCACGCGACTTTACTTTGTAAGAGTATAAACTTGAAATAAGCATTTATCACAATTAGGTAGGTACTTGAAGCTATATTTAAGCATTAAATTTAATGTCTCTACATTAATTTATCCAAATATATAATGTTACATATTTGATTATTAAGCTTTGGTATTTTTGATCTATTTAAATAATATTTGATATTTCATAATGGAAATTGTAATAATAATATAATAATGTCATAAAAGTATCATACTTCCTTCTTTTCGTCCCCTTTACAAAGTTTACTTTCTAGAATCTAGGTCATGTTTAGCAATGAAATACCAGGATATATGTTTTTGAATTCTCATTAAATACCATAGTGACGTCCGTTCGGATCACGTGATCCGCAGTCACCATTATGCGGCTATGTTCACTCTGCATTGTGTTCTCAATGAGATGGCGCGCGAAAACTGACATGATTGTAATTTGCAGATGACATCTGGCCTCCACGGCCACGGGCACCAGATCTCGCAGCCGGCACACCACCTCGACTCCACAGTACTACCCGCTAAGGAGAAGACCGTACATGGGAAGGAAAAGACATTCAAGGTACACCACATAATATTTCACTCTAGCGCCAAAACATGACCACCTTCTGAGCACCTTCGGGCTCTGTGAAGTACTCTCTTCAGAATATCGCGGTGTTTGATAGGACGTAGGCAATCCGTGAATTGGAGATCGGGAGGGGGTCAAGCCAAATCATTTTAACCCCCATGTTATGACGTATGGCCGATATTTGACTACAGTTTGTTGTGTAGTTTTTGATAAAGTGGTTGTTCGCTAATTTCAGGTGGTGGTAGGCAGCGAGGTGGGCGTGATGAAGGCGCCGGTGCTGGGCCCGCGGCCCTACAACGCGCTGGCCATCATCCACACGCAGCAGAGCAACACCTTCGACATGCTCAACTCGCTCACCACCAGCGTGGTGAGTACATTCTACTCTGTTTGTGATCTCGAGGACGTTCCTGCCTTCAGGTTTTTTTTACAATAAAAAGCATTTTAAAATATTTAATTACCAAAGTAGAATGGTTGGTAGAATTTGACGTGTTTAGTGTGATTTGATAGTAGTAGACGTTTTGGCTTTAGCACAGCCTATAGAACTATTACCTACAGTCGTCCAACGGACACGTCTAGACAGAGTAATCGTGCGGGGCGTGCAGGGTGAGAGAGGGGCGGTAGCGAGCCCAAGCTGCCATACACTCGCTTGGGACACGTCAGCCGGGGTTGACGCTTTTTAATTTGATTGTTTTAAGTGGTTTGCGACAGTGTTTCGTTTGAGTTGTATGTAGGTACTTATTTACAATGGTCAATTATATGAACAGCTAAAGAAGATTAATTTTAATACAAAACCATGCGCCTGTTTCCCGTCAGAATTTTTAATAAAATTGTATCTACGTATGAGAATTTACTAACTACATCGTCAAATTCAACAATCGCAAATCGCAATCTAAAAACTAGTAAATCCAAATGTCGAAAATACCTTTCAGTTTCGCATTTGTAGCTTTTGCAGGGTTCGTAAATATCCGATATTTATAACAAATATCAAAATATCAGATATCTTTGATATATATCCGATATTTTTGATTTTTTGATATTTTCAAAATTACATACAAATCTCATAGGTACTCTGATATGTTTTTTCGTAATAGTTGAATGGAAATAATTTGTATGTCTGATAATTTGAAGATAGGGAAGTAAAATTAAACTCATTTATTTATTACTAGCGACCCGCCCCGGCTTCGCACGGGTACAATACTGATACTAATACTGAGGGTACCTTACTCATAGATCTATCCCTCCCGCACGCGCACCCCCGTCTTGTTGACGCCCACTTCGCAACGGGCCGTGCAGCAGACATCGTAATATTTTAATTTCGCCATAACTTCAAAACCAAACGTCCAATTTCAATTATTCAAAGACCAAATATTATCTACATAAACTGTACTTAGTGATGAAATCATTTATTTTGATAAGGAATAATAGCATGAGTAAAATAAACGCGTTTAAATGTAGTCCAAAAAAAATTCAAGATTTCTAAATAAAAAAATGGTTGTTGTGCCTCACTCGACCTAGTTAGGTATAGTGTGTCGCGGACTTTTTTGTAGATATTTATAAGATCTACAATTAATTAGAACATTTTATGGTTCTATCTTTTATAGTTTAGGCAGCGTACGCAAAATAAGTAACTTTTCTGGTTGATTTTTTACACCCTGTGTCCGAAAAACCCAAATATCTTACGGAACCCTATTTTTTTCGAAAATAAAATTTAGCCTATGTTACTCGTGGATAATGTAGCTTTCGAATGGTGAAAGAATTTTTGAAATCGGTCCAGTACTTTTTGAGCCTATTCAGTACAAACAAACAAACAAACAAACATACAAACAAAGTTTTCCTCTTTATAATATTAGTGTAGATTGATATTAAAAGTTTTCAAATCAATTAAAAATCAACGATAGATACTTTTGAGTATCAATTTAAATAAACCATAAAACCATAAAATGACTTTTGTTTATAACCAGAAAAAAAAGTGTATTAATTTTATCAGTCGAATTAATTTGACACATGGTATAAATGGTATAACAATAGTATAATAACAAACAAGGAATTTTCTTCCGAAAAACAGGGGGTCACGTGGGTGTCATATGCCGTCACAAGCCGCGTCGACGGCTATGATTAGTTAATGTCGTGTCAAATAGCAAGTTTTTGATGACCTAGGCTTGTGAAACTCTCGGAAAATAAGACCTGTGTTGATGTAAGATTTTTTACATTTAATTTTTTTGTTTTATTCCTAGTACTCTACATACACATACTACGAATACCTACACAAAATGTAGAACAGATTTTATTAAAACACATTATTGTGACAACCCTGCAGCAATGACGAATACCTACACAAAAGCGGCATTTCGCGCGACTTCAAACGCGTTGGACCACTGTATCTCTTTATTACACTGTGGCTTTAGTAATTATTTAAACTTTTATGCGGAATTGCAAGAAAAGGAATGAAATTCGCAAGGAATGATCCAGATTACAAATGTGTTATGTTATTATGAACAATTTGACATACTTTTTAAAAACTTGGGAAATACCCGATTCCCATTCGACTTGGTTTCAAAACGTACCACCGGTTGTTGGTCAATGCTTAGCGCGGCAAGCGTTAGGTATACAGCGCAGGGAAGTTATCAAACATGAGTCAAATTGGACTGGAAAATACGGGCTTACTAAGGTCAACCAGGATACAGACCTCTGCCTCTGAAAAGCAGGGCAGTAAAAAAAAGATGTAAGAACGTTTCTGCGTTTAATCTTTTTATGTTGGCCATTTATTTATCGCAACTTGTGGTCTTGCGCGTGTTGATAAATATCAGTTATCGCTTAGCCATGACGGTGTGTGATTTTGGAAACATTTGTAGCCAAAGTCTTTCTATTCCATTCCTGCACCTGCTTCATTTTCCCTATACAACAACATGCATTGAAGCGATTCGAGCATCATGACACATTTGATAAATGCGCTGTGACGCACGCACGCCGTGGCGTATATGCAAAATTTTATATAAACTTCGCAGCAGTAAATAAAAGCGAAGATTTATTGACGGCAAAATATGTGTCATAAAATTTTATTATATAAATGTTTTGTTAGTAGCGCCTTATGCTAATAGCGCCCGTCACACGTACAGTACTGACCGCGGTAAATAGCTCCGCGCCGTTCCAACCTGCGCTCCGAACTGTGTAATTGCGCGGGGCCGACATTCCGATTTAACATTTTGCACAGTGCGCGCTTTGACGTTTTTGACGCCGGCAGTCCAAGCCGTGACGCTTTTATAGTCGTAATAGCACGACAATATAAAAGCACGGCAGTTCAATCCGCAGTCCAAACCACACAGATCCTTCGTCGGTTTTGAACGCAGTCCTATCCACGGTCCGAACTTTACGCGATGCCCTCGTTGTTACATATATCTGCGAACTGAATGCAAATCAGACAAATGTTAGGTCTAATGTATATTATTAACTTACTCAGCAAACGTTCTTCTGACATATTTTTAAACGCTGGTATAAAAAAAAAGTTTACGTCCTACTCTCATACCCACAAATATACAAAAAAAAAAAAAATCACAACTATTGGTGTTTAGTAAACCGTTTTGGCGGAGTTTGGTCATAAACACTATGTCACGAGAATTTTATATATTACACTAGCTGTTGCCCGCGGCGGTTTTTTCGCGGTCGCCGATAAAAAATAGATAAAAACAATCCTTGATGCGGATTATATATCATGCTAAAATTTCAGCTCGATCGGTGCGGAACTTTTTGAGTTTTTGAAGCGTACACAAACCAACATAACATTTTTATATATAAAGATCTGTATGGTAATTTGTGCTGTAACTTCTAAACTTAAAACTTCTTGATATGTTTTCAGGCGTCGCAGCCGGTGGTGGGCGGGTACCGGCGGCGCAGCTCGGGACAGGGCCCGCTGTGCGACCCCGAGGTGGACGACAGCGGCAACAAGCTCGTCGCCCGCCTGGAGGACGACGCCTTCATCTCCGAGCAGGACCTGGTAAGTTCCACACCATGTCATGCTTAGTGGGAAAGAAACTTCTAGAAAGCTGAAATTTAATTTGATCATACATACATACATGTAATCACGCCTTTTTCCCGTAGGGGTAGGCAGAGACCACTTCTTTCCACTTGCTACGATCCTTACATACTTGTTTGGCATCGTTCACTTTCATTCTTACCATCCATTCCTCCTCTTACATTCAACGTAGCGAAGCGTCTCTCCATGGTCCGCTTTTTGCCTCCGCGAGAAACGAGACGTGATTGATGGGTGGCAAACCACATCGTCGCCATTTTGGATAATTAAATTATTTTTATGATTATCCATTGTGTTCCCACTGATTGGCGGAGATGGTAGGAATAGGGAAAGGGAAGGATAGGTGGCGTGGAAAGGAAGATTGGTAAGTTAGAGTAGGAAATAGGAAATGTAGGATATTACCGCCTAGGAGGCCAAGAGATAGAACAGTAATAGTTAGGGAAGCCGGCGTCGTATACCCGTATACTATACAGCAACTAACGGACAGATAAGTTGGGATAAGTATCCCATGATATGATACTTATCCCATTTAATTTGATATCGTTAAATAGTACGGGATTCTTATGCTTAATTAGAGTTTTCGTACGGACAGTTGTTTAGACCTGACGCGTGCGTGGCGCTTCGCACGCATACTCGTAGTTTGATAGCGCATACTCGAAACCCACCTTTAAATGGGATGTTAGCGGTCGAAGAAATGTTTGTCCAGTGCATTGGCGAAGGCAGTAGTTCTCCTTTATAGCGAATACCCTGTATAATAGGTAGGGATTAGGATGTGGGTCTTCAATAGGTAAGTGGAGCCGATAGAAATGGAGTTAAAGGAACCCCACTGGTCTTTTACTTATTGCGTTAAACGAAAACTTACAATATCAGTATATATTAATCAACACATCGATGTATTACGTTTGCAGGAAGACACCATTAATATAGCTACGAAGAAGGGTTTACCGCACACCGACGTGGGTGAAACTGATGCCACGGGGGACGAGCAGCCGCAGGAGCAACAGAATGGTAAGGATCCAACTGTAACATAAGTCAATTAGAATAATAATAATATCTATGGGCGCTTTCACACCATGTCTAGACCGTTTGGTTCAGGTTCGAATCCCAGAGCGTGTGTATGTACTTGAGATCTGAAAATGAGTGTACTCACATGTGTGTTAATTCGCAGAAAATAATTTCTTCCTTGATAAATACCGACTTCTAAATGACGATTTAATTGAATGATTCTAGGTCTGGAGTACGGCCCCATCTACGAGTTGGAGAAGCTGACCGACAAGGACAAGGAAAAGGCGGATAAGGAGGACGAAGAGGAGCCCATCGGCGTGTCGCCCTGCGGCAGGTACTGTACACGGGGCGGTGTCGGGTGGGATACAAATACACCACTTATATGTCGAATATACAGGTGGATGGTACGAAATTATGTGGACATTTTGTGTAAATACAGAAACCATGTAACAACGAATTTATCGGAGTGTAAGATTCACCCCAGTGAATTCCAAATATGTATCAGAAATTCGCTGGGGTGAATCTTTCAAACCTGATTTTCATATAGCCATAACTGCATTATTTAATGATTTAATAATCCTAACCAGAGATCGGATGGCACAAGATAAAACTTCCATTAATTTTGTTTCTTGCGTACTATACGCATTAACATACGTATAGTGCGATTCAAATGAGAATAGGATCGAGTCGGCGCCATATTGTGACGTCATAGCTGTCAATTTTACCCAATTGGGTAGGGTGGGCAAAAAAAGATTTTTTTCTTTTAATATAATTTATTTACAAAATTGAGTGAAAAATATGTAATCTGAATCTAGCTCTTCAATTTCGCTCATCTCTGTATTACTGTCCAAGTAGTCATCGTCGTTTATGTAACACAGCGCCTCGTTTACCCATTTTCGAGCTAAATGAGTATGACAATAACAAAAACAATATAATTTTGGCAAGTTGCTTGCACCAACAATGAAAAACAAAATGGTAATTTATGATTTTAAAAACGAATTATGAATATGTATTATTATAATTAAATGTTTAGATAATTTAACGTTATTATTTAAATTCGATGTAAGACTATTAATCCTCTTCTTTCATTTATGGCAATCGCGGTTGCAAATGTTTTGCACCATTCTGCTACTGTCGAGTATGTAAAGAATTATTTCGACTATTATTATTGGCAAATATTTTTTTCTGCTAACCGTACTTTTCAAGTGACATTTGACAGATAGAGGTCATTGACGTTCCTATTCTCATTTGAATCGCATTATACACGCACGTATACCGACGGGCAAGTTCTCTTTACTAATTAACCCCCGACAAAAGCAGAGCGGTGTTATATAAGTTTGACGTGTCTGTCTGTCCGTGGCATCGTAGCTCCCAAACGGATGAACCGATTTTGATCAAATTTTTTGGAGTTTACTCCTTAAGAAACGATTGGAGTTATAACTTATAAGGCCCGGTACGGAAATAGTATTATGTTCGAATTTGTTTATTCACAGTTCTGAAACCAGCTCATTTTTACCGTAAGCTTTATTACTATTACTATTATTATTTTGTAACATACTTTATGTAATACGCTTTTATTGAAGTAATATAAATAATCCGAATAATTACTCATATAATATGTTTGTTTCTCTTATCATTTTAAAAGATGCGTTCATTTACCCTCTTTTTCTATTCGATATATATATCATAATTATTATCGTTCGTAAGTACTCCAGTCGTGCGTCGGAGCTGACACACACACACACTTTTTTTTTGTTTTGAAAGCAAGACAGCGTATAAGCACGATAATTATATTGTGCAGGTTTTTCAAGTACGACAAGGAGGTGGGACGCGGGTCGTTCAAGACGGTGTACCACGGCCTCGACACGCAGACTGGCGTAGCTGTGGCCTGGTGCGAGCTACTGGTAACTATCCAAGATTTATAGTTCCCCGGCTTTTTAGACCCGCGCTCTGCATATGCAATAATATCTTATACTTTAAACGACACGATCTTGTAGAATCGGTTTCTCGAAAGTGACTCCACGTATTACGATGAAAAGGTGCAGTTTTGGAGGAGAAAAATCGATCTAGCCTACGCGTTTGCCCTGGGAAATTGCGTATTTTTCTTTTTAGCTATATAAGGTTTGGTTAAATCAATTACGGATACTTTGGGCATATAATCCACTGCTTATGTAAAGACGTTTAGACAGAAAAATACTCAATTTTTTTATATGGGCGAGTTTACGTTTTACGGAGCGTCACCGCATGAGATGATCTTTTAAGTTTGAGTATGACAATTATTTTTCTGCCTAAATGTCTTTACATAATATGTAGTGGATCATGTGCTCGAAGTATCCGTAATTGATTTTTGAAGACCTCGTATATGTTTATTTCGTCCTGCAACAATTAATCAATAATTTCGACTATTATGTCAGTCCGATTGGCAGTTTGGTATGCATAATTGCATACCAAACTGCCAATCGGCATAAAAAAAAAACATGTATTCGAATCCCGGTCAGATAAATATTTTTTTCATTCTTTATATTTTTTTAAGTTATCAGATCTACATAGTATAATACGTTTAATTTTTTGCTTAACTCTATTTAATGGTGAAACCGCGTAGTTGCGCGTCAACTTCATTAGAATGTAAACGATTTTCCAGGAGAAAAAGCTGAACAAAACCGAGCGTCTGCGGTTCCGCGAGGAGGCCGACATGCTGAAGAAGCTGCAGCACCCGAACATCGTGCGCTTCTACAACTACTGGGAGGGCACCGTCGCCAAGAAGAAGAACATCGTGCTCATCACCGAGCTCATGATCTCCGGCACACTCAAAACGTCAGTATAGTGCGACATAGGACGACACCTTTATACTAGTGTTTTTTCAGTGTATGCGTTCGGTCGACGCTGTATCGAGGGGTTCTTCTATTATCAGTTATTAGATTGAGAGTTATGTTGGCTCTTATTACCCCGAAATTCAAACAAAAATTCAAATAAATTAGAGTATAGAGGACTATAATAGTGCCTTTTGTCTTTACTAAAATTATAAAGGGGAAAAGTTTGTTTGTTTGCATTGTAAAGGCTCTGAAACTACTGGCGATTTTAATGATGAAGTTTGGCAGAGAAAGAGTCGACCACGGGGAAGGACTTAGGCTACTTTTTATCGCGAAAAAATGTACGATTTTCCCAAGATTACCTTTTGCACGCACGAAAATTTAATATATTGTTATACTGTTTATACTGGGTTTTGTTAATGTCGTAATCGTCAAATAATGTCTATCGATAGCTCATCTGATTTTGTTCTCATTGTCAGGTACCTGAGACGGTTCAAGCGCATCAAGACGAAGGTGCTGAAGTCGTGGTGTCGGCAGATCCTCAAGGGGCTCAACTTCCTGCACTCGCGCACGCCGCCCATCATACACAGGTGAGCCTGCCAGTCCCATGACACTTGCGTGTAACAGTGATGTGAGTCACCGCCAATAGATTTGTTAATAAATCTAATGGTGCGTGAGAGCAAAAAATCGATGTCGACAGCGGGTGAAAAGCGTGTTTTTATTTGATAACTTTAGACGGATTTTTAAGTGATTTTTAGTTAGAATAGCAAAGATTTCAAAACTCAAGGCTATCACGTACATTTGACAGCGCAAATCTTCATACAAGATAAAGTTACGCCATCTTGGTTTTCACCATACTTCTAATGTCAGTTTTCACTTTATTTAAAATGTCAAAATGGCCCCAAAATCTCAAAATTGGGGCCATTTAACGGGATACATTTTTACCTCAACATGTCCCGTCTATAATATGTACGTCTATGTAGAATAGCTTTACTGTGCGCAATGAATATACGAACCACATTGCGCTTAATCTTTGCACTTAACATAGCCCTGCAGCAATCAGATAAAAATTTAAGTCGTAAGTTTTAAGTTTTGTTTTCATAGAAATCATGTAATTTAGTCGCGGTAGTGACATAACATATTATGTAATACATTGTGGGATACGTGGTGGCAAGCCCCAAAGGGAGATCTCCGGGATAAGGGAGAGCGAGGTGGTATGCCCGGTCAGGCCGAAGCCCACTTGTAATCATTTCAGCTCTCGTATATATACTTTCCGAGCTCAGAAACTTCGATAGCGCGATTCAGGACTGTGCGCTGATTGGTCCGCCACAACATTTTATATCTAAAGATGCCCCTAGCATATTGACCTACATGTATTTTTAGGTCACATTCTATTTATCTCGTGGAATGTTCACTTTTTACACAAAGTGTATTCAATTAAAATGTTTTAACTTGGAGTACATATGTGAAGCTATTCGCTACGCTCACCTAACGACAGTGCAGTAGCGTGGGCCTCGACTTGAAATAAAGTGCTATGTATTTTATAAACTGCTTTTATGTAAGACTGCAAATGAATTTGACAGTTTTACTTAAACAATATTTTGATAAGTGTCTGGAAAGATGTGTCACAGATTCGTAAGTTATACGGAAATGCTTGCTATTCCATTGATTTTTTCTATATCCCTATATTTTTTCTTTATAACTAGATGTTTCTCTCGACTTTGTGCGCGCCAAAAAAAAAGCGGTAACCATACATTTCGCCGCGATAAAAAGTAGTCCTTCCCCGTGGTCTAAAATATCTGTGTCAAATTTCATCAAAATCGGTTCAGTAGTTCTGGAAGCCTATTCAGTGCAAACAAACAAACAAACATACAAACTAACTTTGCCTCTTTATAATATAACCCCCTTACTAACAAAAATATTTACACAATGGATAAGCTGTACAATGTTTTGTCCTTGTCTGATACGTTGGAAAAGTCGCTTGACAGACAAGGACAATATGTTGTATAGCTTATCCAATGTGTAAATATTTTTTTATTTGTGAGAGGGTTAGTATACTCGTATATAACTCTATTTAATAATATTGTCCTTAGAGATCTGAAGTGCGACAACATCTTCATCACGGGCACGACGGGCAGCGTCAAGATCGGCGACCTCGGCCTCGCCACGCTCAAGAACAGGAGCTTCGCCAAGTCAGTTATCGGTGAGGGTGATTCTAAGTTCTTCCTATTTCTAGTGCACACTTATGAATTGCAATGCAAGAGAGACGTCTAGATGGCGTCTAAAAGCGGCACACTTCACACCACTCGACTAAAGCCTCATTTACACAAGAAGAGTTTCTCGAACGCGTGCAGGTGATAATATCAGGCAAGAATATTCTTGCGTAGTGTAAATAACCTTTACGAGTTTCGCCGCTCGAAAGGAAATCGTCGCGTCCTAAACTCCTCTCGAATACACCGTCTGTGAGGGAACTGTCTACTCTCTGCAACAATATAATAAATACTACTCGCAAACGATTTAGAAAATATATTGGTCACGACTGATAATTCTCGCATAAAAAAAAAACGGTTCAAACCGAATTGTACGAATCTCCTCATCAACACGTGCGATACTCTCTTTGTTTAATGTTTAGACAAGCCGAAACTCGTATGCGAGTGTCGGCGCAAAAGATCTCGCGTACTGTGTAAACAATTTGAAAGACAGATTATCGTCTTCGAGACTCGCATTCGACAATCGCTGTATTGATGCGAGTTTTTATCATGTAAACAATTGAAGGCCAGAATCGAATGGCGAGTTCTCGGAGACGATATTCTCGCCCAAATCATACGATAAACTTTTTTTGTGTAAATAAGGCTTAACTCTCGACTCGCACGCTTAACGCAGCAAATAGTGCAAGAGAGGTTGGACCGTTGGACCAATTCGAATGTATGTAAATTGACGTAGAAATAGTTTTTATACAGAGTAGGAAACAGACTACATTTTCATATATTTTATATGACTTACGCCTTTGCGCGCACTCGCAGGCACGCCGGAGTTTATGGCGCCGGAGATGTACGAGGAGCACTACGACGAGTCCGTGGACGTGTACGCGTTCGGCATGTGCATGCTGGAGATGGCCACCGGCGAGTACCCCTACAGCGAGTGCAGCGGGCCCGCGCAGATCTACAAGAAGGTCGTCTCGGTGAGTGACAGGGAGAGACAGCCGTAGAGGGAGACAAAGATAGTCTCCATTATTACAGCTAATCCGAGGATGTATGGATGGATGGACGTTTGTTACTCTTTCATGCTAAAACTACTGAACGGATGTTGATGAAATTTGGTATCTTAGTAGTTTAGGCTCTGGATTAAAACATAGGCTACTTTTTATCTCGAAAGAATACAGTGTTCCCGAGGGATGCTGTATTTATGCGGGCGGAGCCGCGGGAAACGGCTAGTTATCCATACATTTTGTGCCTTTCTTTTTAATAAAGTTAGTACCCACTATCGAAATGCGTAAGAATGAGAAGTCAATTTGAAATATCTTCCCAGGGGGTGAAACCGCAGAGTCTGGAAAAGGTGACGATACCCGAGGTGAAAGACATCATAGAGTCCTGCATCCGACCCAACAAAGCTGATAGGTGAGTCAGTCATCTTTTCCAAAGTCTTGTGCCGTCTATGACAACTTTACATAAATAGTAATAAAAGGTTTCACAAAATCAACTACGGAAACTTTGGATAGATGATGTACTGTTTAAGAAAAGACATGGAAAAAAGTTTGAAACGCGAAAGAAATATTTTTATAGTCTATTCACGTTCAAAGTGAATCATGCCTACATTGATCAAAATGGTTTTATTTAATTGGTTAATGTAAAGTGTCAGCTTATGCTTGATTGGTCAATTTTAACATATTTTGTACTGCGTTCATGCGAATAGACTATAGTATGAAACGAATCTGTGGCTCTTACAAGATCTACCTTACAATGGCTTTGTTCCGCGTGTAACAAAAAATAAGCATAATGGTGACCGCTGACATTAAATAAGCAAAATGGCGGATTATTTTAGCAGTACTGAAGTTAGCAAACATGTCCTGGCCGATAAATAATCCTTTTTTTTTCTTTAGCGCTAGCAATCGCTAACAAGCGCTATTATCCGCGGAACACAACCACTCACAGCAGTTAAAACCTCTTTTACTAAATCATGCAAAAACTTACGTTTTGAAATCAGTGTGACTGTGAGGATGGGACATTAAAAGACTACATTCCCGATTAAAGTTACGTTTATTACTGCCTCATTAAACCTAATACATGCATTATTATAACAGTCTTACATATTACGCCACATGACAGTGTGAGGTTAACGACTTTCCAGTATCGTCTATTTATAACATACTCTTAACTAAACGTAAGTCTTTACGTAGCATCGTTTCTACGAAATGTAAATTATTTACCTGACATTTCCCTAATTCATTTTGCGAAATGCTATATTTATCCCACTGTCTCCTACAGGCCGAAGGTGAAAGATCTGTTGAACCACGAGTTTTTCGGCGAGGATATCGGACTCCGGCTGGAGATCGTGGGCCGCGACCTCGTCACCTGCTCCGACATCACCAAGATACAGTTCCGACTCAAGATCATCGACCCCAAGAAACGGTAACTACTTTTTTTTAGTAAGAAACTACTTGGGACTGATTTGTGAAATCGCCTTTATTCATTTTACAAGTAACTATGATATCAAAATTACCAGTGACTTCATACATAATTGTAAACATGCCCTATGGAACTGACCAAACAACTGAGTCTAAATTCTACTAACATAAACTAATTGGGAATTTGTGATACGAACGCTTACGTTAAATAGTAATTGCCATAGTGCAAGAGACAAAAAATATGCAATGAACGTAGCACATGTGGTCGCCATAGTAGAGATTTGATGTTTTCTCTCACTCACACGTTTGTCCGTTATACATAGGCTGAACACGCATAAGGAGAACGAGGCGATCCAGTTCGAGTTCGACGTGGAGCGCGACGACTGCGAGGAGGTGGCGACCGATATGGCCAAAGCGGGTCTCATCATGGAGGAGGACGCGCGCATCGTCACCAAGCTGCTCAAGTCGCAGCTCATCAGCCTCAATAGGTCAGTCTCTATAAACTACAGGTGTACTCTACTACTACACACAGAGGTGGCGACCGACATGTCCAAGGCGGGCCTCATCATGGAGGAGGACGCGCGCATCGTCACCAAGCTGCTCAAGTCGCAGCTCATCAGCCTCAATTACAGGTCAGTCGCTACACACTACAGGTGGCGACCGACATGGCCAAGGCGGGCCTCATCATGCGCGCATAGTCACCAAGTTGCTTCAGTCGGGTCAGTAACAGTTATGGGTTATTATCCGTTGGTCCCCCTGTAATTCGTCCCCTGAAATAAACACTAGCGCATGAAATCCAAATACTCTAATATACTAGATATACTCCGTTCCGATCTGGGAGCACGGTAGTGCCCCGCCAAGACGAGCTAAGCGAAGCGCAAGGGCACTACCAGACTACTTTTTCTCGAAGCGTTTCGTCGATATTTTGAACCCTCATAACTTGGGATTAGGCTACACCAGATACACAAAATTTTCAGGATATGTTCCCAGTAGCGGACTTATGAAACATGTAAAGTTTTGATTATAAAGGTCTAATAATTTAGGTTTTATTGATATCCAAAAACCCCTGATTTCGTCACTGACTCACTGATGATCAACAAAATTATAGGGTACTTCCGGATGTCACAGAAAGCTGAAATTTGGTATGTAAGCTAGTTTTAGCACATAACCAACATAAAAATTGACAAACTTGGAACTTTTATCCTCCAACCCAAATTTGTAAGAGACTTACCTAAATGTTTACTCTAGAGGTCTGAAAATTGTCTTTCAAAAAGAAGTGAAATCTCAACAAAAACATTTTCATGTAAAGTGATGCCAAGACGATACCATATAACTCGCACTGTCAAAAAGATATTAGATCTCATGTGAAACCAAGCTTCTGACTCTACCAAACTTCTAACTCTACACGCCTTAACTCTACAAGCCTAACTCTACAAACTCTATACTTTAGTCAAATTATGTGGCTTGGCCATTTCGTTCGTACAAGAATAGTAAAACAGAAAAACAGTCCGTAAATTTTTCACCTTACGCCTGTATCGAAATGGCCAGGCCACATATTTTGACTAAGGTGTAGAGTTTGTGGAGTTAGGCTTGTAGAATTATGGCGTGTAGAGTTAGAAGTTTGGTTGAGTCAGAAGCTTGGTTTCACATGAGATCTAATATCTTTTTGACAGTGCGAGTTATATGGTATCGTCTTGGCATCACTTTACATGAAAATGTTTTTGTTGAGATTCT
Source organism: Glaucopsyche alexis (assembly GCA_905404095.1). Lineage (NCBI taxonomy): Eukaryota > Metazoa > Arthropoda > Insecta > Lepidoptera > Lycaenidae > Glaucopsyche > Glaucopsyche alexis. Next base: position 19,180,148 of record FR990061.1, on the reverse strand, counting down.
ATTAATCTAAAGGTGCTTCTTCACCTGGAGCATTCGCGTGTAATGTATCGTTGCATATGCGAACATAACATCAGTGTAGGAGAATAACCGAACATTACAATGCACACCTTGTAATGATCCCGACCTTAAATATGAACAAAGCTCAATATGAGCGGCTATAGTTAAATATAAGTCGAATTGTTCGGAAACGCCTCGGTAATAAGCGAATAATACGAAGGGTATATTATAAGGTTGTCAAAATAAATTGTGCGCTGACGGTCTTTCCGGTCCTTTTGTAAACAAACAATATTTCTTAGAATAGTTTAACGGCTTTTGACTCGGCTATTAAAAACGTGCACTTTGCTTTGTATTGATTGCAAGTTATGAGAGTAAAGATCACATTGACCTTCAGAACGGTTACCATCGATACAGTGTACTGTTGTACATCTACTTACAAGTCTGGGTAGTCTAACGTTAGACTTAGGCTTACAACTAGTCTAGATCTAGAGTCTAGCAAATTATAACAGTATCTGTTTTGTACGTATTTTGTTATACGTTACCGTGACAAACCAGTATTTTGAGCATTATTAAAAAAGTTCATATGACGCTATTATCGAGAATCATTACTCAGCTTTTATGATAATTATTTAGACTTTTATCTCACTCACAATTTTTCTAAAAGTATATTGTTGTAGTAATATTTATTTAGTAAATTAATAAAAAAAGTGTCAATTTTCATGTGTTTACTCTCTATATTTTCTATACGAGGAATACACAGTTCTCACGGTGATAATAATATACGCGCGCTGATATCAAACGCGCAGTGTAGTACACTGGTTGTTTGACGAAGGAGGACGAAGTTTAGTATAAAATAATAATAGCTTCCCACACCGATTTCGGTGACGGTGGCTGGTTTCATTGAAACTAGGCCAGCTACGCAGGAGTAATTTTTTAGTGCCCAAGTGTGTGCGCAGTACACAAGAGCACTCTCTCTTCCTTTATTCTCATAACCGAGTAGGACGGATAACCGACACGACTGACGAGAGATCAGGCGCAGGTCCGACTTTTTACATGCCCACCCGACGCATGGATCATCTTTCTTGTTAAACAATCAGGTGATCAGCCTGCATTGTTCTAACCAAACTTGGAAACAACATTTTTTGTTATTCCAATGCCGGAATCGAACCCACGACCTCCGAGTCAAGAGCCAAGCTCTAAACCACTGGACCACGGAAACTGTTACGCGAGTTTAGGTAAGAGTTGGCGCCTACAACATGTATACATATAACGTTATGTGCTGTCTATGAACATAAGCATTACGCGGCGTGGCACGTCGTGATTATTCATAGACAGCACACAACGTAACATGTCGCCAGACAATGTGACATAAGCATTACGCGGCGTCGTGATTATTCATAGACAGCACACAACGTAACATGTCGCCAGACAATGTGACATAAGCATTACGCGGCGTCGTGATTATTCATAGACAGCACACAACGTAACATGTCGCCAGACAATGTGACATAAGCATTACGCGGCGTCGTGATTATTCATAGACAGCACACAACGTAACATGTCGCCAGACAATGTGACATAAGCATTACGCGGCGTCGTGATTATTCATAGACAGCACACAACGTAACATGTCGCCAGACAATGTGACATAAGCATTACGCGGCGTCGTGATTATTCATAGACAGCACACAACGTAACATGTCGCCAGACAATGTGACATAAGCATTACGCGGCGTCGTGATTATTCATAGACAGCACACAACGTAACATGTCGCATTCGCCAGACAATGCGACACCTAGTCCGTTCATCATGCGCCGGCATCCAATAAAATGGATGATTAACAACTAGCCAATTTATTAAGCGCAACGTTTTAACTAGATGGCTGAGCGTTGTGTAGTAATTTAGTTAAATTGAACATTGATGATTATACGATGTTTGGTTGGGGTTACGGTGACTATGAGCTCACAAACTAAGTACGAATACTTTTTACTGTATTAGTAAAAAAAAGTCTTACATAATTTGTACCACATTATAACATTAATAGTGAAATATTTACAAATAAATAAATGAGTTTTAATGAGATGTGTGACGGTACAATAAAAATACGAAAACTAATATAAGGACAGATTTCTTTATAACTAGCGACTCGCCCCGGCTTCGCGCGGGTGCAATGCATTATACATAATATAAACCTTCCTCTTGAATCACAATATCTATTGCTTAAAACTGCATTACCAACACCGAGTCTTGGTCTGCTAATTCCAACAGTGGACAGGCTAACTTTAAATACATCAAAAGTCGTTAAAGGTTGAGTGATTTAAGTTTATAATTGCTATCGATCTACTCATTTCATTGGATGCCGGCGTATAATGAACGGTCAAGGCGTCGAATTGGCTGGCTAGTGGCTAATTTGACTAGATAACTGCAACATATACATGTTGGAGGCGCCAACTCTTATCTAAAGGTCTATACGTAGTAGTGATGTAACGAATGTCTCTTTTTTAGCATTCGCGAATGCGAATGCGAATGCGAATATCTGCTACCGACATTCGCGAATGCGAATGCGAATGCGAATATTCAGTTTTTGTTCATATTTGGCGCCAATTTGTCGCGCAGTCGCGTTCGGACAAGGTTCGTTATGGGTTCGTTACGTTCGTATCTTCCGAGTATTGCCGAGTTCATACGAACTCATCTATGATCTAAATAAAGCGTCATTCATTCCGCTCCGCTCACTCAAACTTAAACTCAAAATTTTATTTCCATGTAGGTTATGATATATAACGCTTAAAGAATTGTCCTAAATTATGCCTACCACCGGTTCGGAAACTAGCCCGGCAAGAAGAACCGGCGTAAGAAACTCGCACATATGCTTTTGTTTTCTGATATTCATATTCGCAAAACATTCGCAAAAATTTTGCGAATGCGAATGCGAATATACAAAAATGTGCGAATATTCGCGAATGCGAATGCGAATGCGAATATTCGTTACATCACTAATACGTAGTGATGCCTGCGGATATCAAACGCGCAGTGTAGTACATCGAACATTCGGTAGTCGCTACGTGAGTGATAGTATTATAGTGTCGGTGTAGTGTAGTGCGTGATGTGATATAGTGTCAGTGAGTTGATTATAAACACGACCCTGAAATATTTCTAATCGCTACTTGGTGTTTGGATGAGTTTATGCTACAAGCACGTATTTATTATTGTGTGATAGTCTTTTCGAATGTTGTAATTTATTTACCGGTAATTTTATTGATAAAAATTGTATCATATAATTAAAATTATCATCCGAATTTATCTACTCTTAATCGATAAATAAATCTAAGATTACAAATATTACAACTAATTTCCTGACGATTTGCATACAACCGTTTTGGTAAATAATATGAACTACTGTAGTTGCCTCAAGTCAATTTAGTTCTTTAATCTATGGTACTTATTTACTTAAGTTAGTATTACTTAGGGTTGCCATCCGTCCGGGTTTCCCGGATTTGTCCTAGTTTAGAGGGCATCCGGGGAGCGTCCGGGGAAGGTTTCATTTGTAGACCGAGTTTAAAAAAAAATAAAAAAAAAATTGTAAGACTGAATACTAGAATGGTCTAAGTAGGTACTTTTAAGATTTTAATTCATTAAATATATGTTTTTGTTTAATATTTTAATAAGGTTTTGTTTTCTTATTTCAAGAATTTAAAAAGCTGATTTATATAAACAATTTGTAACAAATTGTAATATGATTCTGTTTTGTTAAAATAATGAATGAATAAAAAAGGTGATTTATGACATTTTCAACAGTTTTTTATTACATTGAATATGTTTAAAAGATCTTGTTGATATGTCCGGCTTTCGGACTCCAAAATCCGGGGTTTTCACGCGTCTTGTCCTGTTTTCCAAATTTTAGAGATGGCAACCCTAGTATTACTAGACCATCGTTTCTCAACCATTTTATGTCGCGACCCACAAAAAAGCCAAAAAGTTGGTAAAAAGTCTTGCGACCCTGTCACTATAAAATTATAATAATTTGTACATACATAGCGCGCTATTTTTATCAGCTACTAGCGACCCGCCCCGGCTTCGCACGGGTACAATACTGATACTAATACTACAGAATGTCGCCCACTTCGCAACGGGCCGTGCAGCAGATATCGTAATATTTTAATTTCGCCATAACTTCAAAACCAAACGTCCAATTTTAATCATTCAAAGACCAAAAATTATCTACATAAGCTGTACTTAGTGATGAAATAATTTATTTTGATAAGGATTATTAGCATGAGTAAAATAAACGCGTTTAAGTGTAGTCCCAAAAAAAATTAAGATTTCTAAATAAAAAAATGGTTGTTGTGCCTCACTCGACATAGATATGTATAGTGTGTCGCGGACTTTTTTGTAGATATTTATAAGATCTACAATTAATTAGAACATTATATGGTTCTATCTTTTATAGTTTAGGCAGCGTACGCAAAATAAGTAACTTTTCTGGTTGATTTTTTATACCTTGTGTCCGAAAAACCCAAATATCTTACGGAACCCTATTTTTTCCAAAATAAAATTTAGCCTATGTCACTCGTGGATAATGTAGCTTTCGAATGGTGAAAGAATTTTTGAAATCGGTCCAGTACTTTTTGAGCCTATTCATTACAAACAAACAAACATACAAACAAAGTTTTCCTCTTTATAATATTAGTGTAGATAAGTACGTTGTATGAGTCGAACGTTCGAATTATTTTTTCGACGTTCGATACAAACACTTCGTTCGAAAAACGAATCTTTTGTACCTATATGTACTTTGTATTTATTATTTTTCAACAGACTGCGACCCCCTTTAAAAAGAAACTCGACTCTCCTAAGGGTCGTTTCTCAACCCACCAGTTGAGAAACGATGTACTAAACGTTTTTAATTAATGACTAGCTATTAGGCTTATACCGGAGGCCCAATCCCCTACCCTATTCCCTTCCCTACCCTCCCCTATTACCCTATTCCCTCTTAAAAGGCCGGCAACGCACTTGCAGCTCTTCTGATGCTGCGAGTGTCCATGGGCGACGGAAGTTGCTTTCCATCAGGTGACCCGTTTGCTCGTTTGCCCCCTTATTTCATAAAAAAAAAAAAAAAAAAAAAATTGCGATAGACAGTCTACAATAATTATAAATAACTATTTATAACAATGTAACTTATAATTGGCGCGAAAACGGATGTAATAATTATCGACTAGTTATCTCTCGCATAACGCTCGAATAATCCGAATGCTTATTACGATTCATTACGTCTGCAGTCTGATCACCGATGTGCAGTACATAATGAGCTACAGACAGATAGACACATTCGGTAACTAATATATGAATTATAATAATATTATATTATAGTAGCACAGTAGTAACGTAACACAGGCGTGAGGTGTGAAGTGAAATCGTGTAATAATTGTGGCCGCGTAATATGCGCGAGTTAATGTGTTCGTTTTAATATTATATTATACAGTTTAAAATGTGTATAATTATAGTAGAAGTGTCATATTTGTTTTGGTGA